>CAXIVR010000014.1:7271885-7614385 GCA_964035755.1 Teleogryllus oceanicus | reverse complement strand
CTCAAGATCCCCATCCCAATTTAGTCCCTATAACTTCACACACATTGGACACAATATAATGTTATTTTTGAAACCTACTGAAGAGCAAATTTCCGAAGCATACTATTCTTCGTGATTTCGCACTTCAGCAAACACCCTTTGGATCGTTCCGCTGGTCGAGGATGAGACAATCGATGCCCAAGTGGGTGAAGGTAAGGTCATATGTACTACATGGACACGACACTGGGTGGCTAGGACAATGCAATCTTCGCAGGCGAATTGACAACCAAGACATGCGTACGTTTTAAGCGTGGTGATGCAGACTCGATAGTCGGATCGTTGCAAAAACGATGGCTAGAGGCGGATTTCCGATTCCACGGATTTTTTCCGTATCGATGGACGGGAAAGGCACTTTGACCCATGTGCCTAGCCAGAGACTTCTTCTGGATATTGGAGCTCAAGTACTCTTAACATCCGGGTTGTGTGTTCGAATCCCGGGTTAGGCATGGTGTTTGTGTGTTGCGGTCTAGATTGTTTTCCTAGCACATCATATAACTCCATTGAACCTACATCCTTCCCATGACTCTATTCCCTTCCCTTCAGGAAGATGCGTGACAACGAATAAGATCAGAAGCACAACCTACAGACAAACGAGACGCAGTCCAGTCAAGGTGTGACTCCCTTCCTCTAATTTAGGACTAAGCCCGATGGGCGAATGAGCTACATTCATATACTACAATATAGTATGACCTATGTGGGCTAGTGGGTTAGCGAACCACAAAGGAATGATGAATGGGGACACTGGAATATTCCTCAGTCCTTCCTACTACTGAAGGAAATAGCTTCCTATTCCCATATTTAGCGGATTCGGTGGTATAACGGTCAGCGTACCGGACTGTTGTACCCGAGTTTGCGGGTTCTAACCTGATCGAAACCGTGGATTTTTAAGGGCGAAAGAATCCTTCGAACACCTTCCTTCGGAGGGGAAGTAAAGCCGGCTGTCCCATGTAGTAGATTTACTGTTTGTAAAAGATCCTCAAGCCTAAAAGAAGCCTCTGAGCAAAATTGAGTTCCGCATGTTTCGTCGCCCAAGATCATACCTCCTTCCTCCGCTATGTGGTGGAAGGAGCGTATCATAATTTGCGTGGTTAGACGGGTGAGCGAGCCTGATGGTCCGAGTCTCGCCACCTAAAATAAGGCATTAACTAACAAACTAACTATTCCCGTGCGGGACGTTTGTAGGCATGGAAAGACGCTAATTGATGGTCGTAAAAAAACGAATACGTATATAAAAAATACGTTTATTTTATCTATTTATATATTTATTTTAAAAAAAGTTCTACACAGGTCTGTGAGTCAAGCCACTACTCGCGTTACAGTTAGAGGCGCCACTCTATCCATCTTGGGCGGGCAGCCGTTCGGAATGGCAAGTGTTCGGGATGCGAGGGCGGGCGAGAAGACCTGAGGTGACGGCATAACCAGCGACCGCGCCCCTCCCGCAGCCCCTGGCCACTCGCCACCGCCGCCACCACCACCACCACCACCACCACCACCACCACCACCACCACCACCACCACCGCCGCCTCTGCCGTCACCAGCGCCGAGCCTTGTACGGCTTCCCGGCCAAGGCTGCTGGCCGGACAAGGCGCGCCGCGCCGGCCTCTGCGCGCGAATTTATCGTCGGCTGAGCAGGTCGCTAAGGCTGGGGCATCGGCCCGCCGCGCCGCGCCGCTCCGCTTTTAAGGCTCCCACGATCCGGCGCGGTACATTCGCAGCGCGTGCGGCGCGGAAAGTTCCGAGCTGGTCGCGGCCGCGGAATTCGCGGGACCGTTCACACCGGAGCGTAAATTATGAGTCAGTGTTTGGTGACGGTTGGAAGGTCGCTCGAACACGGGCGGACTTCAACGAAAATCGAGCTGCAGCGGAAGAATCGCGTCTGACTGCGTTACAAATTTCGCCGCCGATTAAACGCTGCCAATCCGTTGCCGCGCAGGTCTGAACGTCCTCATAAGGCAACACGTGACTCGAAACTTAAGCTGGGATCAAATACGAGTAGGCAGCGGATCTTCCGCGTCGGTCTGTGGGAGCCTTTAACGCTGCGCGGTAGATTCGCAGCGGGTGCGGCGCGGTAAGTTCCGCGCTAGACGCGGAATTCGCGCGTCTATTTACACTACAGCGTTAATTGTGAGTCAGCGTTGGTGACAGTTTTCATCTAACAAAGAAGAGGCGCTCGGAGCAGGGATAGAAATGGCATGTTATTCATAGTACGTTTTCTGTGCACATGCAGTATGTAAAGTATTTTTCCTTCTTTCTTGAGAATTTTCCCTCAAATTGTTAATTTCTCTTTCAAATTGTTAATATCTCTTTAGAAAACGTTGGAAAGGGGTCCATAATTTTGACCTAAAAAAGGAAAAAAGGACGGAGAATTTCACACCTTGATGCCACAAAAGATGAGTGTTCTTTTAATTTACTAGAATGACCAGTGTCTGTTTTGGTGACATTTTGAACAACTTGTTATTGTATACACACACCGATATTATATTATTTTTATTATTCAATTATTATATTCTATTTTATTATTGAATATAATTATAAATCTATTGAAAATTTTTATTAGTAAAATGCACAAAATTTTAAGAACAAAAAATTAAAAAAAACACGTTTAATGTTATTTAAAATTAATTAAATTACTGAACACGATTAGAAATATTTTTCTGACCGTTCTGTCGTGTCAGATTCATTGGCGAGATGAAAATATTCGAAATCTGACGAGTCTTTGCTATGGTTTCCACAACGAAACTGTCGCAGCAGCGGATAAAAATGTGTCCGATCGCGAATGGAAATCCGCTGTGAATAAAACGCCGCCAATCCGCTGTCGCGCCGATCGTCAGCCGCGCAGGTCTGAATGTGCTCATAAGCCAACAGGTGTCACGAAATTTCCGTCGCGGATGTTCCGCTAGGCTGCGGATCTTCCGCGGGTTAAACGCGCCAATCGTTGCCGCGCCGCTCGTCAGCCGCGCAGGTCTGAACTTGCTCATAAACAACAGGTGTCGCGAAATTTCCTTTGCGGACGTTCCGCGTAGGCAACGGTTGTTTCGCGCCGGTGTGTGGGAACCTTTAGGCGCGCTTGACGCCGCTGCACTGCCCGCCCACGCCCCGTGTGCGCACAACGCCGGTGCACGAGCTGCCCACACTCGCTCTTGGGCAAACTGCCCACTTCGGGCTAGCGTCCGGTTAAGCACGCATGATATTACACGATTTTGGTAATGTCATGTCCTGGATGGAATTTAGATTTTCCTCTTACAAGATTAGCCTCTTGAAAGCCGTCATAAAATTAAAAAAAAATAAATAAAAAATTCTGAACCATAGTTGCTCATCTGTTTACGGTTGGAACCATTTTCATCTTCATCTTCACGTTACGGCCCTTTCTTAGCGCTGCCTAGAGGAAGTTCTTCAAACTGATAACGCAAGATTTATATTAAATTTTCGACTAAATGCACATTTTGTTTGAACTTTTAATTTACATTATTTAAGAAAACATAACATTTTAAGATACACGCTTATTCTCGTTTAATCTTCGATTCCTGGCGTTGGTGCACGGGTTCGTATTGCCTTGCTTCGCGACAATTCTTGCATCAAATTGCTTAATCTCGCTAACATATCTTCCGAGTTCCGTTAAGATTTTGAGTTTGTGGTTCAACAGCTCTTTTGCAACTGGTGACAGCATGGTAACTGAATTCTTGCCAAAACGACTTCGGCCCACTATGACTTTCGCGTGAGCAATAATGTAAATCCACACACAGAATGATTTCTTCTCAATTCAACGGCAGTATAGTTTAATTATTACATAAATTCCATGAAATATGAATAAAACGTTATATAAAATATTATCGTACTTTTATAATCATTCAATCATATTTAATTGAATTTTAAAAAAACCGCTAAAAATGTCTATATTTTGCAATGAAAAATGTACTTCGGTAATAAATTGCATGATTTAATATTATATTCACATTGTTTTAAAGCAAATTAACAACAAAATCTTTTTATAAGATTTTGTGTCTTTACTAAGAGACTTTTCTTCACAATAAAAAAATCCTAATCGAAAAATTCAAAGAGTTTTCTGTGTTAACGAGCTCAAAATTGCGCATTTTCAAAAACGATAAAAAAACATTTTCTTAAAATCCAAATTTTTTAACGAAAATTAGCTTACAAGACCAAAGTTTACTCTTTTTTAATATTACTTGTTATATTTCAATTCTACCATTAGGGGGCCGAAAAATTGAGAAAATGTCAAAAAATATTCTATAGGCGGCAAAAAATGGGAGCTGGGAAGAGGGCGGTTAAAACGGAGTACGAAAAAGTCTGTGTCATTCTGTAGTTGCACTAGATTTTTTAAAGTCAGTTTTACATTTTTTACATTCCATTTTTACACGAAGCAGCTGATTTCCGACGTCTTGGGTATCAATTAATTCATTAATTAATTAATTCAATTTGTGCGTAGATCGTTTTGTAGTCTAAGTCAACATTGCATTTGAATAATTTCCCTTGTACTCGAGTTTTTAACATCACTTTGAGTGTGCCATGAGGTAAATAATGGGGTTACAAGAAAGAGTGAAAGATAATACTAGAATGAGATTAAGCAGATTAAAAAGCTGCACTTATCTTTTTACAATACGTATGTGTTTACGACACAATTTGTACAAGACATTTCACAGCTCTAGCCGTTTACACAGATGCACATTTTTATTTCCGTGTTTATTCACTAAAACGATATAACTACAAAACCGACATGGAGGAATAAAAATATAGTGGAGACTCACCCCGTGTTGATATTTTCAACATAAATAGTGAAGATACTGACCTGAAACAGAAGAAAAAGGGTTTTTATATTACTGAGAAAATATAATTGCTTCATTACTACAACTAAAAAATGTAATTAATTTATTACTGTTTTAGTACTAAAGTTTTCCAAGTAGTTAGTGTAAACGTGAATAAGTGAATTAGGTTAATGGCAAAGTGAATACATAAGGAAATTAATAAAAACCCGAGGCAATCAATGGACAACGAATTAAAATCCAGACGATATGTATTTACGTGTACGTGTACATGATATGTAAACTAGTAAATTAGGTTAACAAAGAAGTGAAAGTCATTAACGCCAGACAAGCAATAGACAATGAATTAACATCAACACAAGAGAAATGATTAGTGGAATGTGTATTAATAAAGTAAAATAGTAGAATTTGTAAAAGAAAATTGTCAATATTTCTTTTTTACTTTCTTGTATACGTACGTATATACGTAGTATAGAAAAAGTTATGTAATGCTGCGCGAGAAAACAGCGGATTTTCGGCGAAAAAAAAATTCATTGCCGCGCTCTGGTGGCGTAAAAAGGCATTAAACCAGTTGCTAAATTAAGAGAAAAAATCCTCTAACACGTGGTATAGCCAGACACCCTGTTTTGTGGGTCCTTGATGCCGAAAAACCAATTAGAAGCAAAACGTCTGTCCGTCTGTGAACACTACTAGCACCTAAATCACACGTACGATCTTTTTCAAATTGAAGAAACCTATGTCGATCTAGCTCTAATTGAAGCTTTGAAATTTTGAGAAACATTCTTTAAAATTTGGGGGTACTTTGCATGAAGCCCCCCGGACATTTTCAATTTTTTTCAAAAACGGCTCCAAATTTTTATCTGAACGGAAACCTAGTGTTATTAGCTTACAGGTAAGAAATTGAGAACGCGAGGAAATACGAAAGTTCATTCGCGACAACGCCCTTTTTATGTCCAGATGAAAGAAGACCCCTACTCATAATCCTTTCTCGGTATTCATTGCTGTTTCACGGCAGCCGGTTCAATGAAACACGCGAGTCAAGACTTCCCGTTTCGCTCACGAAGGTCTAAAAAGGCCGGAGAACGCGCGTGTAACGGCGTCACATTACTTGACGCGCACTGCCATACGCCGTGAGAGAAATACACAGAACAATCTGTTTCCTCTGCGACAGAAATATTAGCTTCAGGTGCAAAATGACAAGTCGGGAAACGCCAGTAGCAGAGAAGGCGAGCGACCTGCCCCTATGCAACTCGCGACGTCTGTGGGAACTGAAAGGCGAACCTACTTAATTAACATTTATTTCCCTCGCAAATACAGGGAAGCCTTCTTGCACGCTTTAATGGCTCTCCCACGACTCGCAGGCTGCAGCTAGCGATAGTTCTAATTACGACCCAAGGCTTAAATTCTGCTGTCTCCTCTATTCCTTTTCTCCAGAGCTCGGAAGACAATGAAACAAACCGGGAGACTTCGTTGTAACAGCTCTGCACAGCGTTAACCGAGAACATTCATTGAACGGCGAAGGCTTTGTAATAGTTTCTTGCTTGTTCCTGGCTTTGAGAGTAGAAGTCTCAGCACTTTATTTCCGATTTTATAGTCGGTTTTCTCCTTCAAATTTATTTTACATTAAAACCAAATGCTTTTTCGATATCTCGTGTCTCTTTAAGGAGAACATCAGTTCAACGAGAAATCATTTTTGCAATCCTACAAATATGAGACAATTCACACAGTTCTTATATTCTTAATGACCGTGAACTCATAATTTGATGGTTTCCCAATCTTTTTCAGTAAATCAGGTTGTTGTTTCAGTAAATCCTTCAGGAGGAGATTTAAGGGAGGCTAACCGTTTGGAAATGCAAATATTTACATTTTATTTGACTGACAAGTAAGTCATTAAACTCAACATAGATAAAAAAAAATATTTACCTGAACGTAAATAGAAAGAAGATAGACAAAATGTGAAGACGAACAATTCCGACGATTATAGAAATTATCCTTAAAAAATTAAGGGTACTTTAACACGCCTCCAAATTGCAGTGTAAATTCAGTGATAGAAATCAATGCTTAAAAAAAGTCGAAAACACCCAAAAATCTCTGTTTACTTCCTCCGCTGCAGCTATTGCCTGCACGCAACTAGTATATCACCGTTGTCTCTTCTCTGACAACGGCACGTGTCGGTAAGGTATCGAGGCGTGTATGACGCGACTGAAACACGTGTTCAGCCTAGAGCTATCACTGTACACGAGAAGCAGAAGGATGCTCGACACGCCAACGAATTCGTCCCTTGTAGCTCATCACACCTATTTAACGATGGTTTCAGCCGAGTCTCCATTGATATTCGTCCATCAATGAAGCATGAATGAGTTTACTCTTTGGAATAAGTAAAACTAAACAAAACAATCTGTGTACATTTTCTAGGGATTTTTACAAAATTTGAAAATTTATTAATTCATTTTTGCAACATATTATTTTGTAAACCTCCTATACTCACATTTAAGTTACAAATTTCATTCCATTTATTTCTTTTTTCGAATTTATAAACTATCTATTTACCAAAAATCATTAATGTGAAACATTATTTCGATTTTTATCATTAAAGTAATGAAGATCAATCAATTTTAAGACTATTTTGAAAAAAGAAATTAATTAAAACTATTTATAGCTGAATATAACAATTAAAGAACGTCATAAAACAAGTGTGGCATAATTTGTACAGCAACAAATGCTGTTAAAAAATACGAGTCACAATATCCTCGGCCCAAAACGTAAAGTTGACAAACTACTACATGTCGAGAACTAATAAACTCCACACTTTCAGCACACGGAAAATAAGACCTAAATCAAAAAAATTTCTTCCTAGCCGCCAGCACCGAAGAAAGCCGGTAACTATCGAAAGAAACTTCAATCGTTATGAAGGGATGTCTTGGTAGGAGGGGGTATCTTACGCTCCCAAATCAGCAGCAGTCTTGCCAAGGAGGGGCTTTGCTCCAGGGTGTCTCCAGTACTTGTTCGGGAATAGAGTTGGCTGGCGTCCATGGTCCTGGTGAAGGGAAGAAGGTAATAACTAGAACGATAAAAGACGATGGGTCAAAGAAAGGATAATGTGTAAAAAGAATAAATTGAAAATACTGTAAGCGTTGAAAAACGAAATAGACTGCGCAGAATTAAAAGAAAAACAATATGCAATTTTAATGCGACAAGAAGGGGTTTGGAACGCATGATGTTTGATCGAGATATTGCGGCGAAAAAATCCTTCGCACGCCATCTTTCGGAGCGGAAGTAAAGCCGGTTGTCCCATGTTTGTAGATTTACTGCATGTAAAAGATCATCAAGCCTCAATGAAACCTCTGAGCTAAATTCAAATCGCAGGTTTCGTCGCCCAAGTAATACATTCTTTCTCCCATGGTTGGTGAAAGGAGCGTAACGAAATTTGCGCAGTCAGACGGAAGAGCAGGCCTCATAGCCTTAGTCTCGCCACGTAAAATCAGGCATCAATTCAATTCAGTCCCCCACAGGTCCCGTGTTCCGCTGTTTCCGTGCCGAACCCAGACAGCGCCGCGTCGCTGCCCAGCAGTCGGCTTCATTACGCGAATTTCACCCCGTCTAAATGATACTTCGGAGCTAAATTCAAATTGCCTGTTTCGTCGCCCAAGTAACATCTTCTTTCTCCCCTAGTAGGTGAAAGGAGCGTAACGAAATTTGCGCAGTCAGACGGAAGAGCAGGCCTCATGGCCTGAGTCTCGCCACGTAAAATCAGGCATTTCAGTCATTCATCTAAACAATGTGCCAGCAGCAGCGTCGAGTTAGTCCAGGGCGTGTTGCCATAACAACGGTTGGTTCTTGCCGTGGCGGCCGGCCGGTCCGCCCGCCCACACTATCGACTTGGCGCAGTGACACGTCGGCCAGCCATGAAATCCAGGCTTCGCCATGCGAATAATCGCTGTTTCTTTCCCTCCCCTTTTCCCCCTGTCCTATTCCCGCTCGTTCGCGTGATGTTGGCGGTAATGGGGTGTTGCACCGGGATCGCTTTGATACCCCGTCGCGGCTGAAATATTAAGAGGGGCCGGGAGGCCGACTGCCGCCTCCGGCCCTGCGACGCGACGCGTCGATTCCGGTTCAGCGACGACAGAGCGCGCTTCCGAGTTTTTGCGGCTTCCTCCGGCGACGAGACAGAAGAACAGCAATGTACGCCGCGGGGTTACAAACAGGCCTGCAAAAACACCTTTTCCCCCGACGCAGCGTGCTTGGAAATTGAGGGCAAGGTCTTCGGGGATGAATGATAAAATACTTTACAAAAAAAAGAAGGCTTCCAGAAAACTTAAGTGAATCAACAGAATTAAAACAAAAAAAGGAATGCAAAGTGACGTGTTAGAATATTCAGAAAGCAAGAAAAGTGCTTCGGTAGCTAGATAGCTTGGTTGGTTGGTGATTCCGGGCGCGTCAACAGCTTAGGTCACTAGTCCCGTCAGTGTAGTACATGTTTTTTTCTAGGGAGATGGCAGTGATCTTCTCTCGCTGGATGGCGAGATCCGGCGCCGATCTACCGTCGGCTAGCGAGGTTAAACGGTTCTCAGGAATCTTTAGTGACACACGCGGAAGAAAAGTAAGCAGTACGAGAGTCACGATATCGATAACTGGAAACAACCTCTAGAACTGATTTATAGTAATCTCTATTCGGAACGTCATATTTCATGTGTTTCTACCGCGATGTTCATAATAGAGTGAAACAAGATTTACTACCATGCGATACAGGCTTAATGTTTCCCTTCGACACATACTCGTATTTTAAATGGGAAGGGCAAAAGACTCTTTATTTAGTTTTAGTTTTAGTTAATGCTCATTTTACGTGGCGAGACTCGGGCCATCAGACCCGCTCTTCCGTCTAACCACGCAAATTTCGCTACGCTCCTTTCACTATCTAGCGGAGAAAGGTATTATCTTGGGCGACGAAACAGGCGGATCTCAATTTTGCTCAGAGGCTTCTTTTAGGCTTGAGGATCTTTTACGAGCAGTAAATCTACTACATGGGTCAGCCGGCTTTACTTCCCCTCCGAACAAGGCGTTCGAAGGAATTTTTCGCGGCTTCGATCGGGCAAACTCGGGTACAACCGTCCGGTACGCTGACCGTTATACCACCGAATCCGCCTTACTACCGAATCCGCTCTTTCAGCAACGGTAACAAAAGTGGTGCGTAATCTCGAAACAAGTCTATGTGGCTCTAAGCGAAAGATTGGCGTGTAGCAATCCAAGCGTTCTCTTGCAAATTATTCGACTCGATGAGCGGGAGACCAGACGCGACCCCGCTTCGCCTTCTTCCGAAGTCTCCGTCGCAAAGTTGGAAAGACCGACACGATTACGGCAGCTGTTTAGCGACCCGAACGACGAGCGCAGACAGCGAAGTTAACAAGTGTCCTAAATCGCAGATTGCCAAGTTCATTCTCCCGCCTCACCAGCACTAGCGAATTGCCAATGAACACGAGGAGAGCTAGCCGAGAGGTGACTGAGCTTGAGCCAAAAGTGCGACGAACTATTAAGTGGATGATCTAATGTTTTACTTCGTGGGAGGATACACGAGAGAGCCAGAGCCATAAAAACAGAATGCTGAAGCGAGCGCTTACAGAACGGGTCGGTAGCCTTGTTCCGGTCTCGGATCGCTGGCATTTACTACCAACAGTTGGCGGCAGCTTTCATCCTTGTGTTTCGTGCTTATGCTACAATTCATTTCAATTACAAATGACACGAGTTTGTTGGATAAAGCACGTTATTATTAAATTTCAAAGTTAATTTATTTGATTATTCGTCTGAATTATTTTACTATATCAGATATCGTATTTGATGTCTCATTCAATAAATTTTATCAATAAAAATTCTCCTTGTATTAATTTAACCCCAGACGTAACCCTTGGAGCACTTTCTCAAGCTAGTCCGACAGCGCCGAACCACGAGTTTCTTGAAGCTTCTACGATATCTTGACAGTAGTTAATTGCATTTCAAATGGAGCTTTAAACTTGACAAAAGTAGTCAGATGGTATCTTCTCAAAAAGTACCATGGCGAGTCTGAGCAACATAACAGTAGTAGGAATAGAGGCGAATCGTGAGAGGTTCTTGATCTACGATGAGAGGAACTTCACTCCACAAATGACAAGCTTCAAGAAATGAAAAGAAAAAGAAATGAATAGAAACAAGCTCCAACAAATGAAAAAATTATTTCCAACGCGACGTGGTACCTCCAAACATAATTTTTCACTCAACCATATTGTTGCATTCTCACTCAGTAGTATTGTTAAAGACAGAATTCAACTGTTTTGCGGATATCGTTTGTCTTAGAAGAAAAGCCATTTTTAAATACAATATTAGGCATTCTGAAGAAGCTTCTTACGACATATATATTCACATAAACCTAGGAAACTAACGGAAATATAGATACGTCCCTTTGGAAATAAGGACATCAACTTGATGCAATCTTTTCGGAAACAAAACAGGTTGGTTGGTAGTTAATGATTCCGGGCGCGTCAACAACTGAGGTCATTAGTCCCGTAAATGCAGTGCATGTTTTTTCCTCGGGAGATGACGGTGATCTTCCCCCCATGGATGGCGAGATGCGGTGCCGACCAGGACACCCAACCAGGAAACTCCCACCAGCGGGACAAGCTCTAAGCTCCCGACCGGTCTCCCGGAACATGTGGTAGTGTAGTGCATGTTAGTGGAAGTGTGTGTGTAAGGGGAGAGGATATGATAAGGAAGAAGAAAATATCGCGCGCGGTCCGTGGCCCATTTGTTAGGATACTGTTCCGGCATTCGCCTGGTGTTGATCGGAGAAACCACGGAAAACTACCGATCAGAGCAGCCGGCCGCTAGAATTCTCCTCCAGACAGCGACTGAATTCAACCTAGCTGAAAAGCCAGCGTCGAAAACTCGCCGTCGGGACTCGAACCTACGAGCTCCCGATCAGAGGCACTCGAGTGGCATCAGTTGATGCACAGAGCTACCGCTCCCGGTCGGAAACAAAACAGAAAATTAACAATGAAAACAGACAGAACACGTTCTGTGAGCGTGTCCCTCCTTCCGGCTGACAGTCTCTCCTCTCGCCACGTGCTCCCCCTCCATTCCGCGGCATGCCGCGGCGCCGCCGAACCACAAGCCGCGTGCCGCTGCATATGTTCACACTCCCCCCCGCGGGGGCGGCGCCAGGTGCTGCCGACCCACCCCCAGGCCCCTTGTTTGCCCGGCGTGTGTATGTACCTGCATCAACCGTGTTTGCCAGGCCCCTCCCCTCCGGGGGGTTGTTACCCAGATTTACTCCGGGTCAGAGGTCAAGGCGCCACCGACCCTGTCCCCGGGCGAGGAGCGGCACGGGCAGGAAATGAGGAAGATGGCAAGCGTCGAAGCTCATGAAATTACGATTACCTGAGCAATGGAGAAACCACGGATCGTTGTATTCAACAACTGAGTATATCGTTGATAGCATGGAGAAACAGAACTTCCATTTGTCATAATGCCTTTTATGTTGCACTTTATAAAGAGCTTGCGTTGATAATTGCCTAATATGTAACTGAGTAGTCATAATCTTAGGAAGAAAATCTGTAGAGAAGTAGAAATCAACCTCCCAATTAATTGACTTTAAATTTCAGGAAAATATGGGGAAAATATAAAAAAATGGCACTATATTGGAAATTTGGATTTATACAAAAATCTCCACCGAAAATATAATTAAATTCGAGACAAATTCAATCCAACGTTACAAACAATTCAATTCCAACAAGAACACAATGAACCAACAATGTAAGCACTCCTACGTCAGAGTGAAAGAACGAAAAATACCATTAGTGGGAAGTCTAGTCTAATTTCTTTGAGGCAATTCCAACAAAGCGGTAGTCTCATTTTCCTAGGACCGGCGCCCCGAAATCTTCACCTCGGGGCACTTCGTGCGTCGCGGGCATAGCGTAACTCAGGTCGACAGGTTCCTCCCCGCCTTCCAAAGCCATCCCGCGGTCAGACGGAGCAAGTGCGTGGGAGGGGACGGGGGGGGAAGTACCTCTCCATTACGTCGGCGCTCGCCCGGGAGTTTACCGCCGGTAGAACTCCGACGGAGCGGTCCACGGGGCCGCTGGATCCGGTATCCGCGAGGAGCTCGAGTTTCCTCGCGGCAGAATGGTTCTCCGGCGGACGGCGCCACGAGAAATTCGGGAGGGGGGGGTCCGCAAACAACCCCCGCCCCTCGCCTCACCTGCCGAGCAGTGACGCCAACCGGCGGAAACGCCTCGATGTCATTTGGTGAGCAGGGGAAGGAGTGGCCACGCGAGATGGGATCGAAGCTCTAAAACCCCAGTATGGCGCGTTTCCGTGTAGAGAGAATGGGGCAACAAACTTCGTTCCACCAACTTTGCTCGCTCTAACGATGTTTTGCCTCGTTATCTGAACAAGAGCAATGCTCAGTTAATGCGTGCATTTTGTTTCTCTGCTGTTTATACTAAAAGCGTTCTGTATCATGTTGGATTTCTCTAAGTGATAAATATGGATAGAGATATAGGAGTATCATTTATGCATTAAACGTTTAATATAATGTACATCTAACTACATTGTAATTTAGTGTCACTTTATTACTATGTTTTAAGATAGCAAAATATGTCTCAATACGTTTGTATTTTGCAACTTTCATACATGAATAACACTCGAATTCGGAAAATGTCGTCAACCCAATTTAGGGTACAATTTGTTAATGTACTTCTACACAAAAATCGTAATGTTTAGCCATTCACTTTTGTTTGTTTAATCGCGTATTATGCAGGGACATCATCAAAAAGGATATTACATTCAGACGTAACATCGGATCGCGTAGAATCGCAATAATTATATCAGAGACGAATGAATGATGGTCATGTTTCATTTTTAAAATCGCCGTTTTTAGAGAACGCACGCACCCTTTGCGTAAATTGACCCGACGCACATAACACGCCCCGCCACAACGGCCACATTGCGGGTGAATCAAATCCAATCGAACACGAGGACGCAAATTCCCAATGACGGAGCGCATCAAGCGATGCCACGCCCACAGGCCCAATAACGCAGCCGGCCCCAAACGATTTTCGAATTAGCGATTCCGCCGATAGGACAAAAAAAATTACCATCGTCTACCCCGTCCACTCATTACGCCTTGATGGGTGCCGCAACCGATAATTGAGACAAGGAAAAAATATGACACGCTGAACGACGTCATGTCCGCCGTAGTCTTTTTTTTTCAGCACGCGAAGCTCGACATCCTCCCTCTGTCGTAGCTTTTTTTCTTTCTCGCTTCCTTGCTCTTGCTGGACGTTGATCAGCGCGATTATTCGTATATGTTGTGCCGTCTTATACTGGTTGCAAATGCCATTACGTCACCCAGAGTCGAGGAAATGCAGTGTCGGCTGAAGAAACCTTTATGTTGCGTGAGTTTCATTAGATTATGCTTTCCACTCCTTCAGCTGTTAAGCTGAAAATACGGAACAATAGGTAGAACTACTGGAACATTAATTGCTTAAGCAGGAAACGTTTTCAATACCAGAAAACTATGACCGTTTTTAAATCGGAGACTTTTCAATTTATTTACGTTATTTCTCGTATCTAAAACATAAGTATCAAATATCATTCGACAGATTTTATAGCAATTTCCAAAAATGATTTCTCGAAATTTACACTCGGCTATGATGAGTCTTGGTAAATTCATACATCACTTGACAGCCCACATGTAGTTACTTGTTTCCAACTTATGAATTTCTTGATGCGACTGCATTGAAAGGAATAAAAGTACGAACATACAGTTATTCCGGAACGGAAAGCTACGAAAAAATGCACACCAATATTTTTGGAAAAATACGAATACAGATAGGTGAAGCCAAAAAGGACGCAGCAGATCTTCACACGAAATCCTCAAAAAGTACGTATACATCACATTCAAAATAATAAACCCAAAGAAAGAAACATTAGTGTAAAGTAATGACGGATAAAATGAATTTCTTTTTACAATTTCATTCTTCAGGCTCTCCCTATCTAGCAAGGAGTAAAACTCTCTTGACATTGAAATTGTAATATTCTGCCACGCCCTTCATGAATGACAGTAGGAATAAAACTAATGATTAATTTTGAAGGCACAGCAACACGACTCAACAGACGGCGACGAATTCCGTTATTTTAATCAGTCAAAACGCGGAGAATAAATCAGCCGCAAGCGGAGCAGCAGCACGAGGGCCGCAATGCTGTGGCCGGGAGGCGGGAGGCGGGGCGCCCGAGGTAGATGGCCGTAGGTATTAACAGCGATTACGCGTCAGGCGCAGAGCGATTTTGTTTGCCTAAGCGGCGGGCGACCGCCCCCGCCGTCGCCGCTGCCGCCGCCGGGGCCATTGATCCGCGCGGGCTTCGGCGTTTCGGACGCGCAGTATTGAGTCGTCGCTGCGCCGCGCGCCGCGATATCGGCGTATCGCTATGCGTCGAGCTGGCGGCTTCATCAACTTCTCATTATGAGAGAACGCGCGGGCGGCGGAGGAGGAGACGGCGGCGGCGTCGGCGGCTGTGGCGGCAGCGGTGGCGGCGGCGGCGGCGAGCGTGGCTGCGGCGGCGGCGGCGGCGAGCGTGGCGGCGGCGGCGGCGGCGGCGGGGCGGCGGCAATGGCGGTGGTAATGGTGGCAACGGAGGCTTCATGTACGATAGCACAACGGCTGCCGAGGACTGAGGGTGGTCGTTAATGTGACGGCGGTTGAGTTGGGACTGTTGAGTAAGGTGCAAGGGATAGGTGAGACCGGATGAAGGAATAGTAAGGAGGGGACAATAGCGTATATTGACCACGAAGGAATATACGAGGGAGTGTCAATAAGAACGGCAAAGGATAGAAGAGGAAGAAACGGTTCTAAATAGCATGAAGTATGGCTTAAAGAAGGAAATGATATTAAGAGTATGAGAGACAAAATGAAGTACTGGTGGGAGAGTCCTGAACAGGGAAAACCCCGCTAGCCGGCGGTAGGTCGGTGCCGTATCTCGCCATCCAGCGGGGGAAGATCACCGCCATCTCCCGAGGAAAACCCACACACACTACACTTTCGGGACTAATGACCTAAGTTGTTGACACGCCCGGAATCACTAACAACCAACCGACCAAGATGAAGTAACAGTAGTATTGCATACTGGGACGGTAACAACGATTTGTGGCGAAGGTGAATTTAATAAGACTGCCGTAGGCACCTTAATAACGTTACTATTTTTTGAAGTAGCAGATTTCAATTCAGTCTCGAACGAAGCGCGTATGGTGTGGTGTGCCTGAAAAAGTGTCGCCGAAGCGGAACTAGAGAACGCAGTTATGCGAAGTCAGTAAGAATTACCGCAGTGGCTGCGATAACCATTGTGTTGGCGGAAGGACGCAGCAGCGGTTGTGACGGCAATCGGGGGGGGGGGAGATCGTTTCCGGCAGCTTCTCTGGAGCAATTCTTCTGCCCGCGGGGCGGCGCGGCGCAGCAATCCGGCAGAGGCGGGGACGTAGGCAGTGGCGGGGTGGAGGCAGAGGAGAAGTGAGGAGGGAGGGAGAGGGCAGAGGGGGAGGGGGGGAGAGGGGGGGTGGAGGCGGAAGCAGAGACGGAGGCAGAGACAGAGGCAATAGACTCACGAGGTAGTTTCCTCTATGCTGAGGCACAGGTGGAGGGGGAGGCAGAGGGGAAGGCAGATGGGGAGACAGGCGGAGGAGGAGGTAGAAGCAGAGGCGGAGGCGGGATGGAAGCAGCAGCGGAGGTGGAGGTAGAGACAGAGGTACAGGCGGAGAGAGAGATAAGGCGGAGGTGCAAGTAGAGACAGCCGGAGGCGGAGGTGGAGGCGGAAGCAGAGGCAATAGACTCACGAGGTAGTTTCCTCTATGCTGCGGCACAGGTGGGGGGGGGGATGTATGGGGCATAAACAGGCGACAAGGCGGAGCGATACAGAGCTGGAGGGGAAAGGGGGGGGCAGGAGCAAGGGGGGGGGGAGGGGGCAAGCAGGGGAAAAGGCACAGGTAGGTGGAGACGGAGGCAGAGGCAGAGGCGGAGGCAGAGGCGGAGGCGGAGGCAGAGGCGGAGGCAGACGCGAGGCAGAGGCGGAGGCGGAAGGGGGGCAGAGGCGAAGTGGAGGCAGAGGCGGTGGCGGAGGCGGAGGCAGAGGCGGAGGTGGAGACGGAGGTAGAGGCAGAGGCGGAGGCAGAGGCGGAGGCGGAGGCAGAGGCGGAGGTGGAGACGGAGGTAGAGGCAGAGGCGGAGGCAGAGGCGGAGGCGGAGGCAGAGGCGGAGGCAGACGCGGAGGCAGAGGCGAGGCGGAGCGGGGGCAGAGGCGGAGGCGGAGGCAGAGGCGGTGGCGGAGGCGGAGGCAGAGGCGGAGGTGAGAGACGAGGTAGAGGCAGAGGCGGAGGCAGGGGGAGGTGGAGACGGAGGTAGAGGCAGAGGCGGAGGCAGAGGAGGAGGCGGAGGCAGAGGCGGAGGCAGACGCGGAGGCAGAGGCGGAGGCGGAAGCGGGGGCAGAGGCGGAGGCGGAGGCAGAGGCGGAGGCGGAGGCGGAGGCAGAGGCGGAGGCGGAAGCGGGGGCAGAGGCGGAGGCAGAGGCGGAGGCGGGCAGAGGCGGGGCGGAGGCAGAGGCGGAGGCGGAAGCGGGGGCAGAGGCGGAGGCAGAGGCAGAGGCGGTGGCGGAGGCGGAGGCAGAGGAGGAGGCGGAGGTAGAGGCGGAGGCAGACGCGGAGGCAGAGGCGGAGGCGGAAGGGCAGAGGCGAGGCGGAGGCAGAGGCGGTGGGGAGGGAGGCAGAGGCGGAGGGGGAAGCGGGGGCAGAGGCGGAGGCAGAGGCAGAGGCGGAGGCGGAAGCGGGGCAGAGGAGGAGACGGAGGTAGAGGCGGAGGCAGACGCGGAGGCAGAGGCGGAGGCGGAAGCGGGGGCAGAGGCGGAGGCGGAGGCAGAGGCGGTGGCGGAGGCGGAGGCAGAGGCGGAGGCGGAAGCGGGGGCAGAGGCGGAGGCAGAGGCGGAGGCGGAAGCGGGGGCGGAGGCGGAGGCAGAGGCGGAGGCGGAAGCGGGAGCAGAGGCGGAGGCGAAGGCAGAGGCGGAGGCGGAAGCGGGGGCAGAGGAGGAGGCGGAGGCAGAGGCGGAGGCGGAGGCAGAGGCGGAGGTGGAGGCGTGTAACGTTTCAACTTCGTTGGCGGATTTGCCAAAGTTAACATGATATGTAAACAAATATTGGAAACATTGTTAAAGGTTACGATAGTAACAGAAAGATGATAGGATATGATAAAGGTTGAGAGATTGAAAGACGAAAACGATGTTGATCAAAAGTTGAAATTGAATGAATTGTATGTAACTCTCTGAAAGGTGAAATAAATTGTTATTTTAAAAGAAAGAATCTATCTCTATATGATATCTGAAAGTGAAGAACTTCAAAGAATATAATAAAAACATGATAAAGATACAACATAAAAAGATGTTGTATGGATATCAAAGTTGTAACGGCCAGTTAATAGGCAAGATAACGTGGACGTTACAAAATTGCGGCAGCGTGGTACGACGTGGAAATTGTTAGAAGAAGCGGTGGTACGACGTGGAAATTGTTAGAAGAGCGGTGGGATGACGTGGAAATCGTTAGAAGAAGCGGTGGTACGACGTGGAAATCGTTAGAAGAAGCGGTGGTACGACGTGGAAATTGTTAGAAGAAGTGGTGGAACAACGTGGTGTGCCTGGATTTGTAGTTCGCGGGAAAGGGTGTTCAAAGAATCAGAGTCATCAGTCTGAACTGTGGGTGGTGCTGTGGTTGGTAATCAAGACGTATTAATTGAGTGGTGGTTCTGTGGAGTGAAAATTTATACGAAGGAGAACTGTGGAATGTTTTAACCTGTCTGGAGATTTTGAAGGAGCCTAGAAACTGTCAGATTGAAACGTGAGTGACAGCTGATATGTGTGAAACGGTGATTCAGATAGATTAATTTAAGGTGTTTCTTGTCGAACTGGTCAAACAAAGATAATGGCTTTTTTAACAAATGTAAGAAAAGTCAATTAATCAGTTTAGCTAGGGAATTGAACTGCGAGGTTTCGGAGAAAGAAACTGTTAAGAATATTATAAAAAAAATATCGGAAACAGAGGATTATGATGAAACTATAGTAAAAGAGATTTTAGAAACAGTAAGGTTGGAAGAAGAGGATAGATTACAAAAAGAGGAACGAGAAAGGGAGGATAGGATACAAAGGGAGAAATACGAAAGGGAAAGGGAGGATAGAAAAGAGGAACGAGAAAGGAACACAAATTGAACTGGCAAAAATTGAGTTGGAAAATGTAAGGTGATGTTGAGAAATACTTGAAACAAACAATATAAATAATGAAGGTCATTTAACTCAGGGATTACAAAGTAAAAATTCTTGAAACTCACACAGTGCATGAAACATTTTCAATCAAATGAAAATGATATTTCTTTATACCTTCAACAATTTGAAAATTTTGCTCTGCTGATGACATTTCTAAAGACCAATGGGACCTTTGTTAATGACACATCGCTGTGACATGATGCGGAATATATAACGAGAGAAATGGTAGGGGAAATAAAAGATTATGATGAAATAGTGAAAATATTATTGAGTAAATACAAGTAACCGCAGAAAATTACGACAGAGATTCCTTTCGATCAGAAAAACACCAGATAAAACGTGGAAAGATATTGCTTATGAGCTAAAAATAAGTCTTAATGGTTGGTTAGAAGGCGTAAATGTATACTCATTTGAGGAAATAAAGGAATTACTAATAACGGAACAAATAAAACGATGCGTTCCGTTTGTAGTTAAAGAGCATCTAGTTAGCAAATGGACTAAATATACAAAACCTCGTGACATAGTTGAAGAATTAGAAAATTATGACATTACCAGAGAAAATTTTAAATTGAAAACTTGTGATCAATATTTACTAGAACAAAAATAAGATTTATAAATCAGCTGATACTACCAAATTCTATGAGAAACTAAAATTCAAAAGGAAAGTAATAAAAAAGTTGATACAAAACAGGAAATTGAGGAAGGATTCGAAGAAAGGAAAGAAGTACATTGTTATTTTTGTAACGGTATAGGACATATAAAACCATTTTGCCCAAAATATAAAAAAATGGTTGAAAAGAATATAGGATCTGAGCACGTTAATTGTTTAAAACTTCCAGTAAAGATTTATTAGCACCTTATACGTCTCGAAGCTTATATAAATGGAAAAAATTGAAAATTTGGTGATTCCGGTGCTTCTATAGATTTAATAGGAAGAAAAATGTTAGACAAGAACATTATATTGGAGAAAGAGTCTGATGTACTCCTTAACAGAAAATCCCATATGTTTGCCTGTAGCAGAAGTAGAAATCTGTGAGCCAATTTGGAAAGGTTATGGAAAGGGTAGTAGTTTCAGATAAGTTAGACAGAGATGAGTATATATTAGGAAATAAAACTGCAAAATTGATAAAAGAATTGATAGAGATCTTAGAGATGAAATTAACGTATTAAACGTTAATGAAGGAGAGGAATGTCAAAATAATGATGAAATAGAAACGGACGAAGAGTCTGAAGAGAATGGAGAATCCATGGAAATAGAAAATCAAAAGTATGATATAGATGACAAGAGTAAATATTTCACCAAATTTCACGAAGATGGAGCTGTGAAAGAAAGGGATTCTGAACTATCTGTTTGCAAGACTTCAATTGATTTGGAATGTTTATCTTTGAAGGATGAAGTCAAATCTGGAGAAGAACAGATTATTGAATTGAAGGAAAGAGTATCGGTTTGGAGGAAGAATAGAGAACAAGAAAACATTACTTGTTGAGAAAGATAGTATGTTAGCTAAAAGGGAAATGATAATCGGTGAGGATAATAAAGAAATTCTTGAATTAAGGGACTGGAATTGCTGTCAAGAACCAGAATCTTGATGAGAAAATAGGAGAAATCAACAAATTATCTGAAACAATCAATACGTTTCAAAAAGATAACTTTGATAATGAATGCAAGATATTGTATTTGCAAAATGAATTGGAAAATCTTCAGAAATCAATTAATATAGAACGAGTCTTCAGGAAAGAAATTGAGGAGAAAGATGGAAACTTCTAGATACTGAGAGTAAAGTGACTTTTAAAAGAAGAAATAATTTGAAAGATGAAGAACTTTGTCAAAAGTGGCAGTAGTTCTGGCTCACTGGTACTGTTCAAAGGATACGTGATGATAATTTGAATTGCAGAAAACATTAATTCCTTGCAGGGGAAATTGAATTCTGTCAATAAAGTTTATAATACTGAATTGGAATCTCTTCAGAAGCTAGTTGCAGATAAAGATAGTCTTCTGTGTCATAAATTGAAGAAAGAGTTAACTCTCAAATATATAAAAGAAAAAACAAATTCAAATTGTAAAATTTAAGATGGAGTTTGATATTTCAAGCATATAAGTTCAGATTCAGCATAGACATGGAAAGGCACATGGAAATGCTGATTGTTATAAAGGTTCGCAAATTCATTTCCGACTAATCTAGTTGTCATAAAATAAAAGTTATATTGTATATTAATTTTAGACTTTGATTATAAGATTTATAAATTTTGGCACCAAGGTGACCAAAATTCTTGAAAGAGGGGAGGTGTTTGTAACGTTTCAACTTCGTTGGCGGATTTGCCAAAGTTAACATGATATGTAAACAAATATTGGAAACATTGTTAAAGGTTACGATAGTAACAGAAAGTATTGATATGATATGAAAAGGTTGAGAGATTGAAAGACGAAAACGATGTTGATAAAAAGTTGAAATTGAATGAATTGTATGTAACCTCTGAAAGGTGAAATAAATTGTTATTTTAAAAGAAAGAATCTATCCATATGATATCTGAAAGTGAAGAACTTCAAAGAATATAATAAACAACATGATAAAGATACAACATAAAAAAGATGTTGTATGGATATACAAAGTTGTAACGGCCAGTTAATAAGGCAAGATAACGTGGACGTTACAGGCGGAGGCGGAGGCGGAGGCAGAGGCGGAGGCGGAGGCAGAGGCGGAGGCGGAAGCAGGGGCAGAGGCGGGGGCGGAGGCAGAGGCAGAGGCAGAGGCAGAGGCAGAGGCAGAGGCGGAGGCAGAGGCGGAGGCGGAGGTGCGGCAGTAAGCAAGCGAAGGGCCCTCTCCACGCGCGAGCAGGAACTACTGTGCGGGGGCGGAGTCGGGTGCGAGCGGCTTCTGTCTCCGGCTTATCGGGCCCGGAAACTCGGGCTGGAGGGCCCCGGAACAGCCGGCGCGCCCGCCTCCGGCCCGGAGGCACCCAGCCTCCCGCGCCCCTCAGCGCTCGCGGCGCTGCTTCCGGTAGCCGTTCTCGCTCCCACTCCCGCCCACGCACGTTTGCTCGTACTGCTCCTCGCCGTTTACCCTCCATCTGCCTTTTCGCGCACTTCGTGGCTTTAGCTCCCAAATTTATGATAACATTTCTCCTATGACTTTTTTCTAGTTCCTACGTTTGCTAAGCTATTCATTTTATGCAGTTTTATATCTCCCAAGATTTCCACTGTATATTTCATACCTTTTCAGTTCATTTTCTGTGAGTATTGTCGGTGAAATTCGTGATATCTTCAATGTACGTACAAAATCATCCAACAGTTTCTGACGTCAAATAATGATTTTTTTATCATAACCTACCCGATTTTGTACGTCTAAGAAATGTTTCAGTAACTGTTTTTTTTTTCTTTCAATTTCCGCCTGCTTTGTCACATCACAGTAAAGAGTGTATCTCTGGTTTATGTTCAAAACGATTCAATATATTCTCGTAGGAAAAGTACGTTAGCAGCATTTCAGTACATTCCTTTTATTCCTCCTCTCACATCTCTCTAGTTTTCGTAATGGTCTCTACTTTTACTCCCAATTTCCTTTTAACTTTACGTCTCGTATTACCCTCCTGCTCTTTTATAACGTTCTCCGCATCGTCCTTCTGAGGCCAACACCTTCGCCATCACTTCACCTCCCGCGCTCGCTCTCCCGCACTTCCCCGCCCCAATTTCTGCTCTGCAGCACTTGCAGCAGGGCGCCTCGTGCCCCCCCCCACCCCCTGGGGGAGGTCGGCGGTCGAGGGGGCCCCGGAGCCACCGCCCACCGCCCACCGACGGCAGGAAGCCCGCCAGGGGACATCCGCTTTAAAGAGAGCGCCCGCTCCGAATTAACTCGCGGGGGATTTTTCTTTGGAAATTATGCGCAATATTAACAAGTTGGGGGGTGGGGGTGGGGTGGCCCGGCCCGCGATTCGGCGCGCTGTTCCAGAAGAGCCATTCCCTAAAACCGGGCTGCCGAAACGGCCGTGGGCCCTGCGCATTAGTATGGAGGCGGAGCCGTATCTCAAAGCGGAAATCGCAGACATGAACGCGAAAATGAACTTGGGGAGAAGGAAGATGGCGAGGAATTAAGTTACGGAACATCGTCTCGGTCGGCGAGGTTGCCACGTCGAATGCGCTGTTTCTTGTCAGATCGCTTATGTTAAACCGGGTCGGTGCTGGGTTGAGCGGTCATTCCAGATAGTGGAGGTGTTCTACCGGGAGTCGTATTCGTGTAAGAGATAAGGAAATTTGACATCTGGATAGATTGCCAGAGAATCGTTCGTTACCGTGAAGAGTTGATAGCTTTCAGTAGGAAAATTACGAGCATCAAACTTGCTGAAATGAGAACCAGTTTAACAACAGCCATTCGAAGTTTATTGAATTTGTTTATTTTATAAGTTTTTTAAATACTACAAATAACATTGCACATTCCAGTAATTATCTAATGACACCGCGCAGTTTACAATTATCCATTGAATGCCGATTCTTTTACTGCCCCTGGGATATTTAATCCTTTCACTACATTTCACTACAACATAAAACTTAAAAACCTTGGTATACAAGTATTATGACAATTGATAAGCATATTTTGAAGAACAAATAAAAAACAACATATCTACACAGTATCCACAATTTCAACCTAGCGACAAGACTGTTGTATACAAGTGTTATGAGAGAGTATTAGCCACACTGAAGAACCTTTACGAAGCTATTGGTTTGGTTTGATTTCTTCGTGTTTCCGGGCGCGTCAACTACTTTGGTCATTAGTCCCGTTAGTGTAGTGCTTGTTTTTTCTCGGGAGATGGCGGTGGGTTCCCCCGCTGGATGGCGAGATCCCGTACCGACCTACCGTCGGCTAGTGGGGTTTCCCCCTAACCAGGACTCTCCTACCAGCAAGGCACCGCCCCAGCCGGGACAAGCTCTAAGCTCCCGACCGGTCTCCCGGAATGTGTGGTAGTGTAGTGCATGTTAGTGTAAGTGTGTGTGTAAGGAGAGAGGATATGAGAGGAAAGAGAATGGACAGATCGCGCGCGGTCCGTGACCCGTTTGGTAGGGTACTGCTCCGGCATCCGCCTGGCGTTGATCGGAGAAACCACGGAAAACTACCGATCAGAGCAGCCGGCCGCTAGAATTCTCCTCCAGACAGCGACTGACTTCGACGTAGCTGAAAAGCTAGTGTCGAAAATCCTGCCGGCGTCTGGACTCGAACTTAGGACCTCCGGGTCAGAGGCGCTGCAGTGACATCAATTGATGCACTGAGCTACCGCTCTCGGTGCGAAGCTATTATTTCACGGTTTTCATATAAAGTTAACCTCCGCAGTCTTCCATTACGTACAATTTCCTCGACGCGCTGGTATCCGGCGATCGAACACGTCAGCAGCGCAACACAGAAGCTCGTCATCGTTAAAAGCAATTTCGCTCTACAGCTCCGCGCGGAAACAGAGCTTCTTCCCATCCGCGAAGGGGGCTTCTCTTTCTTCCTTTCCCCCTTCTCTCTCCCCCCTCTCTCACCCACGCCTCGCGAAAGTCGGCACGCCCACCATACCCAGAGACGCTTCAAATAAAAAATAAAATATCTGCGGAGTCACACGTACAGAAAATATCTTTCTTTTTTTAAAAATTTATTTTGTTCCTATTCGGCGGTTTTGCCTTTCAGGGGTTTGTACATTTTTATTGTAATACGTAACGTTTGGGCATTCACGTTTGAACATACAACCTCTCACTCTTGTATCTTACTGCTAGCTAATTTACAGGGTTTTAATATTTTAAAATTTTTATTAATATACTGTTTTTATTGGGGGTTTAAACATGTCTTTGGGATATTGAGAGCGAATTCTTTTGGGATTGTTTGAAGTTTTTCCCATTGTGAATTTTGTACTGCAAGGAGAGGATGAAAGAAGAGTAAAAAAATATCTTTCTGGGGCAGTCAGGAGCGAACCTAACAAAATGGTGATCTACCATTATTTGTATTATATCACTAGTGGAAACCTGTCAAAATTAGTCGGTAACCAAATGCAGGAATGACACGTAATAGTTCTTTGCACTTACAAAACCTCGCTGTCTTCGCTTCGCTATCTATAATTTCACATGCACTCGCCTGCTCGGCCTAGACGATAGCGACAATAATATATTCTAACTACATTTAATAAATTATACGGAATATCGCGAAAATTCAATGCCCCTCAATGCCGGCGCCCTTCAATGCCGTCACGGAATTAGTACTGCAAATGAGAAAGAAACAGCAAAACAATTCAAGAACGATTTTGCATTTTACAAATTTGAAACGCAGCTCAGTTAACGTAACATCTGCATTCAACAATGGCAGACTTTTCTTTGTACATCCAAGAAAAGAACGGTGTAATCGAACAGACCTTTTTCGGAATGACATAAAACGTTTTACATCGAATACTCATCTGCCATCGCAAGCTAGATTAAACTAGTGCAGTGACAACATTTTTCATTGTTCTTCATGTCTGTGAAGCCATCTGACTTCTGTCTGTGATGTAGCCATACTGAAAACTTTTATCTGGTAGCGGATAGAACTCAGAAGAAGCAAACCACGGTGTCTATAAGCAGAAAAAAGAGTATGCAGCGAAAAAAAAAAAAAATATAAGGAGCGACTTTTTGACTGTAAATAATTGAATGATTTGGATAAGAAATCTGGACTAATTTAAATATTTGAGTCTCTGAATTGACATTTTTCAGATCCTTCATACAGAATACTTCGCCGCCAGTTAAAGAGCCACAGACACTCTTCTTTTACACGTATTGCCGTATAGAAGACTTATCGACACTATGCCTAAAATGCGTAACAACCGTGACGATTTTTCATATTACGAGGTACTGTACACGTAACGATGAGCCTCGAGAACTAAGGGTTATCTCCAACCCCATTAATGTACATCATAATCCTGTCACGATTCTGGAAGAATATCTGAAATGAAGTATTGTTCAAAGTAATTGCGCAACAACATAGAACAGTGAAAATTAAAAGTGGTCTTAAAAGAGGACATTAACTGAAAGTAAAAATTACATTTCTAAAACACGACGTGGGTCTATTCCGTCTGTCAATTCTTGTTAAAATAAAAAGGATGAAATTGGCACTTCAGGTTCACAAAATGGAATAGCTCAAGTTACAACGTTGGCATAAAGCAGCACATTCGCTGACGAAGGAAGGTTGTGTATGCAACAAAACACTGCGTGAGAAAGCAAACAAAGTGCCATTCATCAGATATATGATGCTATGACAGTTTCCCAATAGCCTCTCATACAAAAGGGAATTCGCCAACGCCATTGTATGACACTAAATTTCAGATGGATCATTACGTTTATAAGCAACTAGCAAAATACCCGTCGCTGCCCGGACTTCCTTCATATTCAATCCTTACGAATGACGGAAAAGATGAATTTTATTCAAACCACGGTGTGTAAGATTATTATTTTTAACGTAATTGGTTCAAATTATAATAAAATACTATAATTTTCTTTCACTTTACAACACATTGCTGTTAGATGAAATTTTTCTAATCTTATACACCGCTCTAGCGAATAAATTAGGTACCAATTTTGCTGCAGCACTACTGGCCTCTGGCGGAATATATTAGGAACCACGTGCTCTAAGCGAGAGGCGAGAAATGGTTGCGGTGCATCTACAAACATATTATTTAAATAATTTATTTTCCGCATTTGGGTTGAGTTAAATTAATTTTTAATTTGGGTTGAGTTGAATTAACCGTTGCAAGGACACTGTGACAATCCTGAAGAAGAGACTGTAAACATTTCATATCTATTCATACGCTATTTTTTGTGGTATCGATGTCGGTTACACGTCGTTGAATTCACTTTTATTAGTTTAGAAGAAGATAGAAGATGCTTCTGGGTTTTCCACAGCACCAGCACATGCAATACTTTCCTCAATCTTCTAACGCTAGTTTAAACTTAGAATGTAAGAAAAAATAAATGTGGTAATAAAGCAGAGAAAGGAGGAAGAATGAAATACTAGTATCGTTAATAAAAATCAATTACTGTCTACATAAATAAAAAAATATAAAAATGTAACACTGTTTCCAGCACATTACACGGGAGTCAAATCTTAATATTAATTTTCATACTCTGAAGTGCGGAAGATATGTGATTGTAACAGAACTACACTCACAGAAATTTCTGCATTATTTTTAATGTAAAGTAAATAAAAGTCATTTTCATGAGCGTACTTTAAAATTCATGTACAGCCGTACATTAAATACGCATTAATATTAATGTTAATGTAATTTCTGACAGTATAGTGAACATGGATATGGTATTTAAGGAAACCCTTTGATATAGTATTTAAGGAAACCCTTTGATATGGAATTTAAAGAAACCCCGGGCGAAACCTCGCCCGGGGTAGGCGCGACCGTGACAGAGGATTGCAGCGGGGTAGGGGCGGGGCGGAGAGGGAGGGTGGGGTGGAGGGGGGCGGGTCTCACAAAAGACGTCCCCGCGTTATGAGCCAGCTCGCAATGCGCCGTGGCATGCCACGTCGCACACACTGAAACCTCTCCCTTGCCAGGCCGCACAAAAATGTCATCGACGAATCAAAAATCTTATTTGTAGTTCTGGCAGACACAGTCATTCTTCTTCGTGTGAAGGCAAGTAAAAGAATGCTTCGGAGCCTAAGCAGCTGACGACACGAGGCAGGTCGTATTTTTATTTTGACGCATCACTTTTCTCGTTGGTTCTCGTGTTGGTTCCTCCATTACACCGCAACAAGTCACATTACGCCAGCAAACCCACGTTATTTTAGACATTTTAGACGAAATTGATTATGGCAAACTGTATTTATATTAATTTAAACTCCACAATTCCTGACAGTAATTATAATAAAAAAATATTCTTTACCTTTAGGTCTTGTTAATTAACAAGACTTCACCCGAAACGTGCTAACAAAACTGCATTTTGTTTTACGATTAATACATAGCATAATCTACCAAGAGCAGTGCTATTTAACCTTTCAATACCTAAAGATCAAGAATATTTGTTTATTAACTCCAATGATTTATTATACAGATGGCATCCCAAGTGTTAATAAAAGGCGTTGCCAGTGCCAACATTTCTCGTTTCCTGACACCAGTCTCCCGGAATATGTGGTAGTGTAGTGCATGTTAGTGTAAGTGTGTGTTTGTAAGCGGAGAGGACAGGACAAGGAAGAGGAAGCACAGATCGCGCGCGGTCCGTGGCCCGTTTGGTAGGGTACTGCTCCGGCATTCGCCTGGTGTTTTCACATTCACCGATCAGAGCAGCCGGCCGCTAGAATTCTCCTCCAGACGACTGAATTCGACCTAGCTGAAAAGCTAGTGTCGAAAATCTTGCCGCCGTCATGACTCGAACCTAGGACCTCCCGGTGAGAGGCGCTGCAGTGACATCAGTTGATGCACTGAGCTACCGCTCCCTGTCTAAGCCATCGAAAGCTACAAACCCAATAAAGCAAAAAAAAGTTGACAATGAAAACGCCTTTTATTCAAATATTTATTAACACTCCTGTAGTCTTACGTGCACTCCCTTTCACGTAGTAAGTGAAAAAAATGGCCCCTCCGCGCGGGCGATCGCTGCAGGCCCGTTAGGCGCGGCGCGAGGGGCGGGTGTGCGGGTGCGGGGCGCGCATTGTCCGTCGCTTCCTGCGGCGGCGCCCGTGGAGCCCCGGGCTGAGGATCCGGTTCCTTCCCGAGGAAGCGGATGAAAGGCGCGCCCCCCCGCCCCGCCCCGCCCCCCCGCCCCGCCCCGCCCCGCCCCGCGCACACAAGCCTCGCGCCCGGGTGGACCGGGCTAGCTGCTGGGTCGCGCGGGCGGACCGACGGAAAGGCAGCTGCGTTCACTCACGTGCCGACGTGGGCGTCTCCAGCATGTACTGTGTGAGTCTATGTGTAAGTGAGAAAGTGAGTGAGCGAGTAAGCGAATGAGAGAATAAACGAGTGAGAGAGTGAGCGAGATAGTGAGCAAGTGAGAGACTAAGCGAGTGTGCAAGTGAGAGAGAAGGCGAGTGAGTGAGAGTGTGAGCAAGTGAGAGAGTAAACGAGTGAGAGAGTGAGTGACAGAGTATGTGAGTGTGTGTGGGATGTGTAAAAAAGTTCTCAATCAAATTCCCCAGAATTTCAGTTTAAGCCACGACAATTATTTTAATTGATGTACGGCGTGTCAATAAGGTGCACGCGGTAGATTAAAAAAGACTAATTTTGTGTCTCATCTATTCATGAAATTGCCATTATACTCTGATAACCTTTGTAAACGACAGCAGTTAAACACACGATGACAGTGGCATCACCGGTTAAAGCAATAGTGATTGCAAGCTATATGTTTATTGGCCGTCTTCGTTAGACTTGAAAATGCAGCTCGAGAGCGACACCTACATTTACCTAACTGTTCGGGAGCATACCTACTTTCCCAAGCATTTTTGGATTTTCGGCTAATCAAGGGTGGTATAACATTTCTGTGTACACCATGTTATCGTTTAACAGTCTCTATGTTTTACAACGAATAAAGACCATGATGAAATAAGTGTCTTTTGCACATAAATAGAATAAAATAATTATATGTACACAGCTCGTCAAATTTATTGTAAAAAATAATTTATTACGTCGTTAATTTTTATATCGATATATCTACACGTCCGTATCACTATTAGAAACATGAAAAGAAAAGCAGTATCAAAACATTCCTATTCGCCTCCATCTCCTCTGATACCTCTCCATATTAGAATCCCTTCCTGCCCGTTTAAGCACTCCATATTCAGTAGTTCTGCGTAATAATGCATTTAAAAGCTGCTAGCTTAATATTCTGAAGCTCGAATACAACGCTCTTGATTTATGAACTTGTCGCAGTTCGCTAGGTAAATGGTTAACGAGCGTGAAATTACTAGATCTATGTTGTGTCTTCTCTCCATCTAATCCAAGAAGGAAAGCCAAAGGAAAAGGAGTAAAAAGATGCGAGTGAGATAACAGAACAACAAATTATAATGAAGCCTGTATACAAGATGGCGATCGACAAGTACTGACGGAATGGGGACAAAGCGTGGGCGAAGCATAGTGAATGTACGATATGAACGAGAAGACGATTATGACGTATCGACAAACCGATGCTATGGGTGCTGCAAGAAGAAACGACAGAAAAGCAAATTGTTTGAAATATACTGCCCACGAACTTCACACACGTAATTATAAAACTTTAGAGGGGGTCATACAAAGAGAGTAAATTAATTTTGGATTCACATTAGCCTTAATCAGAATCCATTAGTGAGACCACTTCATAGTTTCCTTCTTAAAACAATGAACGTACCTAATTGGAACTGTTACATACTTCACATTCATACGAATGAAATAATTCGCTACACTCAGATCTCCAAAAAGCCAGGAAGGGCCATCGGGAAAATATAACTCACAAAACACACTGAAGGCAGGGATGAGCAAATTCATTCGCGTGTGTGAATTACGAAAAGAGTCAACTCGCAACAGCGAAAAGCCAAGACGCAAAGCAAGACAAGCAGTGAGCAGCCCAAAACCGACAAGAGGTCCAGTCTCGGAGACCGCCCACCAGGCTGCAGCACTGCCTCCCAGGGCTGTTGTCGGGCGCAGAATAACGGCTGCTCCGTTGTGCGGCAACAATGCGGTCCCTGGCCTAAATTGCGTCAAGATTTCATTATCTGCGGAAAAAGAAATTTTAACCACGGGCGCGGCTTCTATACAAAATCCCCCGGGACTTCCCTTTTACACGAGGCGAATTCTCAATGGGCCCAGGGCTTCGGGTGGCAGGCGCGGGGAGGAAGGAAAAGACCCGAGGGCGCGACACACAACGTGCATCAAGCCCGATGGCTCGGTTACAACTGCGCCTCGCACACAGACGAAATTAATTAAACAAAAGACAGCTTTGCCGACGCGTTGAAGGGGGAGGGGGCGGCGCTGTAATTACGAAATATGTCCGAGGGCCTTGGAAATTGCGGGTGGCAGCGCTTTCCTCCACGACCCCTCCGCAAGATGGCAGGTGAGGCCTGCTCGGAAATATTAAGGCGGAGGCACGATTGTTTCAGTGAGTTCTCGAGGGGGGGGGGGGAGAGGAAACGCTGGATGAAGCACGCAATCACACTCAAACAAAACACCAGGGATGCCATTTCTTGCAATGTATTGGATACTTCATGCCTGACAATGGCGGAGACTATTGCTCTTTTGAGAAAACAGTTCTGAGTGTAAAATGCGGTTTCGTAGGAATAATTACCATATCTCAATACTATAATTATGATAAATTGCCTCACTATTATGTACAAAATGTATCGAGATACACGGAAACAACTTATATTTATATTATAAAAAAGTTTCGCCGACCACAGTGAATATGTTTTTAAGATAAAAATCACGAACATAAAAACTACTTACCATCATTAACACCATAAAAATATTGTTCTTTATTATTATTATTATTATTATTATTATTATTATTATTATTATTATTATTATTACTATTATTATTAATGTGACAAGGAGGTCTTACAGTGCCAGTCAACCTGTGGTTCTGCTACGACCGAGCTGTAGTCCTTACTTCGAAGAGACATCATGCAACACGTACATGCGTCGTAAGATGATAGTCGTGTTGAATACGAACTAACGGGGCCATTGTCCATTGTTACAGCCTCACAAAGAACCTCATACAGTTGTATATCAGCAAAATACTGTAAAGATATAAATATCAGCACACGAACGAATCAATATCTTCACATTTTCGCATTGAATTTCTCTGCACAATAGAGAGGGGAATTATCAAATTCGGTTCACATACCAACAAAACGTACAGCATCGTAACTAGATTTACGTCTTGATTTCACATTTACAAGGCGTATGAGATATACCGCTATAATCTTTTTAGTTCCACAAAGACAAAGAATACGTAACAAACCGTGGAATGTCCCCGTCAAAGGCTTCGGCTTCCGGAAGGATCGGTAGTTTCAATCCACGAGCTCAGCCACTTCCGCTTCAGTAACGCAATCCGGCCACGTAAATGACATTTGGGCCTCGCGAGAAGAGTGCTCAGCCACTAAGAGGGGAAAAAAAGCAAGCAGGTAACGAGTTTCGGGAAGCGTTCGTCCAAATCGAATGCCACATGGCCGGCGAGCCCAATGGTGGTGGTGGTGGAGGGGGCGTGTCTCTCCTGATCCTCCCGCTCGCTCCAGCGGTGGCCCCGCCCGCCCGTTTGACTACGAGCGGAGGTGCCGTGCCACCGCCCCGCCCACGTGTGCATGCCTGCCTCCCCTCCCCACCGCCGCCCGCTCTTTCGTGTGCTTCTCCTCTTCCGAGTCGTTTCACGGACGCGGCGCACGTGCGCGACATGCGCAAGTGGTCCGCCGACGGACGCCCCGAGGGAGAGCGCCGGCGACGGAGCCGAATAGGGGAAGGCGTGAGGTAGGCGTTCCGCCGGGATGGGAGATGACGGCAAGTTGGGGGAGAGAGGACTTTCGAACTACAGACGACTCCGGTTATAGTGAACTCGGATATAGTGAACCTCGGTATAGCGAACTCGGTTATAGCGAGCTCGGTTATAGCGAACTCGGATATAGCGAACTCGGATATAGTGAACCCTCGCTTATAGTGAACTTAAGTCACTGGTCTCGTTTCGTTTACATTTATTCATTTATTTTACGTAAAAAAACAGTTAAAAACTGCGTATGACCTGCTATGGAGAAAAGTGAATTGTGTGCACATTTTCAAAATTCTGAGATCCCTACACTAAAGCATATACTACTTAAATTTTGGAAAAAGAAAACAAGAAGAAAAAAAAGCCATGTAATAAAATCTATTTTCAAGGATAAAAAGGCAATAAATTTTGGCTCTTATCCATGTTGTCAAAATGGATACATACATTACAAACAAGCATAAGAAAACTCGGCTATAGTGAACCTGGCCCTCGGCTATAGAGAACCTAGAAAATACATCTTGAAAATAATTCCCTCCTGGAAAAGAATATATCGCTTCAGTGCCACAAATTCCATCACTATTTCCAAAATTCTCGGCCCTGTCGCGTGATCGCGACCGTATCAAGCAATACTGCAGATCAAGCGACTCTAGCGGCACGACCGAGAAAGTCGCGAAAAGCCGCGCCATATTCCATTTTGAAGATAATACCCTCAGCTGCCACATTACGAAAACCCAAGTACAGTCGACTCCGCTTGTCGTAAACCCTTGCGTAGAGTGAACTTAAAGTCACCGATCCTGTTTCGCTTACATTATACATAAGCATAAGAAACCTCGGTTATAGTGAACCTAGGAAATACGTCTTGAAAATAATTCCCTCCTGGAAAATAATATATCGCCTCAGTGCCACAAATTCCAACACTAAACAGCTTGAATTCCAACAGTGCAAGAGACATTGAAGTGTGTCAAGGATGAATTTTGCTCTATCTCTATATTAATAAAACCAATCATTTTGACATGATCGGATATAGCTAAACTCTGATATAATGAATCAAAACTGTTAGTCTCTAGAAGTTCACTATTACCAGAGCTGACTGTACTTGCGATGGAAAAGAGGGTGCCTGGGGTGAGGACGGGAAGAGGGCAGGAGGGTTGAAGATGTCGAATGCGTCGGGGACACTGGGTGGGAGATGACGGCATGATGGAGGAAAGAGGACTTTCGAACTATATCCAACGCAACATACAACTGCTTGCAACGAAAATGTAGCGACGGCGGCGACGGCTATGTAGTGAGGACGGGCAGGAGGCGGGAGGATGAGGATGGCGAAGGTGTGAAGTCGGCAGGCAGAGAAGGAGATGGCGGTAAAGTGAAGGGGAGTGAAGACTTGCGTTCTACATGCAACGAAACGAGAGCGGCGTGCGACGACGACTAAAGCGAAAGTGAAGATGACGAGGATATGAGGTCGGCATCGCAAAAGTGCGAAACGAGAGCGGCGTGCGACGACGACTAAAGCGAAAGTGAAGATGACGAGGATATGAGGTCGGCATTTCGCAAAAGTGGGAGATGGCGGCACAGTGGAGAAGAGTGAAGACTGGATCTACATGCAACGAAACCGAGAGCGGCGTGCGACGACGACGACTAAAGCGAAAGTGAAGATGACGAGGATATGAGGTCGTTCGCAAAAGTGGGAGATGGCGGCACAGTGGAGAAGAGTGAAGACTGGATCTACATGCAACGAAACCGAGAGCGGCGTGCGACGACGACGACTAAAGCGAAAGTGAAGATGACGAGGATATGAGGTCGGCATTTCGCAAAAGTGGGAGATGGCGGCACAGTGGAGAAGAGTGAAGACTTTGGATCTACATGCAACGAAACAGAGAGCGGCGTGCGACGACGACTAAAGCGAAAGTGAAGATGACGAGGATATGAGGTCGGCATCGGAAGGAAGAAAAGAGGCGAGGGGGGTGGGGAGACGACGCCTCGCAGAGAGGGCGGGAGGAAAGCGGGCGTCGAGGATCGAAGATCGTGGAGTGGTGAGGGCGGAAGGGGGGGCGGGGTCCACGGTGGGTGGCGGCGGACGATGGAAGCGAGTTAAGGTCGGGCGGGAGGCGCTCCACCGAATACTGACGTGCCCTTAAGAGATGAGATGGAGCAGCAGGTACGAGAAAGGATGTTGGGAAAGGTACGCGATGAAAAGGTTTTTTTAAAGTCGTGACGCCAAGATACTGTAAATGCTCTTTCTCAACCACACACTTTTGATATTTCAATTCCTATCTTTAGAACACGTTTCATTGTGTGCTGCATCATTTATTAGCAGCCACTTTAAGAGAGCTTACTAGTCAACATGCCCCAACTTCAACTAGGACATTATAAATATTTGAAATTCCTTGGTCCGTTCTATGCGGTGTAAGAGTGAGTTTCACGTCCATCCTACAACGTGGAGTACAAGTCACTTTACCGACTGAATCGTGTCGTTTCAATAGAACAAAGAGCGCAGTAAAGCTGAACTTACGGTGGAGGAGATATCAACGCTGAGTGCTAGAAAAGGATTCTAGCAGCTGGGTCGCGAGGTGCAGTGCTGAAGTTGACAAGATGACAGAGCCGAGGTTGGGACGGGGGGGCTGAAGTGGGCGGTAGAGTTGGTTAAGAGAAAGGGGGGGGGGGAACGCCAGGAGTGCTGACACGAGGAGCAGTGCGGAACCGAGAATCGAAACTCCAAGCACCGGAAACTCCCGGGTAGGAAACTTGGAGGTGAAATTGGACTCCTCGAGCGCCGGTTTCCCCTCTCGCGATCTCCGCCGCGGCGCAGCGCTCGAAGCGTTTGACAGGGCGGTGGGAGGGGGAGGCGGGGGGCGATGACGGCGCAGCCACTTTCGTCTCGAGGAGATCGTGCGCCGCCTACAACTTTCTTGGCCGCTAGCGGCGCATCGGCGCTTGAACGTGTTACCCACTGCCTCACAAAACATGCTGTGACACGAGGGCGTTCCCTTTCACTTGTTACACGATGCGGCGACGCCAAGAAAGTTCCATATCGGATACTCAAGGGAACGATGAAAGTGAGTAGGTGTCTCACAACGCAAGACATTCGAAACGCTGATTTCAACTGTCAACGCCGCATAATTTCATCTCAAAACTTCCTGAAATTGCGGCGGATATCTGAAAATGTCGCAACTCACAATATTAATTACGTATCTTGGCAAACTACAAATTTTGGAACTTGGTCACATTTTTTTATCAGTCAAGAAAGTGAATATCAGACAATAAAAAAAATATTTCGAAGGTTTCATAAAAAAAAGACCAAAAATGTAAATTTTATCATATAAAACAGAAAAGATCAGAAATAAAATCAAAGTATTACCAATATATTAAAAATTTTGAGCGTTGCCCCTCCCCCTCTTTCACATATTAACTTACATGCTCAAAGGTTGTAAACTATTTTTCAGGTATTCCAAACAGCAAAAATAATTACAAATGGGTAAGAAAATAATTAACAACATAAAACTTCGATCTAAACCGAATAAAACTCTAACATTGAATCTTGCAAGCCACCTGATACAAATAAAACTGTGGTTATGTGGTATCAACTGTGTGAGAGTGAGGTATTTCATAATGTTTCCTTGAATGTTCTGCTGACGTGGTAATTCAATGGGATAGCGTTCCCTCACTACGTTTAGCACCTGAAGATGTAACAAAACGAGTTACGAAACGTTGTGAAATTACTGAATAAATGATTGTCATAAAAAACTTTGGATACTTTTATTTGTAAACATATATTGACAATCAAGAAGAAATATTGATTTACCACCTGATACAATCCCCACTCCGACCACGACCACCAATAAACGGCCAATCCCAACCGAACGCGCATTCCCGAAACTATCAGCCAGCGGCGGCGGCGGCGGCGGCGTGTCTCCCTGAAAGGGCCATCCATTATGCGCACTACACGTCGGCGCGTACGTCCACCCATCCATCTATTCCTCAGCTGCGTGGCTCGGCGCGGCTCGGCGCCGGACCGCTGCCGCGCCGCTCATTACAACAATTAGGGCTAGTTCCCGCAGCGGCCGCCCACAGCGCCAGCCGCCCCCGCGCCGCCGGCCGCGCTCAGCGCGCGTCATTCATCAATCCATCCGCCAAGCCCCATTAGAGCCGGCCCTCGTAGCGGTCCCCCCCCCCCCCCCGCCCCGCCCCGCCCACGCCTCGACCGAACCGTATCGGCTCCCACCGCCCGCCCGCGATATAAAAACGCTCGCCGACGCGGAACGCGCCACATGTACAGGGTGTGTCTGGAATTACCTACCTACGGGAAACCAGAGACGCACATCTCATCGGCGGCGATGGAGTAATGGTTAGCGTATCGACCGTTATACCCAAGTTCGCGGATTCAAACCCGACCGAACTCGTGGATTTTTAAGGGCGAAAAAGAAATCCTTCGGAAGGAAAGTAAAGCCGGCCTCCTAGCGCCCCTCTCTCCCTCCCCCCGCCCAGCCCCGCCCCGCCCACGCCTCGACCGAACCGTATCGGCTCCCACCGCCCGCCCGCGATATAAAAACGCTCGCCGACGCGGAACGCGCCACATGTACAGGGTGTGTCTGGAATTACCTACCTACGGGAAACGAGAGACGCAGATCTCTTCGGCGGCGATGCTGTAATGGTTCGACTGTTATATGTTCTGTTGACTGTTCGAATGTTTGCGTGTTCAAAGTAAAACATTAGATGAAGCCGATGGAACATTTCGATCGAAGCCGTAAATTTTTAAGGGCGAAAAAAAATCCTTCGTACGCCTTCCTTCGGAGGGCAAGTAAAGCCGGCTGTCCCATTTAGTAGATTTACCCATTTACAAGTAAAAAATCCTGAAGCCTAAATGAAGCCTCTGAGCTAAATTCAAATTTGCCCGTTTCGTCGCCCAAGAAGTACCTTCTTTCTCCCCTAGTTGCTGAAAGGAGCGTAACGAAATTTGCGTGGTCAGATAGAAGAGCAGGACTCACAGTTTGTAAATATGACTTCAATTCAATTCATGTTAGCGATGTCACGTTCATCACAGTTATACTCAAATTAATCCTAGCTGTACTTCAATGTCACTAGCTGGAAGGAAAGAGGGACTTTTTTTTGGTTATTAAAGGTCGCATTAACATCTAGGTCATTAGCGACCACTATTGGTATTAACATTATAGTAACTATGAAGGTGAAACGAAGTGATGATGATAAGGGGTGAAAGGACGATCATAAATCCATCATGTCCGAGGCGGGACTTGAACCCGCGACCCTTAGGTCCGAAATCACTATTACCCTACTGCCTTAGCGATCTCGGCCACCGGGCCGACAAAGAGGGACATTGTCATCCAATCGGGAGCTCCAATATCAAAAAGGTAAGTCCTAAGGAAGCTCCTGATTGGATGACAGTGTTCCCCTCTCCTTCCAGCTCGTGACCTTGAAGTGCAGTTTTTTTTAAATTGGAGGATTAGTCGCAGGAAGAATGATAAGAAATGGGGACATAGAGCCGAGGCTAGGCAACACACTTTTTATGAGTTTCCAAGAATGATTACAATGTATACATGCATCGTCGTACCTTTTCAAATAAGACTCACCGACGAATACATTAATTTTATGTACACAAAGGTGTCAGCCCAGGCATAGGCAATGTGACATACGCGCGCGTCTAATAAGTTGCCTAGGCAGGAGTGAACATTGAACTAATATTTCTAATTTCTAATATAATATTCTATTATATTTCTTCTCCAAATTTATTTTCTTTATAAAGTATCGCACTTTTGTTTTCTTTATCAAGTATCGAGTTTTACATGTTTCGCTAACAAAAAATATCAGTACATTGGCATTCGGAAAGTGTCTCGCTTAGGGAAATTATTTCGCGAACACTCTGTACAAGTCCAGGAAGGATGGGGTGGCTGGGAGGTGCGGTCTTGTTATGACACGTTCCGCAACCGAAATTAAGTTTGATATTGGCGCATACCAGCTGATATTTTGCCCGCTGAAAATAGGAAGCAGCTTGAATAATGGTGTAGGATAACTTTCGGAAGATTTATAAATATCTTATAAATATAGATTTTTAAATACTCTTCTTGTAAAGTGATAAGACGCAACACAAATAAGATTTACCAGAAATATATTTACACATGATGAAATGAGACGTACTTTTTTAATGTATAAATGAGTATGGTTTTTACTAGCATTTTAAGAAGCGTCAAATGATATCTCAGCTTGGTTGTTTCTAGTTAATTGAAAATTCGTGGATGGAAAAGATAAACATTTAAGAGGTTAATATGTACCATTATTGTTTTTTCTATAACCACAGAATCGAAAATAGTACATTCCCCTTATCTTTTGACTCTTATCAAACATATTTAGCAAACAATTTCAATTTTCGATACTTACAAAAAGGATGTTAATTTTCTACTCAAATACAATTGAAGTTTTTGTACAAATGTACAAAAGCACTTGCAGAACAATGTTTACGAATCTCTTGCTTAGGAGAAGTTTAGTTTGCTTAGGAGAAGCAAGTATTTACTCAACAGTCTAAAGTTAAATTAAGTTTACACTAATTAATATGCAAACAATTTTCAATTTTTCAGAAAGTCTACATAATACAAATTACACGAAAACAGTTTTTTTAAAACAATGGAAGATCATTGAAACAAAAAAAGGTTAAATGAAACAAGCATAACGAACATCAATACCAACACAGCGCTACCCGACAGCACAAATATGACTTTTGGAGTGATACGTATCGTAATTTAGTCTTCACACTTTTCATTGCCTCTTCCACGTTTGGAACACCGTCCCACTCGCCGAAGCCCTTTTACTCGTCTGTAATAACATAGGAGATCTTTTCGATAGCGGGATGGCGCAAGCGGCTAATGAAACTGATTGCTTTTCCGCGCGGCGCGGGGGTGTCATGAGACTGTGGAACCGTGGCAGTCCCGCGCATCCTATCAAAACGCGCGTTGTCCTGCCGTATGTAACACAAAGCTAGAAACTGAAGCAAGCAATCGCGCGTCGCCGCCGCCAGTTGCAGCCCGCGCAGAACACGGTGTTTGTTTTCGCAGTGAAACGGATTGGCCTGGAGTCATCATTAAGGTCCCCGTTCCTGCTCCGCTACCTTCACCTCAGAGGAGATTTCTTCGATTATGACCTTTGGCCGACGATATTGTTTCCACCCTGCCTGGTATTGGAATTTGTGGCACTGAAACGTTATATTATTTTCCAGGTTCACTACAGCTGACGACAATATTTTCTCCGTTCACTACAGCCGAGGTTCAGATTCACAATAAGCGTCCGATCCGCCCGCAAGATGTTCCATGATCGCCACTTATCAAGCAGTGCTGCAGAACAAGCAACCCTAGCGGCACGACCAAGAAAGACGCGAAAAGCCGTGCCATATTCCATCTTGGGGATAATACCCTCAGATGCCACCTAAGAAAAAACAAGTATAAGTAAAACGAGACCAGTGATTTAAGTTCGTTATAACTGAGGATTCGCTATATCCGAATACACTATAAATCGGCTTTATTCGAGATCACTACAACCGAAGTCGACAGAATTCGAGTTCATTATAACCGGAGTTGACAGTATTCGAGTTCACTATAACCGGGTCGACAGTGTTCGAGTTCACTATAACCGGAGTCGACAGTATTCGAGTTCACTATAACCGGAGTCGACAGTGTTCGAGTTCACTATAACCGGAGTCGACAGTGTTCGAGTTCACTATAACCGGACTCGACAGTGTTCGAATTCACTATAACCGGAGTCGACAGTGTTCGAATTCACTACAACCGAAGTCGACAGAATTCGAGTTCATTATAACCGGAGTTGACAGTATTCGAGTTCACTATAACCGGAGTCGACAGTGTTCGAGTTCACTATAACCGGAGTCGACAGTGTTCGAGTTCACTATAACCGGAGTCGACAGTGTTCGAGTTCACTATAACCGGAGTCGACAGTGTTCGAATTCACTACAACCGAAGTCGACAGAATTCGAGTTCATTATAACCGGAGTTGACAGTATTCGAGTTCACTATAACCGGAGTCGACAGTGTTCGAGTTCACTATAACCGGACTCGACAGTGTTCGAATTCACTATAACCGGAGTCGATAGTGTTCGAATTCACTACAACCGAAGTGGCCAGAATTGGGTTCACTATAACCGGAGTCGACAGTATTCGAGTTCACTACAACCGGAGTCGACAGAATTCGAGTTCACTATAACCGGAGTCGACAGTATTCGAGTTCACTATAACCGGAGTCGACAGTGTTCGAGTTCACTATAACCGGAGTCGACAGTGTTCGAGTTCACTATAACCGGAGTCGACAGTATTTCCTCTTCAGCGCCGCCTCCGCAGCTGCCATTTCCTTCCGCAAGCGGCGCCGCGTGTGGCGTGGGGCGCGCTCGCGGCGGCGCCATCCGGAAGGGCCGCCGCTCGCCGAGCCGCACACGCGCGCGCACGCGGATCGTATCGCGCCGCCCGCGACCGCCCGTTGCAGCACGGGGACGCACGCGCACTGGCGCGCCAGCTCGCCTCACGTACGCGCACGCGTGCGTGGCGCGGCGCGGCGCGACACGCGCGGCACGGCATGGCAGAAGGTCGCACGGCAAAGGTACACACTGGGCCGAAAGGGGCTACTGGCGCGCTTACAAATAGGTTAAAAGAATATTATTCGGACAATCTTGAAGGTGGGGAGTCCCCAAATAATTTTATAGACAGACAATTGAATAAAATATCTTTATTTTACGAGAATCATCGTGTTTTGTGACAGGTGTCCGAGGATTGGTTAAAAAATTTTCAAAAGAATTTTCATTAAAACATTAAAAGCATATTCATTAAAATGTTTGTACTGTATAAATTTACTGTATTAATATTTTACGTACAATTTTCCTGCTGCGCCAAAGTTAAGCAGCCTGTACGTGAAAAAAAAAATTTCCATCCGGACACACCTATAAAAACGAATCTTAAAGGAAAAGGGAAATTATGAATGGTTTTGAAGAAAATAAGGACATTTAATACGAAAAAAATAACGTTTATGTAAAGCTAATCCCCCCCCCCAAACGCATTTTCTTTAATTCGATTGCTGGAAATAATTATTTCGAAATCACAGGAAATGTACTTTTATATATTTATTTATTTTACGTGAAAAAAAAAACAGTTAAAAACTGCGTATGACGTGCTATGGGGAAAAGTGAATTGTGTGCACATTTTCAAAATTCTGTGATCCCTCCACTAAGTAATATACTAGTTAAATTTTGGAGAAAAAAAGCTCCCATTTAATAAAATATATTTTCAAGGATAAAAAAGCAATAAATTTTGGTTCTTATCCATGTTGTCCTTCGGAATAATACTTCCTACCGCGACAACATGGAAACGATAATTTGAATAATTGTATTTCCCACTGAATTCTAGAAGATATGCACAGAAAATGAAGTTACATTTATGTCCAGAAGCAAAACGAGGGGCCATCTCAGCCGAAGGTTGCAATATAATACTTGTTACATGTTGTTTATATACGTTTATACGGTTCAAATGGTAAATAATGCATTATAGCAAAAAAAAAAAAAAATACTTGATGACCATTTTGGACTAGTTTCGGCCCACTGCGCAGATAGTGGGCGTGGCGGGGGCGGCGTTGGTGGCGGTACCACGCTCGCAAAGCCGATAGCCATCGACAGCGCGGGGGCAGTCACCTGGTAAGTAAGCTATTGCCCCCCACTCCCCATCCTGCTACTAGTGTCCTAGGGCGAGCAACTTATCGGATGTGCACGAGGGGAGTCCTACCAGCCTGCCTGCTACATGAAAGTATTAATATTTAACGGTTCCGCGTTCTAGGGTCAGTAGTTAAATGAAGCATGCTACGTATTAGAAGGCCCGACTGAAGAATACCACGATAATAATATCCACAACCCTAGTAGGAAGGATCACAACGTCGGCAGTCGTTCTTGAAACGTACCGTTCTGTGAATTTGTTTGTCGCCATTTTCATAATTCCAGAAAGTGTGCAAGAGAAACTGTAAAATGTACAAAAATTTGCCCGTAATTAGATCCATTTCTTAGATTTCTTCGTTGCTACATTTCCTTTTTATGTTCGATGTTCGGCCAATCGCACATTGTTATGTCCAAATACGAGTGTAGAGTAACTCGACATATTTATTTCTTCATGTTTGAGACATTGACGCTACGATGTATCACGATAATTTGCGTGTTGTGATACTCGCCAAGCAGCGCGTAGAAATGGGAAGAGGAAGTGACTGGTTTTGCGACTGCACGCAATGAAAAAACGGAATTATACCTCAGCGGCTTCGTGGATTAACGCAACCTTTATCACCTTAGAATTTTCTCCAGGTGCGGGTGGTGACATTCGGTAATTTAATTCTCATCAATAATTCACTTTGCATCATAATCAATTACGAGATCGTGGAATACAAGAATACTCAATCGCTGTTTCAATATACTGCGTGAATCAACATTCTCAAACATACTGTGTGGAAACAAGGGAATCTGTGCCCTATATCTGGAAATGGACGTTTGTATGCAAATTTTGGAGAGCTTTTAAGACTCTTTGTCCACTAAGTTTCAAAGGTACTCTTTAAGGTGCAGTAATTAAGTTTATCTAATTTTGAAATGTCGACCAGTACGGTAGTTTTGCAACGTTCGACCCATGTGTAGCACGTCACTGGCGGGCGGTGTCGCCCCAGGTCAGGTCGGTCACGGCGGCAACGGTAGCCGAGTTCGGTGACCGTACGGCACAGATTTACTAAGAATGCGTTACTATTTTCCATCGATCTGACTCAACTCTCATGTTATATTTACGAACCACGCTTCGAAATAATTGCGAAATGCTTGCCCTTTATAAAGTTACAGGATGATAATTCATTAACCAAAAGAAATATCTGACAACGGCAGTTTAGCTGATACTCATAATTCATTTGTTTTTAATTCGAAAGTTTCCGATCTATCTAGATAAGACTACTGGTATTTCTGGTCGTTAACATTCAAAATATTTTATAAGGAAAGAGAAAGTTAAGAAAAATGGATTTTCATACAGATATTTAAGTCTGACTAAATCTTGAGGAAGGTGCATGCATGGTTGGTCGTCTTAGTTTTATAGTTCTTTTCATGTTTCACAAACATGTTTTCGAATAATTTACCGTCAGCATTTGATGAAATTATAATAAATCTTAACCATTTACCTCTCATAAAATGAAGTTAGGCATAAAAATAGTGGTTAAATTATGCAAATTGGACTGAATTACATCTTGCTAATTAGAATGAGACGATTAAATATTCAATAATAGTGTTTACTTCTATCGATAATAAAAAAGGATATATACATTGTGTGCAATTTTAATGTCACAATCAGGATATTATTTTTAAACCACATTACGAAGTACTTTTAATGCCAACGGTAACGATACACAAAAACCAATTTCAGAATCAGTCAGATGTGATATGCAACCTATACTAGACACACAAACAACTCTTAATAACTAAAGGTGTCTCAACAATTATTACTTACGTTTACGACGGTTTACGACGGTATCTTGCATCTATTCGCGGCGGGAAATCTTATGAAGTCATAAAAATAATAATTATTATTTTCTTTACGAAAAGAAAAAAACAAAAAAAAATAATAATCTTGAAATCAGAGCACCGTTTTGCCGATTTCCACTGAGGCCATTTACCAATGGGTTGACTAAAAATACCAGTATTTTTAACCCGACAGATTGCCCTGGTTACAGCTTCTGAAACGCATGCCTTCCTGGCTCGACCGCAGGGCAAAGGTCAATAGGTGAGAGGGAACGTGATCGGGTTTGCGGGAGGGCGGTCCCGAGATTCCCGCTAATTAGAGACTCACAAAACTGCAAAAACCTCTTTAATCCCCGCGGCTTTGTTGGGGCTCCGCTAATTGCACAGGTTATTGATCCGAAGCAGATGAACAGCCGGACGGTGGAGGCGTGGCATGGAATGAGAGTCGCGAAGGGGGGGGGTCGTGGAGTGCGGGTAGGGGTGAGGGGCAGGGACGGACGGAAGAAAAGTGCGCCACAGGCGAAAAACAGGGCGCCTGTGTTGTTTTTCTTTTCAGCCGCAGGCGATTACGATACGGGTAGCGAACAGAAAATGCGCGATATTTTGGCTTGGGAATCCGAAAATCAGGTTACAAAAGGTAGTATGGAGGTAACTTTCATCTTGTTCTCTAATGAGGTTTCATGTCAAGATCTAGCAAATTGTGCATGCAATTTTATTTCGAAGTTCTTCCAAAAAACGTGCCGTCCTTTAGAAGGATATTTTAAATGTACGTGGAAAGGTACAACGCCAGGTAAAAGATCACATATTATGTAAACAGCTCCATCACCACTGATCCGAAAACTCATTTGTTTGAGATACGCGACATTTAATGATACAAGGACATTTAGGGTAAATAAATACTAATTCACACGTATCGTACAAAAAAGAAATAAACACGATCCTATTTCCACCACCTTTAAGAACTTTACAAACAAGGCAGTGAAAACATAGGCTAGTAGTAAACGTAGAAATCAATCCTTATCCTAAGGAATAAAATGGAACGGAATGCAGTCGTCTATGCATTTTGGGGAGGTAGGTACACCGTTTAGGAAAAAGTTGAATGCGGGCGGGATGGAATCGAGCTATGCCTTTTTGAGAAGTTAGTTAGTTAGTTAGTGATTCCGGGATCGTCAACAGATTAGGTCACTGATCCCATACGTGTAGTGCATGGTTTTCCTCGGGTGATGGAAGTGATCTTCTCCCGCTGGATGGCGAGATTCGGCGCCGACCTATCGTCGGCTAGCGGGGTTTCCCCCTAACCAGGACTCTCCCACAGCGGGGCACTGCCCCAGCCGGAACAAGCTCTAAGCTCCCGGAGTGTGCGGTAGTGTAGTGTATGTTGTGTGTGTGTGTGTAAGTAGAGAGAGGATAGGACAAGGAAGAGGTTGGAAAGATCACGCGCGGTCCGTGGCCCGTTTTTTAGGGTACTGCTCCGGCATTCGCTTGGTGTTGATCGGAAACTACCGATCAGAGCAACCGGCCGCTAGAATTCTCCTCCAGACAGCGACTGAATTCGACCTAGCTGAAAAGCTAGTGTCGAAAATCCTGCGGCCGTGGGGAGTGGGAACCTAGGACCTCCCGGTCAGAGGCGCTGCAGTGACATCAGTTGACGCACTGAGCTACCGCTCCCGGGGGTTTAGAAGAGCGCGGGATGCAGTCGGCACAGCCGGCTGCAGCTGCCGAGCAACGACCGGAGCGATTCCATTGAAGCGGAGGCGGTGGCGCGTCGCGTCGCCCGACGAGATCTCGTCTCGCGTCGAGATAACGGCACGCCGAGCGAGAGCTTCTAGTGAAAGAGCTCGGGCACAATCTTTTTTGCAAGTGCTCCGTCGGTTCTGAAAGACACTCCACCCACGGGCGAACAGATAAGGCTTCACTATTCTTGGAACCTCTGCAAAGCATCGAGATAGGCTTTGCCTACACCAATGAACTCCGCTTGAACTCAGAATGGTTTACGGTTAGAAGCACCAGAATTGAATAATGTGACAAAATGTATCTTAAAACTCGTAGGCGAACATGACGCTTTCTTGTCGCTTTGATAATCAGAGGATTTCGATATTTCATTATTCAACTATTCACAATTGGAAACATTGCTGTTAGAGTTTCATCAACAGCAGTCTATTTTGTCACTTCTAAAAAGCAGGAATCACCGCAAAATACGTGTTCACGTACTATAAAAATGGTTAGGAAATAATACTTCGTAAAGGAAAGGATTCACGTTTCACTGAATATTCCCCGCGGTATTTTGTAAGAGAAACTACCAATTCAATTTTGCTCTCTAGTGTCTGCTTCGTTGGAAGATCATGTCCAGTTCGACAGAAAGAAATATTAGTATTTTTAGTGGTAACTGCAACAGTATGAAACTCGAGAACACTGTTCACCAGTTGCAAATTGCAAACGCATATGGTCATAAAATGAGTCACAAGAATCCTTTACTGGTAACTACAATACATCGACGGTATTCCTTCACTCAGTCACGTTTGCTTGGTCTACGTCCTACACGTGACACCATCAGCAAAGAATTTCGTTTCGTCTTCGGGAAAGGAGGATGCAGACAGGCTCGAGCACGTCCTACGGCAGGGGTGTGGAACGGGCGGGCACAAAGCGACAAACGACTCTTTGGGTTTGGAAAGTGACTGATTCTTGCAAATCCACTTGTCAGGGGAGTTGGAACTGGGCGGGACTGTGTGTGCTGAGCGGTAGCAATATATCCCAAACCAATATCAATATACTCGAAAGTCTGCCTCGGGAGTTTTAGCGCCAGGCGTAAGGAGACATCCTTAAACTCTATTGATCACGAGACTAACGACTTTATACGGTGATAATGAACAACGTTCAGAAGAGTTTTAGCAATTGCGACATTGCGTTATGCGTTATAACAAAAGAAACATTGCAAAAGGTGAACAAAGAATTTGCATAATATATCAGCGCAATTATTTCAACAGGTGAATTCAGAGCTGTGAAAGTATTATCTAGCTTATTTTGTGTTGTTTTTTAAGGCAGTAGTATTAAGCACGAGACGTAGAGAATGTTCTGTTCACGTCTAAAAACATTAATTTTAAAAATTAACTTGATTCGATAATAAATGCCCGTTACAAATCATTGGCTAAGAATACGCCACCAAAATTACATGAAAAAAAACGACAAAAAAAACTTGTGTGCGTACATGAAACAAATGTTGCAATTGAGGCGAGATTTTTACAGGAAAACAGAATCAAGAGCTTACAGACAGACACGCACACACACACACACACACACAAACGCACAGTAAGCACACGGCGATGGTGGCATAAAAAGTTGCTGATCAAAATGACACCTATTTGATGAGATGCGCGTAACGTATTTTTCGTGGGAACCCCCATCCAAACAGGTCGCACCACCGAGGATTAATCGAATTCAATCTGCGCCTTCCCAACCACACCGCAATTCCCCCAGCCTTGCACGCAGCGTGCATTTGTTTGGTTACGCAACAGCGTTCCTTTGTTTCCAAAGGTTTCCGACCCCTGTCGTCGAGCGCGTGGAGCAAAATGAGCACGCCCCGGCCGGCTCGCGTCCAAGGCCGGGACTCCTGAGTCAGCGGCCGCCCTGCGACCGTGCCCGCTGCTCTGCACGACTTCCCCTGGGCCGCCCCGCGATGCCCACTCAGGGTAAACAACCGGCGCGCAGCCGCAAGCACTTCGAATGCCGCCCGGCTTAACGAGGAACGCCGTCCCTTGAACAGTTGCGTCTGGAAGCAACTAGCACTAGCTCTCGAGGATCGGATGACGCAACACTTACACTTTTACTAAGTAGATTGAGATTTATTATTAAAGTTCGCTTTGAGCTAATGCTCGGTGGCAAACATTATTACAACTAAATATACGACAATTACAAAACTATTACGAATATTTACAAATATAAATACAATTAGAATTAGAGATTTATATCCTAGTTATAATTAATTTTGAGTTATCTGTATGTTGACTTATAGCTTTTCTAACACTTCACTTCACTTCATTTCACTGCGCTGCACTACACTCCCCTCCCCTCCCATGCCCCCACCACACTACACTTCACTGTATAAGGGACATGACCATATTATTATAAATAATAATAACGATTATAATAATCTAACTAATAATAATAATAATAATAATAATAATGATGATAAAAGTCCCAGTAATATTAATGATGACCTACATAGAATTAAGTATATTTTTAAATTTCACTACATTAGAAGGAAGAGTCTAGTGATTTTGCTGGTAGTTTGTTCCCATCTACTATAGTACGATTCACAAAGGAGAACATGCCTACATCAGTTCTAAAATTGCATCAATCGCAGTCGGTAGGATTGCGTAGAGGACGGATTTTAATGAAACGTCATATACAGTCCACTCCGGTTATAGTGAACTTTAGCGGACTAACATTTTTTGGTGTACTATATCCGAGGTTCACTATATCCGATGATGTCAAAATGAAATAGAATTTCTTCATAACGATTAATTTCATTAATATAAATAAGTAGTAAAGTACAGTAACAGCACGAACTGAAAATTTAAATATATTTATTTGTCCTTAAAAAAATCAATTATTTCCAACTGTTTACTTCGTACTTTTTCATTAGTAATTTCTCTAGATCCTTCTCGAGAATTCGTGCTCTCTCCATACTCGATTCTGCATTGTCCTCTGTCTCTAGGAATCGCAATGCAGTATTGACATGCACTGTTGGAACACAGTCCCACTCTCCGAAGGCCCTTCTACTGGCGTAATAACATGAGAGATCCAATTAATTTCCAAGACGTATTTCCTAAGTTCACTATAGCCGAGGTTCAGGTTCACTATAACCGATCTTCTATGCTTATTTGTAATGTAAGGGAAAGGGACCACTATAACCAGGGGTCACTATAACCGGAGTCGACTATATTTTTTCTTTTCACTTTAGAACAATGCCTTTTAGTATAAAATTAATTTATGTTGTGACAAAAGAATATGTCCCACTTTTATATTATACCATTATTTGCTGCATTATTTATTACCTTATTTATTAACTGCCACCGGTTGTCCCAAATAAAGTTTAAATAATTATCTTATGTTTTTTTTGCATTTCCCTCATTTCGACAAATTAGTCCTTTTTTACCTTTTCCCGCAATTTTTAATGCAATTTTCGCCGATTTCATTTAAATGGTACTTGCTTCGATTTATTTGCTCAGATATTGTAATGTCAGCCGTTGTTGGTATGTACTCTAAGGTTCCTGTGACGCCTATCACCGCCATTGTCAGTTCAGTCGATTTCGGAATAACAGAAAGAGAAATTTCATGAAAGAACAGTCCAAACCTAAAGTTTGAAAGTGAGTTGACTTGAACGATAGAAGAGCTTCGATTACATCAGTAACATATCCAACAGCTTGATGTTCATCGTAACTCGTTTTGACATTTTTTCACATTTTTACGTCATTGTTTAGGAGTATTTTAAAAGCACTTTATTGATCATTTTGGCGATGTTTTAGGTGGTCAAAATCTGCCATCTTCTTATAAGAGATTTTTTTAACGCCGGATAGGGACTTTGATTCTACGACAGAGTTGAAGCTGAAACGGAGACAAGAAGAAACAGGATTAGAAATGTAGTTTGAGTGTGCATGTTCTTTACTTTTCGTTCTCCAGAGTTCATGCAAACTACAGTGTATTACAGTTTTCAAGAGTATGAGTAATAATTTTTTTAATAAAAAAATTAAAATTTTGTTTCAAAAATATAAAAAAATCCTTGAAACTACCTCACTCTTTTTCAGCTAGAATGTCGACATTTACACCTATCTACATGAACAAAGTCAACCTAGACAACCTATGCCAATGCGAACCAAAGAGTTACATACACATCAACATAATTTACGGCCGTAGGGAAAGTAGCTGCCAGACCAATGGCGATCGAACTAATGCGTTGCCGATGGAAACACCTGAACAAATGTTTAATTGCACTTTGCGCAAACCGTGGACCCGATATAAGGACCCGCCGCCGCGGCGGCGCTCCAAATGTAGAAGAGCGGCGAGAGCGCGTGCCCAAGGTCGCGCCTTGTGACTCAGCCCGCGAGCCGCTGCAAGTCTGCTCCTGCCCCGCGCCCCGCCCACCGCCGACCCAGCGGCGGCCGCGTGATGCATGGCCTATTAACGCGACGCGTTTTCCTCGCCGGCGCTGCGACTCGCCGCCTTCTTTTGTCTCCGAGGCGCCGCTGATGTACGGTTCGCGCATTACTCCACGAGTTCACTCAGGGTTGGCCAACGTTCTGGGAGGAGAGCTACTTTTGATGATTAGAGGTTGCCTTAACCCTCAAATGGTAACGTGAAACGTATTGAGAGCATAGATGGTAATGTGGGGTCAATAATGGTACCACATATTTTAAAACTATACAATCATATTTATTTAAAACTTTGTAGCCGAAAATTTTTGGGACACTTTCTGCACACACTACTAAACAAATCTACCGACAAATCTACGAATGCCGGAGCACTACCCTACCAAACGGGCCACGACCGCGCGCGATCTTTCCTTCCCCCTCCTCCCCTTACACACACACTTACACTAACATGCACTACGCTACCACATAATCCGGGAGACCGGTCGGGAGCTTAGAGCTTGTCCCGGCTGGGGCGGTGCCCCGCTGGTGGGAGAGTCCTGGTTAGGGGGAAACCCCACTAGCCGACGGTAGGTCGGCGCCGGATCTCGCCATCCAGCGGGGGAAGATCATCGCCATCTTCCGAGAAAAACATGCACTACACTAACGGGACTAATGACCAAAGCAGTTGAGGCGCCCGGAAACACGAAAAAATCAAACCAAACAAACTAGACAATCTACATAATGAAAGATTATGTATAGTTATATAGTCAAAGTTTATTTCTAAGGTCAGCGGTAGCTCAGGGCATGAAAGCAGTATACGCCCCTGGTCGCCGGCGCTCGTGAAGCCTGCAGTGCAGACAGGAAGCTAAGGAACGTCTCAGACTCCACAATGACCCTCAAACATATTGGTTTGATGACTCAGTTGCCCTTGTGGGAGTATCGTAATGCGAATGTCCACTAAACAAACACCGCCATTTCCTCGCAGTTAACGTCATAAGCGTCTCGAATTAGATGAGGACAATGGTTGTGTTGTGTTTTCTTGAGTCTTTCAATGGACGAACAAAGCTAATTTTTCCGGCCGTTACAAAGCAGTCGGTCTGAGAAAATCATGAATTCAATAACGTTCTCTGGAGAGATTATTACTATTACTTTCAAATTTGCAAGGTAGACACATTTCTTCCAAGCAACACATATTCGTACTAAGACATAAATATAGCATTACAATCATAACTGAACACCAGCCCGGAAATTATGATTTTGCAATAACTCGATACACATGCCCGTGACTTGTAGGCTGGTAGGCGTGGAGCTCTGCTGGGCACACGATATAACTGGGGCCCAGCCAAGAAAAAAGCGAGAAAAGGCAGACCAATAAAAGTTTGTCAGAATTAGTTCCGACAAAACGCCTAATTGCCCAACGCTAATGACCGGGTGCCCAGGTGCTGCGCCAGCCCATACAACAGCGCCAGGGAGAAATTCGGGCTGGCAGCGGAGACTGTGTGGCGTGCACACTAGTCGGAAATTAGCCACGGAGCGCGCATAAAAGCTTAACCGCGAAGGCGGTAAAGTGCGAGGCAAAAATCAACTAAATTATGGATTGATTATTTTGTTTCCAGGCCCTTCAATTGCAAAGGTCATTAGTTCCGTTGATTTAGTGCGTGATATTACGGATGCGACCTCCACAACAAAACGTCGATATTTCTAAACATCGTTGTTTGTTGTCGATGTTGTAACACGTTTCATGTAAATGAAACATCGACCTTAAACCATCGACGCTATTAAAGAAGAATGATTTTAAAACTGGCTAAGTGACCATTAAAGTTCATGTGGAATGAGGGTTTAATTTAAAAGTAGTCTTAATTGAGGTTTTTCTAACAAACCAAAGTCATAAAATCATCAGCATAATTAACAAACCTTTTGTTATCTGATTTGATAATTGAATAATTTAATGTTATCTTCTTTATTGACAAAAATTCGATTTTATTTGTTTCTTCCTTGGGTCACTTGGGTCTGAAGAATATTCACTTTATGAAATATTCACTATCTGAAAATAATTATAATAATTTCCACATATCAAAATATTTAACAATTTATAACGTTATTAAGATAGCATTTTTCCATTAAAAAAACACATCCAGAAGAGGCATCCCTATACAGGGACGTCCAGAAGGGCGGGGGGGGGGACTCGACTTTATGAATAAAACTGGGGCAACTTGACCCAGCCCCGAATTGTTTTTCATTGAAAAGAAATGAAAAATATATTTATCTTTAATCCAAATTTAACACTGTTATTTCTGATGCATGAAGAAATGAATTCCGTAAATGAAGTGGGGGAGGAGGATTTTTGTTTGTTTGAAGTAAGGTCCTAGGTTCGAGTCCTGACGGCGGATGGATATTCGACACTAGCTTTTCAGCTAGGTCGAATTCAGTCGCTGTCTGGAGGAGAATTCTAGTGGACGGCTGCTCTGATCGGTAGTTTTCCGTGGTTTCTCCGATCAACACCAGGCGAATGCCGGAGCAGTACCCTACCAAACAGGCCACGGACCGCGCCGATCTTTCCTTCCTCTTCCTTGTTCTATCCTCTCCCCTTACACACTCACTTACACTAACATGCACTACACTACCACATATCCCGGGAGAGCGGTCGGGAGCTTAGAGCTTGTCCCGGCTGGGGCGATGCGCCGCAGGTGGGAGTTAGGAGGAAACCCCACTAGCCGACAGTAGGTCGCCGCCGGATCTCGCTATCCAGCGGGGGAAGATCACCGCCATATCCCGAGAAAAAAATGCACTACACTAACGGGACTAATGACCAGAGCAGTTGACGCGCCCGGAAACATGAATAAATCAATCAATCAATCAAAACACTAGGCCTTGATTTTTTTGGGGGGATACATGCCCCCCCGGTTCCGCCAGAGCGCGTATTGCATGTCTGGTCCACTGTATGAGGGAGGAGGTGGAAGAACAGAAGGTGCGGCTCGACTCCGTTACATTACTGAGCATCGCGGTCGCGCTGCGGAAATTGCAACAGGTAGCGTCGTGAAACAACGGCGCCACGCCGATTTTAATGGGCCTTGGCATGACAGATGGCGCGACACTCGCCGGTTTCACTTTGCGCCCAATTTCCTTGGCGAAGGGGGCGGTGCAGAGACGGAGATGAGAACGTATGATGTCGAGAGGGCGGTGAATGAAGCAAGCTAGACAGATGAAACTCTCACGGAACATGTGCGCGTTTCAAGGAGATATAATCGCAGAGAAACACAAGAACGCTTGCACCGAAATTAAAAGACATCCAAACTATACAAAACTTAATGACAATTGTAACATCCGGGTAATTACAGCCCTCCCGTACCGTATTCTTCCACTTCGTACGAGATGGTTTACGTTTGTTGAATCATTGCTGAAACAAGTTCCCTTTCAACCATACAAATACTTCGACAAACACAGAACAAGAAAGGCCTAACTTCCATAAATTATTATTAGCAAACTTGTTTAATTTACAAAAATATTCAAGTTTTCAAATATAAGCAATGAATAAGACTTCTTTTAATACATCTAAAGAATAAAACTTTATTAATAATAAATTAATATTTCCAACAGTACGTACAGATATGTGCGTAAATGAAAGAATAGCGAACAAAATCCTGAATGTAATCAGCGTGAAAGATGCAGTAAACAACTGGTCCAGCAGCCATTGCTTTATTTCGATATCAATAGAATGGTGGTGTCTTAGAATTGATATCATACAGTGAACATAATTATTTTTGCATCATACATGATTTGCGGTTTGTTTTAAAATACGATTCTTTTTACAAGACTATAATTTTTTTCCCATTTCGAGGAAGTTCGTTATTTTGCACTAAGGTGATTTTCATTCATCTTGCAACCTTTTGGTTTTTTAAAGTCGAACTCTTTCAAGAATTTCTGTAAGCCGCAACCGCGTACAGCGCTCCTGGCGGAGGGTGGGCGAGGCGCAGCACCACCCTGGGCCGCTCGTTTGTTCCCGCTGCTGAGAGACGTGCATAAAGCGGGCTGACTCCCTCTGTTCCCGGAATTTTTCTCTTTCGTTTTCTCCGTCGTTGCGGCGGCAGCGGCGTATGCCGCGGAGGCTGAGGAGAAGCTGTGGAAGGCAGACGGTGGATTAGTGAAAGTGGAATGACGTCAGCGAGCCGGCTCGCCGCCGCTGCCGCCGCGCCATGCAGCCGAGGATGCCCTCAAGGTTCCTTGCGCGCCAGCCGGTCGCGACCTCCACGGACTCCGCGACCCTGGCGGTGACGGCAGTGGGAGCGGGAGCGGTGGCTCGGTGCATCAACTGATGTCACTGCAGCGCCTCTGACCGAGGGGTCCTAGGTTCGAGTCCTGACGGCGGCAGGATTATCGACACTAGCTTTCAGCTGGTCGAATTCAGCCGCAGACTGGGAGAATTCCAGTGGCCGGCTGTTCTGATCGGTAGTTTTCCGTGGTTTCTCCGATCAACACTAGGCGAATGCCGGAGCTGTACCCTAACAAACGGGCCACAGACCACACGCGATCTTTCCTTCCTCTTCCTTCTCCTATCCTCTCCCCTTACACACACACACACACACACACACACACACACTAACATGCATTACACTACCACATTATCCGGGAGACTGGTCGGGAGCTTAGATAATTAAATAATAATTATGAACATTTTGATCAATCGTTCGCGAATGTGTATTTTTTATTCACACATTTTAAGATTTTAAGAGTACAAGGTGAATGTGCTTTAATGTCTTGAATACTAAACACAGCGTTGGTTATCTTGAAATATTGTTAAATACTCCTCAATCAAGGGCGTTGATCTGAGCATTTATTATCAATTGATTAACTCGAAGTATCTGTGACGAAGTACTATTCGACAATATGTGTATTAAATATTTATAATCGGATATTCAAAGCGAGAAATTCCATGCGATTCGTCATTAAAAACGATATTACAACACGAAGCACACAATAAATGTCTATAGCAACAAAGTCATCAAATACGTCGAAGCACAGAACACAAAAACATGGCGTGAGATGTTTCGCGAATGAGTGTTAGGTGAATGGCCAAAGAAGGAAAATGTAGATCTAACTTTAACAGGCTCGAATGAGGAAAACCCCCCGCACGCATACCCGACAGAATCCAGTCGAACCAGGCGCATTCGAGATGCATCATCTTCCAAGACCGAGAGAACGCATCCCCCGGTTACAGAACGATTTTCCTAATGATCAGCCAAAGTAACAACTAGTGCTGGCAACATAACTGAAGGTTCTGTGGTCGTTGTGCCGTCGAGCTCATTAGACTCCCTTCCCGCATTCGTTCGTTTGTAGTTGGCTAACTCGTACATGGCTTCGACACTTCCTTCCTCGTCCGACAAAAATACAGTGCGCCGCGAGAAATAATTGAAATTAGAAAGTGCAGTGTTGTGTGCTCTTCTGTAAAAATTCTTGTTTTCTTTATATATTTTATTGAATTTTATTTTTGTGTGATAAATATTATGTTTATATTAAAATCGATACTCGAATGCGTAATACGTACCGATGCACGTGGTTCCGGGTTTTGTGCTGTTTTGTGGCGAGCTGTGATTGAGAGCTTTCTATTTACATTCGTGGCAGTTTTCTTTTACTGATTGTGAGAGCATGTTAAGAGATTTTCCACATATATAATTAAATATAATTATTTCTCGGACTCGCGTACGTGCATATACCTCAGCAAAACTCTTAGACTTCTGCATAGGGATGTTTTCACAGGCAGTTTCCGAAGGGGCGTGGCTGAACAGCTGTCGCGGCGGAGGAATACTTCTCAGAAATACATGTGATGTCCACTTGTTTTCGCGAACTGTCACTTTGGCTCATCCTTAGGAAAATCATTCTATACCTCCTCACGGAAACGGCGACTCCCGTCGGCCAATGAAAGCACTTCGTCTTCATTCCGAGCCTTATTTGGTTTACGAGTCTCCTCCAAGCGGGCAGCGCGTCTTCAGATGCTCCGTGGGATCGCTACGGCACGCGACGAAAGGTCCCGTATGCTAATGGGGCGGGCGGTAACGACCTCTCCGTCGGGACTCCGCCCCCGCTGTCTGCCCACGCGTGTTTCGCGCCCGGCGCAAGTACAAGGTCGGCGTATCGAGGCGTGCGCTTAAGTAACGAGCCGGTGGGCGGTGGCACAATGAGTGCGAGGGTCGGTATCGAAATTCACTGTTTACCTTCTGCCTCACTATCAGTATCGTGCTCACTGTGTAAACAGCAATCTCGATTTGCATCTTCATCATATTCATGTTCACTCGATCCATTTAGCGCTTCCTCTAACATCCATCTATCTTATTCATTCAGTTCTAGCTACATGTTCTAGTTCTATGTATGTAATGCACAAGCTAACTATAAACTACCGGGCGGGCGGTTACACAGTGGGTACGAGGGAGTCAGCTCTTATGTAAGCTGCCTTATGAAGGTTCTGATAACACTATTCATTATTAACCCTATCGCGTTATTAATCACCTCGCGATTAACATTAAGAAAAACTAGATAGGCCACTGGGTACCTGTCTTATGCCTCACGTTTGCATTTGTGTTAATGTTACCCTAAACCTACACTTCTGGTGCTCGCAGCTTATGGACTTGTCACAACCAAATGGTTGATATTTGACACCGTCTTGATTAAATTTTACCCGTTAAGTAAAGTTTTGAAAACCCTACATAACATTTCTTGTATCGCCAAGCTGGTAGCTTCGACACAAAGCAGCACTATCAGTGAAACTACTGCATCGAATATTCACACAATATTCAAATAAAAGTTACCTTACGATTAGATCTGATGTAGTCACTCAAGGTTGTATAGTAAATATAACACTGTTGTCGAATTTCGCAAGCATTTACCGTTAAGAGTCCCTTGGGCAAACTCTGAATAGGTAAACGAGTATGTGCAAGTGTACGTCGCACAAGAAACACATCTTCAAAACCACGATCGAAAGGCATGATACAGAGCGGGAAAATGGAAAATATCTGTGTATGTGAGTTTAAAATGTCTGTACAAATATTGTGTGATTACTTTGAACAAAAAAATAATACATTAGTTACAACTAAAATTGAATACGCACATCCATTCAATGAAGGAACTTATCCATCACCAAAATGTAGAAGCGAGAGAAAGAGTCAGCGAGAGTTAAGGATCCCACAGACCGACGCGGTAGATTCGCAGCTGGTGCGGCGCGGAAAGTTCGTGGGACCGTTCACACCGGAGCGTGAATTATGAGTCAGAGTTTGGTAACGGTTGGTAAGATCACTCGACCCAAAGGTGAGCGAAGACTCCCGAACACGGGCGGACTTCCACGAAACTCGAGCTGCAGCGGAAGAAACGCGTCTGACTTCGTTACAAATTTCGCCGCCGATTAAACGCTGCCAATCCGTTGCCGCGCAGGTCTGAACGTGCTCATAAGGCAACACATGACGCGAAACGTCCGCTGCGGCCAATCCGCGTTGGCTGCGGATCTTCCGCGTCGGTCTGTGGGAGCCTTAAACGCTGCGAATCCGTTGTCGCGACGCTCGCCTGCCGCGCAGGTCTGTGCTCATTGGGCTCATAAGACAACACGTGACGCGAAACTTCCGCTGCGGACAATCCGCGTAGACTGTGGATCTTCCGCGGCGGTCTGTGGGAGCCTTTAATTCTCCATCGCAGGTCTATTACCAGTCCGGTGGATTTGGAACGCAATTATGGGTTGTGCGCAATATCGATCGGCGACCGCCGAAGGCAACAAAGCGCGTGCACTTCGATCGGAAGCGAAGTACGCGCCACGCTCCAATAAACGCGCGCCAATTAACGCTGGAACAGCTCATGTGACAACAAACTTCCACCCCGCAGCGCCCGAAGAATATTGCGTTTCCAGCGACAGGTCACATTTCTCACCGCCGCGAACACACGACTGCGCTAAAAATCGCATTCGAAAACACCTCATGCCATCGACACTTTTTTGTCGGATAATCATTTCGCCACGCCGCCTGCATTACTCACGCCGAATCGCTTCGCAGTCAATTTCCTCGTGATTCGTCGGCCTGTCCTCGTCAACAGCTGCGGGGACAACTGCAACCACAACCTACGTCGGCACGGGTATCGGGGAGTAGGCTGAAAAACGAGTGTGCTGCAAAAAAAAACCTCGGTCCTGTACACGATCGGGCACCCGATTAGAAAGAGTTAGCGTCAAGATTAATGTGGAAATAAAAACGCTCAGCGATTTATTACCCCTGCCGGTTGCAACCTGCAATGCACGTCCCCGTGTCGGCGCTTTACCTGTTAACCCCCGGCCACCGAGCTAATTTTATCCACCAACGACGCGTCGAGCCGAACGGCGAACGGTGCACTACTGCAGGTTTTAACGAACGAAAAAAATAATTAAATGTAGTTTATTCATACGAAATACAATTCCCGGTGAAATACAATTCGTAGGAACACAATTGAAACACGGAATTTTCCAATTTATTATTGGCAATTCACAAAGCACGACGAACAGACGCTAGTGAGCGCATTAAATTATTGGAATCGAAATGAATACCGAGGTCCCACATGCTACACAAGTCAGGGAGAAAATGAACCTCGTGTTGGGTCGTAATTTCCTATGTACAAATTTACTCGTTTTCTCCCGATCGAATATCGACCGATTTCGCCTGTGCAAACCATAATGCTGACACAAACTACTGTCAAAATCATCAGGCATGATCGTTCTGAGCAATAAATGTGGAGGTGATCTATCATTTTCATCACCTATGATTTGCAATAGACCTTAAAAGAATTCTATTCGGAATGAAATCATCATAGCCACACACAATCTAAAATTTACTTAAAGATATTTAAACCATTCTCTATCTTTCCTATTACCAAGCTGACTGTAGGTTCTCAAACTGTTCCAAAAGCACCAGTGCCAAACCACTGTCTCCGCGTTTCATTTTACTCATGGGAAGTAATACATTTATTTTCGGGTCGTAACGGAGAAGTCCCCAATCCCCAAAAAAGATCGTAAATCACTTCCGAATATTACGATTGATACATAGCCTATGTCGAACTTTCAACCGCCACTCGGAAAGCAAACTACCAGGAAAAAATAATTTGATGAACTTCCAATCAACTCTCGAAAGCCATTATTTTCAGAAATCCAGTTAAAATTGAAGCCATCACGTAAGCGACATCGCTTGGAAATCCGACTCCTAAAGATAATTCTTTAATTGAATTGTGTGTCAGTTCGATGCGAAACAGACGATTTTCTTTTAATTGAGCAACCTTTGCCACGAAACTAGGTTGTAATTGGCGAGGGGTAAAAGTGTCTGCTGCGTTTAATAATTCAATTACTCGTTTCGGTGTGCAATTATCGCCTCTGGATTTGTGAAGAACACGTTGCGTGTCAGATTCCTGTGACTTCAACAGAAGGTACAATGCTGTGGAGGAAGAGTGAATGACGCCACCCAGCACTTAGGTGAAAAGATACTTCAAATGTTCCTACTCTGAAGGATGCAAGGTGGCCTCATTTATTGAAATTTCCCTGACTTTTGCCGGTTTTGTAGTGATTTTTTAAAATATTATTCGTTATTAGATATGTAATATCACATTACTTGAAGAAACGATATTACATCTACCCTTATACAACAAACTTATCAATATCAGACTTCGCAGTGGCAAACAACAATACTAACCAACTCACCAAGTGAAAATGGAAACAAAAATAACGCTATACTGATGTTTTTGAGGAATAATATAGTTTAATAACCATCACACAATGTTTCCTGACATTAATGACGTTTCTACAAATTCCCTGATTTTCACCACACTCTCCCAGGGAATGATATTCCCTGTCTTTCTCCGATTTTCCAGGTTATCCAGGAAGTGGTCACCCTGGACGATGTAATCGCAAACGACATTTAATCACCTACAACTGGCGTCTGAGTATCATCAATAGGAGGGATCAGATAAACGGCACATTTCCCACAACAAGTGAATTTCCGAAAGAAAGAAAAAATGGAATATGGCACATGAAAGTGAAATAAAATGAATTTTAAATTGTTTGGAAAAAATCATAAACTGAGAACCGCAATCAAACTCACCCAATAGCACTAACACTGCGTTGGAGAACTTAGGATACCAACAGGATACCAACCTGCAACACAAGAACACAAATTGGAATGCATTTTGTAAAAATAAGCTTAGTTACCTGAATCGAGTGTAACTGTTGCATAAAATCAATACTGGAATTATTTTGCCCAGTACATACGCTGTATTGTAAACTGAAATTACTACTTGAAATGTAGTCTCTTAAGATAGATGGTATGGAAATAATCATATCACGAAACAAATACGTGCTATGCTTATACTTAGCTTTGCGACCATCAACTTTGTGACAATATCATGAAATAAAGCATCCATGCTACTACGTGGAAATGATGCAGAATCAAAGAAAATATACAAAATATTTGTAATTATTTCACATTTAATATGAAAGGTATATAATTAAAAGTGTTTTAGAGAGGTAACGTTGACTTCGTCAAAGTACCGAAAATTTAATTTGCGAGAATTGTTTAACTATCTATTTTATTGGCCTAATCTTCGACAACCGTCTTCAGCTCTCCTAGTTAAAATAATATTGTCATAATAATTGTCAGTTCACAGACAGGTAAACTAAGATCTGAAAATCCTTACATCATACAAAGCAGCTAAATCACATCAACAGGGAAACGATAAAGCCAATACTTGGTTAGTATCTTGCTTGACATTGCTCGTCATAGCACTGCTTCTGGGCGCGGGATGGCGGCCAATTGGTGCTGAAACCCGTGAACGCACACGACGCGGTTTGCACGGCGTCACGCGATTTGCACGACCTAATCTTCGACAACCTCCGAGTAAAAATCATATTGAACTGTCAGTTCACAGACAGGTGAAATACGATCTGAAAATCCTAACATCATAGCACATCAACAAGGAAACGACAAAGCCAATACTTGCACCGTATCTTGCGTGGCACTGCTTCTGGGCGCGGGGTGGCGGGCAATTGGTGCCGAAACCCGTGAATCGGAGCCGGTAGGCGCCCGCGACTACCCGTCGCGGTTCGCACGGCGGCGTCACGCGGCCGCTGATAAGCGCGCGACGCCGTGCGGGAATCCGCGTGCGCCGGCACGCGCCACCGCGCGTGGCCAGGCGCGGATGCACGGCACGGCACGGCGCGGGCACGGCGTGGGCGGCGGCGTCGCCGCGGCAGGAAAAACACCGCAGGCGCGGCGCACAGCACGCGGGGAGCCGATAAGCCGACTTAGCACTTCCGAAGAGCAGGTGGGAGATAAGATGCGCAGGCAGATTGGAGGCGTGTTGACAGAGCGGCCATGCGGGTCGGGCCACGAGCCAGCGAAAATGGAAGACGGTGCACGGTGGAGTGGAAAATGGCACTGGCCTCAAATGATCACCGCTTCCATACATCGTTACCACTTCGATAAATTTAACAAATTGCGGCGGTGATGGTGAAACCGTTAACATATCGGGCTGTTATACCCACGTTTGCGGGTTCAAATCCGATCGAAGCCATGGATTTTCTTCTTCTTTTTCTTCTTCGGCATTTTCCCCTTAGAAGCTTGCCGTTTTCACCCTCCACAACTCTCGATCCTCCCAATCTCGTGGTTTGAGGCCTGTATCCTTCATAGGTTTCTGGATGTATTTTTCCCATTCTAAAACTGGTCTTCCTCTTTTTCGCCTCTCAGGTGGTTGCCATTTAAAGATCTTGTGTGGCCATCTGTTTTCTGTCATCTCTGAACATGTCCATACCACTGTAAGGTCTTTAATAGAACAAATTATTTCTCCTTCTCCATTTCTTCATTTCGCCCTGTCCTTCGAGTAAGTAGTAGGCATCGTCTCATGTAGTCCATTTCCACTGTTCTTATCTTATCTCTTATTTTTTGTGTTTATGGCCACATTTCCGCTCCATTTAGTACCATATTTTCTGCCGTGGATTTTTAAGGGCGTAAAAATCCTTCTTTCGCCTTCCTTCGGAGGGAAGTAAAGCCGGCTGCCCCATGTTAGTAGACTTACTGCATGTAAAAGATCATCACGCCTAAATGAAGCCTCTGAGCTAAATTCAAATTACCTGTTTCGTCGCCGAAGTAATACCTTCTTTCCCCCCTAGTTTGGCGAAATTTGCGTGGTCTGATGGAAGTGAAGTCCGCATGGCTCGAGTCTCCCACGTAAAATAAGGCACTCATTCAATATTTTTTGTCACGGAGCAATCATAGTTTGAAAAGAAACTGAAGCCAAAAAGGAAGTAACATAGCTTCCCGAGTCCAATTATATATTCGGTTCCGACGTAATATAATATAAATTGTACATGTCAGACGCAAATAACTTGCGGCGGATACGCCTCCCTCCAAATTCTTGCTTAGATACCATAAATGAGCAGATTTATTCCGAAAGACATTGTAGAAGTACCTTTTTGTTGGCTTAAATCTTGATCTTCGTTGGATCATGCACGAGTGATAATGGGGTTAGATATGCAAAAAATTTTTTATTATTCTAGGAATCGTGAGAATTATATTTAAAAAAAAATGATATTTTTTTTCTTTACTTTCAAATGTGACTTATATTTTTAATCTTCATTCGCCTAAGCTTTAAAGCAATTTTTTCATAATTACACAATCAATGAAATTATTATATACACATTACACACATGATTAATAGGGAGAGCAGACCTTCATTTGCGAGTGAGATTATTATGACACGAGCACTTCGGCGCGAATGTAATTTCTCACGAGCAATTAATGATCTTTCAGCCATGTGTGTCACGGCATACAAGTATACATTTGATATAATTGATTTTGTGAATATTTTCATTTCAATTAATAATAATAAAAATCTCCCATTTGCCCACTGAGCGCTACTGTTTTTATTGGTTGCTATGACATTTTCCGTAAAGAAGTCTAACGTTTCATGCATATTATGAAATATAATTGGAAGAGGACAAAATAATGAATTTTCTCCAAAATACTCGCAACGGTGATGAACTTCCTTGAAAAGAAACCTAGACACATTTGTTAATGATTTTAATAGTGGTGGTAACAATCTATGAACGGAGAGAATGTATTTGAGAACTTTCCAGCTCGTATTTTATCCAATTTACATTTTTAAGCGATTTGATCATAGTCATTTAAGCGATTTGATCATAGATGTCACTTTACATTTGATTAACAGCATTTGAATAGTCAGTAGGAGAAATAAAAATCACCATTATGAACTCTAATCCCAGTTAAAATTCACTCTCCGAATTTAGAGAAAGACGATTCTAGGATTGGTAAGTGATCGCCATATTTAAAGAACAAATAGAAGGTTCTAGGAACTCCTACAATATTTACGGTCCCTGTTCAAAACACAAGAATGCATTGTAAATATTTTGAAGTAGAGTTTTCAGTCAGTTGCGTATTATTTCACGGGATGAAACAATAAATGCGAAGATACTAATAAATCACTGCAAACACACTCTACTTCATTCTGTGGATTACGTGACGTTTTCAAAACATGTATATACTTTGATAAACAATACACGACAGGATGATGAAAGACTTTGAGCGAAATACAGTGCAGTACGTTTGCTTTCCGCATGTGAAACAACAACTTGCATCTGAGCATCACAAGGAAAGCACATGAGCACATGAGCAAACAACTGAGCATCACAAGGAAAGTAACATTAATTTTAACAATGATACTTAATGCATTATTTACCATTTGGACTGTATAAATGTGTATAAACAACCTGTAACAAGTATTGTACTGCAGCCTCGGAGTCAATGACTCCTTCTCGATCAGCTTTTTCGTCCAGTTTCCCTGATCGATGGAGCAAATGCAGAGATGGCCCCTTGTTTTGCTTCTGGACATAAATGTAACTTCATTATCTGTGCACGTCTTCTAGAATTCATTGGGAAATATAGTTATTCAAATTATCGTTTCCATGTTGTTGCGGCAGGAAGTATTATTCCTTGACGAAGGGCATTATGCAAAAGAGCCCAAAATTTATTGCTTTTATATCCTTGAAAATAGATTTTATTACACCAGAGCTTTTTTTAAATTTAAAATTCATGTAGTATATGACTTAGTGTAGGGATCACAGAATTTTGAAAATGTGCACAGAATTCACTTCTCCCATAGCACATCATACGCAGTTTTAACTGTTTTTGATATTAAATAAATAATAACTTTTTTTTCGCACATTATAACTAATAATGTGCGAAACGTCTTTCGCAGATCGCGTGTTAAAAAATAGTACACGCAACACATGTGTGAGGTGAATCGGGCACCTGTTACGTAATATGCTATTTTTCACGCCTACTTTGTTTATTGGGATAAGCATTTTGCTGGGGTTTTTGTACAATGTTTACGAAACGAGCATGCGATGCAAATGAGTAACCGTGGTCATCTGAGGATGAAATCTGCGAACAGCAAGAGGCCCTAAATGCCATTGAATTACGAGATCACTAAACGGCAGGAGAAGCGGGGTTCGCTCAATTTTCCCCCGCGAGATTCCCGAGGTCCGTCACGTGTAATGACGTCGTGCCTCGCGTGCGCGTCGCGTGCCGCCCGCACATCACGAGCCTCCGGCCGGGACGGGGCAAGCCGGCCGTCACCCACCCTCCGACGCACGGGCGGGGGCCGGAGTCGGGGCCGGAGTCGGGGCCGGAGTCGGGGCCGGAGTCGGGGCCCGGAGTCGGGGCCGGAGTCGGGGCCGGAGTCGGGGCCGGAGTCGGGGCCGGAGTCGGGGCGAGTCGCCGGAGTCGGGGCCGAGTCGGGGCCGGAGTCGGGGCCGGAGTCGGGGCCGGAGTCGGTGCCGGAATTCGGGGCCGGAGGCGGGGAGGCGGGGTCGGAGGCGGGGTCGGAGTCGGGGCCGGAGTCGGGGCCGGAGTCGGGGACCGGAGTCGGGGCCCGGAGTCGGGTGCCGGAATTCGGGGCCGGAGGCGGGGGTCGGAGGCGGGGGTCGGAGGCGGGGGTCGGAGTCGGGGCCTCGGAGTCGGGGCCGGAGTCGGGGCCGGAGTCGGGGCCGGAGTCGGGGCCCGGAGTCGGGTGCCGGAATCGGGGCCGGAGGCGGGGAGGCGGGGTCGGAGGCGGGGGCCGGAGTCGGGGCCCGGTCGGGGCCCGGAGTCGGGGCCCGGAGTCGGGGCCCGGAGTCGGGGCCAGGTCTGGGGGCCGGAGTCGGGGGCCGGAGTCGGGGCCCGGAGTCGGGGCCCGGAGTCGGGGCCCGGAGTCGGGGCCGGAGGCGGGGGTCGGAGGCGGGGGTCGGAGGCGGGGGCGGGGCAGTGGCCGGGGCAGGGGTGGGGAGGAGGCGCGGCCCTGTGGCTGGGATGCGGGCGAGCGATTCACGCCGGGGCGATTCTCCTCGCAAATTCGTCACGTGATTATGCATGCGCACGCACGGCCCCGCGCGCGTCACGAGGCCTCGGCCGCAAATCGCGCTTACGGCTCACTCAGGGCCTCGCGGCGCGGCATCGCGACCCGTTTGCCGTGGCGGGGGGGGGCGGGGCGGGGGGGAGGGGGGGGGGGGGGCGACGAAGGTCTCGCTGCTGCACTCCAACCAAAACTTGGGGCTGGCCTCTGCGCATTGCACACGAGACACGGGATATATATTTGATCCCGGTGAATCAGCTGATGTCTCAAAACAATTAAATTTTCCAGCACAGCAAAAACTACTTTAAACTAATGCTATAAATCAGGGATTAATTATAGTCAGCCCAAAAACCTACACACAAATAGTTTCGTTTGAATATCACCTTCGTTTGAATATCATTAATCCTTAAATTTACTTCAGTTGACAGTTGATTTTGTTCCCCTGTAAAATTATGGGTTTATGACATATCAGCTTATTTATCGGTATCAAAAATATAGAGATTATTGTAAGAAGGGCTTCTGTTTTGCTACTGCTAGCAACAAAACTGCAGTTTTTATGTCTAGGTGCTAAATCGTCGGTCTTCGTTTGTTAGTTGATTGGTTGGTGGTTAGTGATTCCGTCAACAACTATGGTTATTAGTCCCGTAAGTGTAGTCCTTCTTTTCCCTCGTAACGTGGCGATAATCTACCTCGCAAAATGGCGAGATCCGGCGGCGGCCTACCGTCGGTTGGCAGGGTTCCCACAACCAGGTACCTCCCACCAACGGGACACCGCCCCCGTTGGGACAAGCTCTAAGCTCCCGACTGGTCTCCCGCAATAAGTGGTTGTGTAGTGCATGTTAGTGTAAGTGTGTGTGTAAGAGGAGAGGAGGACAGGACAAGGAAGAGGAAGGAAAGATCGCGCGCGGTCTGTGGCCCGTTTGATAGGGTACTGCTCCGGCATTCGCCTGGTGTTGATCGGAGAAACCACGGAAAACTACCGAAGAGCGCAGCCGGCCTAGCTATGACGTTAGTCGAAGGCACTGCAGTGACATCAGTTGATGCACTCGGCCACCTGTCCCTACTTTTTATTTGTCTTTGGCTTATTTGTCAGTGACCGCGTGCCCTGAGGAAGAGGGTATTTTAAAACCGGTCCGAGTACTCCATTACTTTGCCATTATAACTCGAGAACAAGAATATAGGGCATCATTTCGAAAATTGTTTTAACAGGAGTTAATTGTGCTTACGAATTACAAAAATCGTTTCTCGACGCTTTATTTACCGAAACGTCTGCATTATGTAATTTGACTTCGCCTAGGGCATGGCGGATATTCATTCACGAAATGGAAGAAGTCTTATTTCATAAACACGAATGTTTTATTGCTCCATATGAGCCTCCTCCCCACCTTTACCTTTCTTTAATATTTGGAATTCGCCCACTCGAACCTCGTCGAAATCTTCGAGAACTGTTTTTTCCCTCTTCTCCATTTGAGATACAGAATGTTGACTGTCTTATACCGATTCTGAGAAAGACAAATTTATTATTTCTCTTAATTTCTCAATTATAGCGGAAAAATTGATGGACGTTATTCAATTAACTCAGAGAGTATAGTCTCATTTCTTTTGCGTCAACCAGTCCCCATTGCTGACATCGTTCCACAATTCAGCTTCTGGCAATTTGAAAAATTGTTTTACGGACGCCACCGCAGCGAATCACACTAATAAAACCTTTACAGCGTGTTATGAAGTTATTAGTCCTTTCAATAAAGCACGGTTTTCAAGCGTCTTTAAAATTCACGATAACGAACCTAACTCCTGGCAGTATTTTTAAGCAATGCACACTAAATCAACGCCAATTTGCACAACCGAACTTAATCAGTAAATTGACGCCAATATGCGGCGTTGTAAAATAATCATACCCAAGTGAAACTTCATTACAATTCAAACAGCCAATAATTTTAGCATCCATTTTCCAACAAGTCTGCTATCAGAGTAACACAAAATATGCGCTGTAATGATGGTGGGTGCAGGTAAGGCAAATAACATACGGTGTTTTTGTTTACTTAGCAATAGTTAAGCGGAACAGTTCAAAAATTTCGGTGAATGATGTTTAATAGTAAACACAGACAATACACGTGTTGTAACAGTGAAATCGTTGCACTTTGACTTTAAAAATATAAAGAATTTGTTTAAAAAATATAAATATTCATGCCAAATGCAACCCGCAACACTCGGCCGGATTTTTGAATCAATATCGTTAAATAACTCCTAAACGACGCGTTCTAGGGCCGTAAAAAGCAAACGTTTCACGCCAAAGGCCCCAAAGAAACGTTTCTCACATCGTAATCTACAGGTAAGAAGTGATTTCATTTCTTCGGATTATGACTGAATAAGTTCTGACTGGTGTGTATGTGAGGATTCCTTCGTCTCTCTATGTATACACGCGTATATGTTTGTATGTATATATATTTGTGTAATATGTAAGTTTATTAATTGATATGATAGTGTATATGCATTTTAATGATTAGTATAGGAATGCCCTCTGCATATATAGGAAATAACAAAGTGAATTTGTTTGTTTATATTTATATTATATATATTATTTTATTTGTAATTGTAATTTTGCATTCTGCCACCGGGCATCATCTGCCCAATTTAGAATAATTTCTTCTTGAATCTTCTTGAACATTCTATTACATTTTTGCTGATTCGACACTACTCTGTTCTACCTCCCCTGTTCAGAGCCTGTACAATCAGCGCCTGTATGTGAAATTAAATAATTACTCGATAGGGAAGATGGTGGGGTTCATCACGCGAGAGTTCTCGGACGGGTACGCCAGTTTAATGATTTCTTTAAAAAAATTAAATACATAAATAAATAAATAAATAAATAAATAAATAAATAAAAAAAATCCCTTTTAGGACGGAGGCAGTCCCACCTACTTCGCCGCCAGAGGACATTTCATTCCCTGCGCTCTTCGCAGCGTCCTCGGCGGTGATAGCCAGATCAGAACGAACGACACAATCATTTCATCTGCGTCTATTTCAAACCCGCCCACTATATTTAACCCGGTGAAAGAGCGCTCTCAAATACAATAATAGCGGGCCACGCGGCCGCCGGAGTTCGTGACCACTTATTCATGGTGCGCAATTAGTTGCCGCCGCGTGGCGCCGCCGTGCTGCGCGCGGGTTGCGGACAGCGCGTCGCGAAACGCGGTCGTTTGCGCCACGTGCACTCCACATCGACGCGGGCGCCCGGGCACTGGCGGCTGTGGTCGCGCGGTTGACGCGTACGTTGGTTGTTAGGGATTTCGGGAGAGTTAGTTAGTTAATGCCTTATTTTACGAGGCGAGACTCGGACCAACAGGCCCGCTCTTCCGTTTAACCACGCAAATTTCGCTACGCTCCTTCCACCTATTAGGGGCCACCTAGTGGCCACCTAAACCACCTAGTAGAGACAGGAGGTATTATCTTGGGCGACGAAACAGGCGGATCTCAATTTTGCTCAGAGGCTTCTTTTAGGGTTGAGGAGCTTTTACATGCAGTAAATCTACTACATGGGACAGCCAGCTTTACTTCCCCTCCGAAGGAAGGCGTACGAAGGATTTTTTCGCCCTTAAAAATCCACGGCTTCGATCGGGTTTGAACCCGCAAACTCGGATACAACAGTCCGGTACGCTGACCGTTATACCACCGAATCCGCAAAGAGAGTCAACTGCTGTCTTTAGTCCCGTAAGTGTAGTGTACGTTTTCCACGGTGTGTGCGGCTGTGGTCTTCCCCCGCTGGATGGCGAGATCCGGCGCCGACTTACCGTCGGATAGTGGGGTTTTCTCCAACCAGGTATCTCCCACCAGCGGGGCACCGCCCCAGCCGGGACTTGCTCTAAGAGTCCCGACCGGTCTCTCGGCATGCGTCACAGGCAAAAGAGAGTTGTGCCTACATGCGGTGGCCTCGATTGATTGATCTTTTTCGTGTTTCCAGGCGCGTCAAATGCTTTGGTTATTAGTCCCGTAAGTGTAGTGTACGTTTTTCTCGGGAGATGGCGGTGATCTTCCCCCGCTGGATGGTGAGATCCGGCATCGACCTATCATCACCTAGTGGGGTTTTCCCCTAACCAGGACACTCCCACCAATGGCGCACCGGCCCAACCGGGACAAGCTCTAAGCTCCCGACCGATCTCGCGGAATATGTGGTAGTGTAGTGCATGTTAGTGTAAGTGTGTGTGTGTAAGAGGAAATGATAGGACAAGGAAGAGGAAAGAAAAATCGCGCGTGGTCCGTGGCCCATTTGTTAGGGTACTGCTCCGGCGTTTGCCTGGTGTTGATTGGAGAAACCACGGAAAACTACCGATCAGAGCAGCCGGCCGCTAAAATTCTCCTCCAGACAGGAACTGTATTGAGGCGGCCTGGACTATTGAAACGAAGGCTCCTCTGGCGCTAAATCGGATCACCCCGCCAGTCGCAAATTCTTCGTTTTTTTTATAGTGACCGATGACATTAGGTTATTATTCTACCTCCCGCCTCATAAAATGTTTTTTAATTAATTCGCAAACGTCTTTCCCAACGGGGCTCGAGGTCTCATGAATGTGCATACCACTGTTAAAAAGATCCATTTTACAAGGCAGGAGGTGTAACAGTGACCTCTGGTCATGGACCACCTTCAAAATAATCGACGTCTAGTGCGCGAGCCGGTGCGTGCGCCCGCCATTTCCCTAGACTCCAGAGAACTGCTAACATACCAAATTTCACCCATGAATCAGCATTTAATCGTCCGCCAAATAATATCCCACCATATGTCCCAAACCATAATCCACATACTAGTCTCCCTCAAAATAACTTTCTGAACACACCATTCATTCATAATATTATCAATCACATAATAACCCATATTATCAACATCATAAATTCAGTCATCCCAACTATTATTCAAAACATACAACAAGCAATTACTTCTAATTTTAGTTTCTCCAATGGCTCAAAATAATTCAAATCATAAATTAATCCTAATGAACTGGAACGCATGTGGCATCAGAAATAAAAAAAAAAAAAAAACGAACTCCATTTCTTTCTATTCTTTTCTCAACATTTTTTCAAACCTCAGTAATTTTTAGAGGTGCTCGGTGAGTCCCCTCGTCAATTGTAGTTTAGAGTTAGTATATAAGAATTAGATATAAGTCAACTTTACAAATGAAGAGTTTCTTGTAAACTGAACTTTGTAACACAATCCTATACAAAATTAAAAATTTATATATATATAAAGCCGGTGCGTGTGGAGCAGAGACACCCGTGTGGCTATCGGCAGCGAAGGCAGGCGCGGCCGGGTCGCGCTCCCGCTTCCAAAAGGCCAGCGGTCGCCGCGAAGGTGTTTCGCAAGCGCTCTCTCGGCTCGAAACGAGGTCTCCACGGGGCCCACACCTCCAGCTCCGGAGCTCGAACCCAGGGTTACTTGCTATTTGCGGAGCACCAGATATTCCCCACCCATTACTATTAAACAATAGCATAATAAACTGGACACCATTGAATCAACCTATCAAATACTTAGGACTAAACCTCGATACAAAACTGAACTGGAAAAACATCAACATTAGAATACAACAGGCCAAAGGTAGATTAATCCAACTCAAACCATTACTGAATAAAAACTCCAAACTTTCATTAACAATGCAATAACACTATACAAACCATATAAGACCCATAATGCTATACGCATGTCACATATGGCAAATGCCGCACCATCCAACGTAAATAAAATGCAAATAATACAGAACAGATTCCTCAGAACAATCACAAACGCCCCATGGTTCATTTCAAATCAACAACTCCATAGAGAATTAAACATGAACCCATCACCTATCAAATAGCACGCATATCCAATAATTTCTACTCCAACATAAACTCAATAGACCAACTAAAACAATACAATCTAGCCTCAACGAACAACACACATACCAGAATAAACAATAGATACGCATTCGATGCATTCCTAAAAATATTCTCAAACATTTGTGAACAGTAGATACTCTCATGAGTAATCCACCCCAATGTAGTAGCAATAGTAGAATTAGGTTAAGTATAGTATTAAGTTAGTAGTAAGTCATCATTACATATGAAAGAGTGTAATACTGAACTATGTACAACCCAACAAGCAATAATAATAATAATTAAAAAAAACAAAACCAGATATTCGGTGCTAGCCCTACACGTCTTATGGACTCGCCAAAGAAAGCGAACATTCGCATAACACCTTGGGATTTCGGGATTAGGTGAACAGTCGTTGGCTACTCGCTCAAGGCTGACTACATGGAGCAGCCTTAACATGAAGCACTGGGACTTGCAAACACATTTGAATCTTCAACACTTGACCGCGATTATGTATTAGATTCGGAAAACACGAAACTTTTAAACCCCCGTGATAACGACTTGACGTTGGTTGGTTATTAGAGATTCCTAGCACGTCAACTACCGAGGGCATTAGTTCCGTAATTGCAGTGCAAGTTTTTACATCAGGAGGTGGCGGTGATCTACCGCTGCTGGATGGCGAAATCTGGGGCCCACCTACCGGCTAACGGGGTTTCCCCAAATCAGGTAATTCCCGCCAGCGGGGCAAGCTCTAAGCACCCGAGCGATTTCCAGGCATGTGTGTTAGAGTACTGCATGCCAGTGTAAGTGTGTGTAAGGGGCGAGAACAGGACAAGGAAGAGGTAGGAAAAATCGAGTGCAGTTCGTTTTTAGGGTACTGCTACGGTATTCGTCTTGTGTTGATCGGAGAAACCCAACGAAAACTACCGATCCGAGCAGCTGGCCTCTAGAATGCTCCTCCAGACAGCGACTGAATTCGACCTAGCTCACAAACTAGTGACGAAAATGTTGTCACTGTCGGGACTCGAACCTAGGACCTCCCGGTCAGAGACACCGTAGTGACATCAGTGGATGCACTGAGCCACTTACGATTTGACGTATTACACACCTTTTGGCATATTCAATACAATTTAAAACAAAAATCTTGCTTAAAAATAGTGGTTTTGTAAAGGCTTTAAATTGTTGCCCAGATAAATTACCTAAATAAAAAAATATACATTTAACTGGCAAAATCTCCAACTCGTGACATGGTACCACAAGGCAAGTTCATTTTACAGCGCGAAAAAAACCAAAATCATAAAAAAAAATCAAACTTGTCACGCGACTCAAACTTATTTCTGGAGTAGCGATAATTAACGTGAAAACTTCAAGAGCAGCACACGCAGCGCGCGCAACGGCCGGTCGGCCAGCCGGGCGGCCGGGGCACCGGAAGCGCGGCCGCGAGCGCGCTCTACGTGCGTGGAAAGAGCTTCCGGGGGCGGCGGCTGACGCAACGGCCGCGTACAATTACGCGAGACGGTTGCGGTGCGGACACCCCCTTTCTCTCTCGCGCGCGGAGGCGGCGGCGGCGGCGGCGGCTGCGTCCAATATGGCGCAAGGGAGACGCAGCGAGGTGGAGGGGGTGGACTAGTTTAGTGTGCCGACTGTTTTCAGTAGCGCCCCTCTATTTTCCCTTTCTTTCACTGCGTGTAGAGAGCAAAATTTTATAGAGTAATATTCATTGATTCCGATCGCGTCAAAACATAGGTTCCGTACGTGTAGTGCATGTTATCCCCGAAATGTGGCGGTGCTCTTCCTGATATTTGGAGGGAGCGGTGAGATTTGCCCCAGCTCGGGCAAAATGTGGCTCATTCGTTAAAGTTCCTACGGCTTCTGACTGGATTTGACCGAAGAAACCACAGAAAACTACCGATCATGCCAGCCTCGAATATGACGCAAGAGTGGCGCAGGGAGGTGGAGGGGGTGGACAAGTTTAGTGTGCTGACAGTTTTGAGAAGCCCTCCTCTAACCCTTTCTTTCACTGCGCGAAAATGGCAAGATTTTATACAGCAATATTTATTGATTCCGATCGCGTCAAAGACCAAGGTAAATAGTTCCGTTCGTGTAGTGAATGTTATTCCCGAAAAGTGGCGGTGTTCTTCCCGATATTTGAAGGGAGCGGCGAAATTCGCCCCAGCTCGGGTGGTATGTGGCTCATTTGTTAGAGTTCCTACGGCTTTTGACCCGATTTGACTCAAGAAACCACACAAAACTACCGATCACGCCAGCTGCGAATATGGCGCAAAAAAGAGGCAGGGAGGCGGAGGGGATGTACGAATTTACTGTGCCGACTTTTCTGAGAAGCTCCCTTTCAAATCTCACTTTCTTTCCCTTCGCGTGAATGGCAAAATTCGGTAGAGTGACGATTTATTGAGTCTCGGCCCCTTACTAAGACCGCACTAGAGCTTCTGGAGATATTTCAATGTGAGCTGAAAGCGATTATTTTGTAAAAGGCGAAAGAGATAAAAATGTCAGGAGGACGCAAGAGATGAAAACACATCCGGAGTGCGCACATACTAAGGTTGGAAATAAATGAATACGATACTAACGGAAAAGTAAATGAAAAAGGAATAAGGAAGGCTGTGAATTAGCACTAAGCACGCTTCCAAAATATTGTTATTCTTCAATAAACGGAAGTTATAATGTAATGTGTAATAAACATCAATAATACGTACACCACAAATAATATCAATTATTGAATTATCCAAGCTGTTATTGTATCGGGACACTAATCTGGGAACTTTTGTCGATCGGTCAGCAATGAGCGTTAATTTACAAAATTATTTTCATTATCACAGAGAGAGGAGAGAGAGAGAGAGAGAGAGAGAGAGAGAGAGAGAGAGAGAGAGAGAGAGAGAGAGAGAGACAGGTATTAACTCGTATGAAGTACACGTGGTTAATATTTTTCCAAAGTTAAATTGCAGTAAACTTGACTAGAGAACCTCTTTAAAGCCTATTTTGATAGCTTACTCTTACGTTGTCGAAAGATATCGACAATTTACTAATGTGCTCTCACTTCATAATTATTTTTTCCACATTGAAAACTGAAGTAAGAAAAACACATTAAACCAGTTTGGCTTTCCGTAACTTTCCCTGTTGATTGAGGTGGCAGGCCGAAAACTGTGACGTACAACACAATACGTCACTCCTGAAAACTGCTAGTGATTATTATAGAGTATTCGTTGCACTGAAAATTAGAGCACATCGAAAAATAAATGGTTAGTAAAAAAACTCCAATAACATCACAAAAGTCGTCCAAGGTTCTCTCTCAGAGCTCGTATGTAACAAGTGCATGGAGGTGGGTGATGAAATTTCGTTGCAAGTTGCGGAGGTGGACCTGAGCCAAGCCTCTATAAAAAAAAGGTGGCTTTTTTAGTCGAGAAAGACCAATAACGGAAGGGACAGGCATACTTTCTAATTTTTATTACAACTCACAGTTGTATTCTCCACTATTCGGCCTAGGTCAAAGCGTATGAAGAAACAGAAACTCAGAAGAGCTTGGAACGGCAAAATGGAGAAATACAATAAAATTGATGAATTACGAAAAATATAAAGAATGCAGCAAGTCAATGATGAAAACTTATGTTTTACAGCTGTGGTTGGTTGAAAGTTATGCTTATTAATCAAGGTTGGATTAACAGGCGATTTCGCATTACTTTGATGAAATGTACATTAAAGTAATTATGTACGCACATTAAATTTAATGTACGCATGTACATTAGGATTCAAGAGTAAAATATTTATGGTCATATCTAGAAGGAATTAATGAAACATACTGGTGGAATGGAGATTACGAATACACGAGATGAATGATGCGAGGCAGGGGAAACGGGAGAAACTCTACATTAAATCTACACTGATTTTAACTTCTGCAACCAATTTAATGTACAAATATATTAAGCTCTTTTTAATACACAATGTTATTTTAGGATACATGAACAATACATTAATCTATATTAAATTTAAGAAATTTTTGACAGTGTACAGTACGATGTGAGAATTGATTGATTGACTTTTTCATGTTTCCGGGTGCGTCAACTGATTTGGTCATTAGTCACGTTAGTGTACGGCATGTTTTCCTCGGGAGTTGGCTGTGATCTTCCCCCGCTGGATGGCGAGATCCGGCACCGACCTACCGTCGGCTAGTGGGGTTTCCCCCTAACCAGGACACTCTCATTAGCGGGGCACCGCCCCAGCCGGGACACGCTCTAAGCTCCCGACCGGTCTCCCGGAATATGTGGTAGAATAGCACATAATAGTTTAAGTATGTGTGTAAGGGGAGAGGATAGGACAAGGAAGAGGAAGGAAAGGTCGCGCGCGGTCCGCGGCCCGTTTGGCAGGGTACTGCTTCAGCATTCACCTGGTGTTGATCAGAGAAACCACGGAAAATTACCGATCAGAGCGGTCGGCCGCTAGAATTCTGGTCCAGACAGCGACTGAATTCGACCTAGCTGAAAAGCTAGTGTCGAAAAATCCTGCCGCCGCCAGGACTCGAACCTAGGACGTGCCGGTCAGCGACGTGAGAAGCCGTAAAAGAATTGGCGAAAGGCTCCTTCTCAGATGGCAATGGAGGAGAACAGGCGGCGAGAGACCGCTAGAGCCGCGCTAGTTCACAGGTATTCGCGGGATTAAGAGGACACCTGTTGCGCCGTTTGAGTGCGGAATACGTCTCGCTGGCTGTGGAGCAGCTTCTACCATCCGATTGTCATCCGAGACTGTGTAGGGCGATAGGAACAGTTCGCAGATTAGCTTTGAAACGCTGTGGATATCTTTAAAACAAAAGCGAGATGCAGATTGCATTCTCAAGATTAAAACCATGACGTTTCTAACATTCGAGGTGAAACTCAAATTCGCCATGCATTATAATAACGTTCGGGGGGGAAAAATCTTCGTGAATAAACGCAAGGATTGTAATTAACTCGATGCTCTTTATTAATTTTAGCTACGTGAATCTACAAAATTGTGTCGAAGGCCGGACATTAAACTACTAAAATGAATTTTTATATATATATATATATATATATATATATATATATATATATATATAATTATAAAAAATTTATGAATGCACATTTTATCCTAAGAATAGTGAAAATAATTGAAAACCAATTGTATATACATAAGAAAGAACTCAATTACGAGTATTTCATCTCCCAACGACTTAGTAAATTATTTATTTCTAAATAAATATTAATGAAATCAATTAATTATTTAAATAATTTAAATTTATTTTATTTATTGAATTTAAATAATTAAAAATATTAAATTAATTAATTATTAATCACTTTCGTCTTTGAAAAGAACTTCGGTGTAATGTAGGCATTGCAAATTTATTCTAAAGTGCAACACACAACTATGTAACATAGAATGATTTTCATTGAGCATTTCTCCTTCCAAGCCACTAATCATTTAATTCAGAGCTGTGACAGGCCGAGAACCGACTCTTGTTTCGTTGAGGAGGAAGAGGAGGACGGAGGAGGAGGAGGGAGGAGGAGGGAGGAGGAGGGAGGAGGAGGGGGAGGAGGAGGAGGGAGGGGAGGAGGAGGGAGGAGGAGGAGGAGGAGGAGGGGGAGGAGGGAGGAGGGGGGAGGAGGAGGGAGGAGGAGGAGGAGGAGGAGGAGGAGGAGGAGGAGGAGGAGGAGGGGAGGAGGAGGAGGAGCAGGAGGAGGAGGTGGAGGTGGAGGAGGTGGCGATCGGATAGTATGTCGTCCAAAACCAGAGCAACCGGCCGCTCGGTGTGGACTCGACGCAGCGCGGCCGGCCCGTTGGTTAGGAAACCTCATCGCCGCCGCCTCTGCCCCACCCCCGCTAACAGGCGCCATCGTGTCACCACCGGGCGGTTCAACGTTATGCGCCAAGGCCAACGCGACGCCCTCGCCCGCGCCACATCCACGCTTTTTACGTAAGCGATAAAACGGGTCCGCGGCTCAGCCACCAGCGAGTCTGGGCCGAGGTCCCAATCACGCAATGGATGAGGAGGTTAGGAAACGCGCAACATCATTAACGCCACGCCCATGCAAAGGCGTGGATGAACGTGTCACCGGGAGAGGTCGTTCAAGACATCCGCTAATGTCACTGTAGGGCCGGGAGGTTCGAGGTTCGAGCCCCGACGGTGGCAGGTTTTCCAACATGGCTTGTCATCTAGGTCGAATTTAGTCGCTCTGGAGGAGACTTCTAGTGGCCGGTTGCTCTGATCGGTAGTTTTCCGTTGTTTCTTCGATAACACCAGGGGAATGCCAGAGCAGTACCCTAACAAACGGATCACGTGCGATCTTTCCTTATTCTTCCGTATCCTATCCTCACTTCTTTACACACACGCTAACATGCACCAGACATGCCGGAAGACCGTTCGGGACCTTAGAACTTCACCCCGTTGGTGGGAGATACCTGCTTGGGGAAAACTCCGCTAGCCAACGGTAGGTCGGCGCCGGGGGAAGATCGCTACATCCCGAGGGAAAATATGCACTACACTTATGGGAATAATGACCTTACCAGTTGACGCGCTCGGAATCACTAACATCCAACAAACCATGAACGTCCGTGGGCGAGAGCCTCGGAAGGGCATACAGGATGACAACGTGAATGTTGCAGCGTGAATGATGCAGCACCTGTTGCGAATGGGTACTGTACTTTTGAAGAACAGAGCACACATTTTAGTGAAGAGCTTTTAATGGATTTTCTTCTTTCCTATTACTTTATGTTTATGAGGTTACCTGTATTACATGCGTAGTAAATCAAGTCTATAAAGAAAACCCATATTAAACCACATTTCAAGGTGACCGAAATGGCATATTGTTCGTTAACGCCAATCATGATAAAATATGATCATAACGCCAATCATGATGATGTCGGAGAGTAGAATATAGAACACTTCTGACAATAGTAAAATAAAATATGGAATCTTAAGAGAAAATCGTTAAATCAAGCAGGATCGCATTTGTCAGAAGACTTGAGGGCTTCCTAAGAATGTACACACACACACACACACACACACACACACACACACACACACACACACACACACACACAATGCGCTATCTCGACAATTTCTTCATAATGCATTCATAAAAAATATGGAACTATTATAATTTAATATAACACATTCCTACATTAAAGAACATTTCACGGATTTCACATCCCACAAATAAAACATGCCATTGAAAGTAAAACCTTCAATGCAGTGTTTTGCGAATAAAACTTGCATATCATGGTTGCGCAGTTTGCATATCATGTACCTGACTTTAAAAAAATTGCTTTCAACTCGAATAATCATGTTTTTATCGTCAAATAATATTAATGCGTTCCTGAATTGTTCTTCCATGGTACTACTCTCATCAAATAATGATTATAAAAGTTTCCCCCGTCTGAAACCTCACAATAATTATCAAATGACAAGTGAACGATGCACCTCGGCAACAAGCAATCACAAGCAAACGAGCGCGGGATGGCGTTATTCTGAGAGTCTCGACGAAAAGTTGAGACGCGAACCCATTGATCTACATACACACGTGTAACTTTCCAGAACAAACCTCTCCTGTGCCATAAAACGTTCGACCAACTCGCCGGGATGTTTTCATTACGCGCCGGAAATTCTGGGGCGACGGCAACTTCGAGGCGCTTAAAGCCTTCATGTGGGAAATGGCAGCAGCCTGCAGTTTAAGCCCGCATCAGATAAAACGGCCGTCTAAGCGAGGACACGTGACACTCGACGTGCGCTGCAATGCTGCTCAACGCATTTACGCGAGCGCTCGTTTCGGCTGCTGCTCCCTCTTCTGGAGAAGATGACAGTCTTGAGGAGCTGCTGCTCAACTTCGGTGTGAAAGTGAAACTATGAAACGCTCCAAGATGAGGGCTGTGAGCCTAGCGAGTAATCCGAAGAAATACAGGGGAGATAAACTGATATACAGGGGACTCAGCACGCAATTTCAGTGCGAGGCTAGTCGTTCTTGTTTTGTGAGAAATATAAAACAAATTCGAATCATGTATTAAGCGTTCAATTAAGAGGATAGGTTTACGATTTTACGAAACAAAAATTGCATTGAGAATGCGAATTTAATACCGGGTATTATTTTGAATAATAACTTTCCTTTATATATGTCCGTAATATAGAAGAAGATGAAGTTAATTACAAACAATAAATAACTCACAAGAAATCGATGAATCCAAATAGATTAGGTCAATAATTTTTATTTCATTACTTCTTCTACAGGTAACATTCTGATTTTTTGTGTCAATCACAATATATTTACCTTTTTTATTACGTCTCTACTTGTATTCGTCCTTCGCTAAGTGTCCATGATTATTAGAGACCAGACAAATATGCTCTATGAAATGTCAAAAAATGTACATAAATATGAAATAAAACAATAAGAATATGTAATAAATATGTAAAATTGGATTTAATATGTAATATTAAAATACTCTAATTATACTACACATTTATATAATTCGAACTTACATCTATAAAAAATTTCCTAAACAAATGTTAAAAGCAATGCAAACTGTTTAAAATTTAGAAAGCACAAGTTGATGCACACTTACATCATACAACTTTCCTATCGGTAGGAAAACCTTCACAAAATTATTATCCACGAATATATTTTAGCAGTCAGACTAGAAGCAATAGAAACTATCGTAGTACAAACTGGCAATATCTACGACCAGCAAACAATCACCGCAGCATGGAAAATTCTCATCGAAGACTCGACGACGATCGTCAAAGTTTCTTGGAGATGCTGTTTAAAGGTCGCCAAACGTGGCGTCCATGATACTTCTTCTTCTTCTTCTGCTTCATGGATTTAGGCCTTAAGGCCTGTTTCCACATCAAGAGAGTGAGTCTCTCCATCTTGTTAAGGGGCGGCCAACATTTCTTCTTCCTTTAGGATTATATGTGTACATTATTTTGGGAATTCTGTTGGAGGCACCTTTTCATACCTAAATGTGGAAATGATCTGTCGCAAATGCGCACTTCCCGCCACAGAGATAACTGAAGCAGGCGCACTGGACTGTGAGAATATCCGACCGCGTCTTCACGTAGCGTACCTCGAGCAGTAGCACGCGGAAATATTACAGGAAAATTGGTTGATTTTATTTTTAAAATAGTTCTTTACACAAAAACATTTAAGAAAATTGATAGAATAAAAAAATATTTTTGTGAAAATAGCGAAATATGTAAAATTTGTAATATAGAACCAAATATGAACGAAAAAACCATGATTAAAACGCCACGATTAAAATTTTGAGAGCGATACGTAGAAAGACAAAAATATGTAATCCCACAAAAATCCATCTCTAATGATTATCATCGGCTTCTGCCCATCTCCCGAGTTCCTCTCCTCGCTCGACGGGCGCCCTGCACCTACCGGTAGCGGTAGCTCAGTGCATCAACTGATGTCACTGCAGCGCCTCTGACCGGGAGGTCCTAGGTTCCCACTCCCCACGGCGGCAGGAGTTTCGACACTAGCTTTCCAGCTAGGTCGAATTCAGTCGCTGTCTGGAAACCGGCTGCTCTGATCGGTAGTTTTCCGTGGTTTCTCCGATCAACACTAGGCGAATGCCGGAGCAGTACCCTAACAAACGGGCCACGGACCGCGCGCGCATCTTTTCTTCCTCTTCCTTGTCCTATCCTCACCCCCTTATACCACACTTACACTAACATGCACTACACTACCATACATTCCGGGAGACCGGTCGGGAGCTTAGAGCTTCTCCCGGCTAGGGCGGTGCCCCGCTGGTGGGAGAGTCCTGGTTAGGGGGAAACCCCACTAGCCGACGGTAGGTCGGTGCCGGACCTCTCTATCCAGCGGGGGCAGATCACCGCCATCTCCCGAGGAAAAAACATGCACTACACTAACGGGATTAATGACCAAAGCAGTTGATGCGCCCGGAAACACGAAAAAAACAAACCAAACCAAACCAAACGCACGCCTCCTGCCATGCAGCGATCGCTCCGACCTGCTTCGGCAGCCGCTGGCGCCCGTTCAAGAGCTTGCTCCGGTCCGTTTGCTTCGATTAAGCGGACACGGGCCGATAACTCACGCAGTCGGGGAAGTGTGACACAACGTTTGGGCTGCCACATTACTCAAGGGGGCTTCTGGGGCTCCACACCATGGCGAATATCGCGAACGCTTCAAACGGAAATGCGATGACAGGCGAGACAAGAGTGCAATCACGCAGAGAGGAATCGATAAGACGTAACAGTGATTTTGAAAGTCATTAGCTTTTCAAACTAGTGTCGCTACAACAGCAAGTACTGTCTCGCATCAGTAACGGTTAAGTCAAATAATAATACAGCAATTTCTGTTTATATTAACACAACTCAGCCAATACTTGTAAAACTCGTTAGTCAATACCAATCGTAGCGCTTTAAGCACGAAAATTTAATTCATTTAAAGCTAATACATTAACACAAATTCGACAACGTAAAACTCCGTTCCATACACCCAGAAACATCGCCTAACAATAAGAAGTTATTCTGAGAATTTCAAACTGCTAAGCAATAGCATGTGAGTGACGTTTAATATTTTGTCGGGGATAGGGGGCGTCATAAAAAATGCTTACACTTCCTCCCTGATCTAACGGATGCGGCGCGATAAACAGGGAGCATGAAGAGTGATCTCTTTGAGTAGGACGTTAATAATTGTGCTCTTTGTTGTTGTTGTTGTTGTTGTTGTTGTTGACAAACAGCTAAGTAATACGGATAAATGGTGCATTTAGTCGAATACTAGTATATCTTCGTAGCAATTACGTGAAGGAACCGAAACAAGACAAGCTGTACTTGCATTTAGGCGCAAAATGCGTTGGCTGAACTCGAGGATGTTTTACGTTAGAGAGGCCCAAGGTCTCAGCGTCGCCGTTAATTTGGAAATGCACGCGCAAAGGGCGTACAAAGACAAAGGGCCAATCAAAAGGCGATTATTTTTGCTTACTTATCCCAACAACTCTTGAACACGAGTTTTGAATTACCACCATTATACATCGCGATTTCCACACTTGTTCCATTTAAAAAACGAGTGTTGTGTAGATATCAAGAATTTTTTTGGCTTAAGAGATCGTACAACGCACAGCGATAATCTGAGCTTAGAGTCTGGGTGGAAAACAAATTCTACTCAGATTCTGGCAACTGTTGAGGATCGCCACGCGATCGAAGATATTTTAAGTGATTAACAGAGAGAGAATTTCTATGCCTTAAAAAGATTTGAAATATATGCTTTTAAAAATATGCATTTATGATCCAAAACTTCTGAAATATACACATTACTATGCAATTAAAAATAACAATATTAATTTCCTGTATAAATATTTCCTGATAACATTCAGAAGCATGCTTAGAATGAAAATATATTTTTTTGTGCAAACATATTATAATTTGCTTTACTTCGCGGGAGAAATAATTGAAGTAAATATTCACGTTGGTGAAGTACATTGTATGTCTTGATGCATTTTCCTCCCTGGTTTAAAAAATATATCAAGAAATATCCTAGATTCGTACAAGTAGTTTATTATCTATAGGAAAGAAAATAACCAAACTTGACAAGCTCTTTCTAACCAATGAACACAAATGCTCACAAATAAATAGATTCCAAGAAAAGATGACACGTTTTAGAGATTCACGTCTATGTCTCTATTTTAACGAATTATGCAAAATATGCTCCAATAATTGCACGAATATCACTAACAGAAAAATCGACAAATATGTACTATAAAAACATATTAATCTACATAACATGCAATTCTAACTACATATCAAGAAATTTCACTTATCTATGCCCTGAAGCAACGGATAAAAATATTAAAAACCAGAGAAATCCACTCCCTAGTGATTAAATATCTTGCTAATTTGACAACACCAGCAACTTTTTTTCTACAACACCAGCCACTTATCAATTTATCCATTTACTTTAGTTGTGTGTCAAAGAAACACTCGCCTCCGGGACCTGCAAATGCTGGCACCATGGCCGTTGCTAAATTTACTGCGCGCAAGCGTCGAGCGTACAGGTTGACGACCGCCTGCGTTGGCCAACGCGCTCGAAAGCACGCTCGCTTCCGCCCCCCTCTCCCATCCTCCGTCATCTAATGAGGCGCGGGGGCCTTTGCGAAACACGTGAGTCGCGCCGCGCGCGAAACGGGTTTGGAGGTCGAGGTTGCGCTAATATGCACGGACGGGCGTTGGCCACATGCGCCGCCGCGCCGCGGAGGCCTCCATTTGGGGCGCAGTCTACCCAGTCTGCATGCACTGCAGACTGCATGTGCAGTTGTGTCGAACATAAGCGTCACCTGCACGAATTGAAGGGCACAGTAGAACAATTTCACAAACTCTTTTTGTGAAATTGGGTCATTAGCATTATTCAAATCTTGAAATATTATTCTTTTAGTGTAATTTGCTACTCCAATCCAATATGAACTTATATACAAGTGTACTGTGTTTAAAAATGTATTGAGTTATGCGAGGGAAGTTCAGGTAAAATCCTCTTCAGCTGAGAACTATGTCGATGTAGGATATACCCTTGATCTATAGAGCCCTTCAATTATGGGAGAGGGGTCGATTGAGTTGATAAAATAAGGTTACAAGGGAGTACCCTCCAAAATACCGTACACAACACAAATTATTGTTGCGGGAGGGGGTGTCACTCTCTCTCTCTCTCTCTCTCTCTCTCTCTCTCTCTCTCTCTCTCTCTCTGGGCAGTGACGATCATGGCGATAAGGTAAATATTGCACCTGAGCATCGTGATGACGTATATTTGCACAGTAAAACAAAATAATAATAATAATAATAATAATAATGTCAATTACGTAACAACTGATAACAATAATACAGCAAATTACGTAACAGTTGATTCACGAACGAGTCATTTTCGCCCAACCGCGAGCGAGAGTACCGAGAACTACAAAAGACAAGTGCGAATCGCCTCCCACACTTGCTGCACAGACTATTGTTTTTAAAAAGTTCGACATACTGATCGTTAGAATTAGAAAAAGGTCTTTCTTAATGTTAATGGGACAACAAGAATATCTGCGTTTCGCACACGGCGTGTAAAAAAAAGTATTTATTACATTAGCAGTGCAAACTCTTGGAAACGTTTAGATGGGGATAAGTAGCAAGTCTCGGTTGTAAAACATAAAGTTTCTTGGGAAAGAATTCTGCAATCGCCATATAACTTTATTGAAACTCGCTCTTGTCTACTTCTGGTCTCTGGAACCTTCATCCATTACCTGTGCTGTATTGTTGAACATTTTAAAATAAGGCACCACCAAAAGAAGTTGGGAGCTAAACGCTTCCCCAACTTCTTTTTTTCATGTTCGCCGCCAAGGACCGCCACAATATCGGTATCAATATATTCATCCGATACTCGTGTCGTTCCCTGACTACGGCAATATGGGGTGTGATCAGGACGGGAACAGACGGAGGTTTTAATTTCTTGGGCATTTAGACAGCTTTCTCACAGATGTCACAAGCGTGTCAGGGAACTCTTAAGGATTTTTCGCCCTTGAAAATCCTTGGCCCCCAGACAGGTTCGAACTTGGAGGCATGCCTCACCTCCTCATCAGTGAACCTGGCACTTTGAATATTGTGGTGGATTCAAATGCCACGAGGCAACATTATAATCGCTATACCACAAAGTGCAAGTGTTTATTATGCATGTATATGATTAACATTATGGCGTTGGAAGGTCACTGGACAAGAAATACTTGACGAGCGTAAGGGGAGTGCGGAAGTCATAATGGAACTCGTCAATGTGCCCTTCCACAAAAAACACATTGCTCCGAGCTGAGACTGAAACTACGACCATCGTACTCATACCATTTGAAAGAACCGCAACCAACTATATCTCTAAATCGTTACTTGGGATGGAAACCATGTATTGGAAAAATAAATGGAGACTGATGCTCATTTCCACCAGCTTTCTCTTCACGTTATCGATCACTAATAATAACGACTACATTAATAAACAGAGATTACAAAATTAAGAACAAATTCAGAAAAGTACATTTTGTTGTAACTAGATTATCTATGTTGTCACCGAAGTTGAAGTTGCTTGAGAACTGACACAATCCTACGCAGATCCGACGACTAATCGACAGAGTGACATTACAGCCATCATGAGATGACGTTCAGCAGTAAAAAAAGATCACAAGATATCCAAGAGTTGTTTACAATCATGCACCGGTCCCGCGCCGAGAACCAGTTCTCCGAATCCGGCAGCGGGGAGTGGACTTTCACCAATTTTCGAAGACACCAAAGCGAATCCAATCTTGCTCGCGCTACGCAATCCTCGACGACCGGTCCGAAATCTCTCGGCTATTTGCGTCGCGTTTGGAAAGGTACGGACCAAGACGTGCGTTCACACACTCACGTAACGTGCGGTCTGCAAGAAATTAATTGGCGAAGGCGTGACCCGGAGGATGGCCACAGTCCGCGGAAGACCGCCCGAGGCGGCAACGGCGGAGGAGCAGGCGTAGAAAGCGGACAGGCCGAAGATGAGGGAGGGCGTTAACGACGCTATTACTTAACACCGATTATTACAATGATCTACTTCCCAATTTGCTTGTACGCGCCTGTCTATCATTTTCTACTGGGAGAGGAAGGGAAATGATTTCCACTTTCTCCTGTACACAAATCGCCCACAACATCTTTCGACACTCGCTGACTTTGACCAGGGGCAAACTGAAGACGGTTGCGAGTTTTAATAAAAAGTACATAAAACGAGACCTGAAAGTAGATCCGAAAGAATATTTAATATTACAACCACTTCAAACACGGGAACAAGCCTGAAAGACAGATGTGGAAAAGACGTGAGCTTGACGAAATCCTTCTTAATGGTCCAACGGATAACTGTATTAGTAATTACCGTTGCACGCAGAAATTTAGCAGTTTCTCGCTATGTGAGAGATGTCCATGGTTTCTTTAGATACTCAAGAACTCGGGAAAAAGACAAAAACTATTAAATAGTTTCGATTTTGACTGAAAATACACATTCTCAAACTGTGCGTATTAACTGAATTCTCATATTTAGTGTATGGGGTTTCCCCCTAACCAGGACTCTCCCACCAGCGGGGCACCGCCCCAGCCGGGACAAGCTCTAAACTCCCGACCGGTCTCCCGGAATATGTGATGTTTAAGTTATGTTAGGTAATGTGCATGTTAGTGTAAGTGTGTGTGTAAGAGGAGAGGATAGGACTAGGAAGAGGAAGGACAGATCGCGCGCGGTCCGTGGCCCGTGTGGTAGGGTACTGCTCGGCATTCGCCTGGTGTTGATCGCAGAAACCACGAAAAACTACCGATCAGAGCAGCCGGCCGCTAGAATTTTTCTCCAGACAGCGACTGAATTCGACCTAGCTGAAAAGCTAGTGTCGAAAATCCTGCCGCCGTCATGACTCGAGCCTAGGACCTGCCGATGAGAGGCCCTGCAGTGACATCAGCTGATGCACTGAGCTACCGCTCCCGGTCACATAACGTAGTCACAAACGTTTAGTGCTTGGAACCCCGCAGTGTCTATAAATCCGGCTTTGCGTAGAACCCTGGCTATCAGTCGGGGATGTCCGGTGGGGAGGGGGGGTGGTCCGCCGCCTCCACGTGATCGTGCCGCACGTGGCGCCGCCCTCCGGAAGGGGGGTATTTCGCACCGCGGCGGCCCGCGTGACGTCAGAGTGCGAACGCTGCGCCACCTGCGATCGGTGCAGTCAATTGGCGCAGGGAAATACGAAATTAAAATGAAAATCAAACCAGGCGTTTCCTGGAAATTTCCGTTGGAAAAATGTATTCTATTGGAGATTTCGAATTTTCCCCGGAATACTATCAAATAAATTTTTAAAAAATGCACTAGAACCATCGTTAGCCAAGGAAGTTATATTAACAATCACAGTTATTTTACAGTGTAATAATGTTGAATAATAACCATCGATTATGGCTTAAACGAAACTGAAACAATGGAAAACGTCTGAACGTATCGTTCTATTGTCGATTTAAAATTTCAATCTTACACCGTATTTTAGGGATACTTTTAACACAAAATATTCCCACCGTCTTTGGGAGTAGTTTGCATTTATTCTATATTGAATAAAATGACGACGGTAACAATGATCGAAAAATCGTTTAAAAAAATCTTCGCAATAATGCAAGTAGGAATTGTTAAAAGGAAAGTAAAAGTTCGCCTGTTTGAAAACTGAACAATAATTCTTAATTATCTATTAATTTTCTGTAATCGTAATGACAGCGATATCAAAAGATTTTAATTAATATTATCCATGTACTGACTATTGAGAAAACGACCACACTTTTTTAAATAAGTATTCATTTTGTATTAGAGAGAGGATTTGGCTACTACCCGAGATGTCTCTATTAAATTAGGAGTGAATTAGTTTAGTATTCGCTACTATTCTGTCACTCAATGTTGGAGAATAACTGGCTCTGTCCGAATGTTAAATCACGTACACAACACGGCAATCCAGGAAGTTTATTTCCCTGAATAGATTCTATCCCGGACTTCACGCTGGCACAACAACGGATAGAATAAAGTGGCAAATGACGTACAGAATACGCTTCCGTTTCAACTGCCATATCATCCGACAGGAAGCTGTCATCCGCCTGTGATACAAAACACACGCGCCAAACTCACCAGCATTTATAAACGCATCATGGGGATGGTTTGGGAACACTTGTCACAATTTCGCGTCCCCGTAGGCATAGTACGAAGTTCACTAGCTAAAACCGGGCGTTTCTATTGGTGAACTGGACATTCTAAACACGAGCCGCAGTTTTCAAATTCACTAGTTCAGAGTTTCACTTTAAAAAAATATTACTTCTTGTTCGGCATATCTGCCTTAAGGGGTGTTTATACATGATTTCATTAACTATCCTCAGCTCTAAATGTCAATAAAAATGAGCTTGGCAAGTTATGTTTTGTTTCACTTTTAAACTCGCATTGATAACAGTCGTTTCGCTTACGATTGAAAAAAACATTGTCGTCGCCCGTTGCACATTCGCAATGTGTGAACTTCATGCATTACTTACGCACCAGAGGTAGTTAGTTGCATGCTGCTCTCAAAGTAAACACGCAAAAGTGGCGAACAACGGCAAACGTAAATGCTGGAACTGCGCAACTAACGAAATTGTAATTTAAATATGTTAGAATGGGAAATTACATGGAAAATAACGGTCTTTACTTTCCTTGCCGTTCCTGTAGTAAAAAAACTGTTCGCCATCTCCAAATACTTTTAATAATTCACTGGCGTTTACGGCTAGAACCTATCTTTCAAGTTTTAGATGTAGGTAAAAGATATTGAACAACACAATATGAAAAATGTTCATTATTTAAATTTTAAAATGTCAGATGTTCAATGTACTCTATTTATTGACCGCTGTAAAATATGTTGAGAACTGGAATCTTGAAGTCTCGGCTATATTAACATGAACACATAAAATAACAATATTAAAAATAATATCTACCTAAAAACAATTTAACAGGTGGAAGTGAGGAGAACAATATTCATCGCAATTATCCTTGACACTTTAGAATCGTTCACGAAAGTTATAGTATTATACATATCACTTACGTGCAAACTATTAACTAATCTTGTTCAACTTCAAGAATTCCAAGACTGTATGTCGTTGGTCAAAACCAGGAAGCCTGATACCATGAAATTATACTGAGTGTTCTGCCATGCACTTTGGAAGAAATAACCCCAAAGTTTCTCGATCTCTTATAAGAACTACTAGCAACACACGAGTCGATAACAACACGTAAAGGAGTTTCGGAAGTTTAATCAGAGATAACTTAAATGTGAAACCCGCTAATACTAAGTAGCTATTAATGTGATTTATGTTACACCAGACCTTTGGATGTTTATGATACACAAGTCATTTACAATGGTATTTTCCCCTACACGTCATACACAGTTTTTTACTGTTCTTAGACTAAATGAATCAAAATCAAATGTGCAAAAGAAAACTTTCGGCTCCGTACACGAAACCTACAATCTCCTAACTATTGCACATGTTCCAACCTGTACTAAAATCCCACTACATCAAGGACATCAACTTGAAAATATGCAGAGAAAAAAGTGTACCTCAGTTAACCTCACGATGTCCACTACGAATAAGTAGGTAACTTGTCCCAGCTGGGGCGAAGCCCCGGTGGTGGGAAATATCTGGTTGAGGAAAACCCCACTAGTCAACGGTAAGTCGGCGCCGGATCTCGCCATCCAGTGAGGGAAGATCACCGCCACCTCCCGATGAAAAGCATGCACTACACCTACGGGACTAATGATCTCAGTAGTTGACGGGTCGGAATCACTAACAATCAATCTGATTCAGGGAATATCAGTAATGTTAATGCTGCTTGAAATTATAAATTAAATGAATCAAGCACAAACATGCCGACCTGGATGGCCGAGATGGCTAAGAGCGAGTACCAACTCAGCGCTTCGGTCCGAAGGGTCGCGGGTTCGAGTCCCGCCTTGGACATGGTTGTTTGTCCCTTGTCTTTGTATGTATGTGTTGTCGCGGAGGGCCTCGCGTTCTGCTGACCCCAGATCAGAGGAGCCCGCAAGTGTGTTGGTCTAGTGTATGGTCGAATATGCGTCCCATCGGGACGCAAAGGGTAACCGGCTGTCGGCTGGAAAAAAAACCCTAGAAAGAAGAAGTACATACATACATTTCAGTACTCTTTTCTTAGAAGATAACAATCTAGAAGACCTGTTCATGACATTTTGACACACTACGCGACACCGTTTCCTCAAATCGACCCAAGTCGATATTTTCGCACCCCGCAATTTCACCCACTATCTCCACAAACATCGGCACAATGGCATGACCTCCGAAGACAAGAAGCGCGCTTTCGGAGGCGGCGGTCGCACACGAACGCGAGGTCTAGTTCCGAGATCTATTTCCGTCCTTCCGAGAAATTTACAAGGCAGCGCGCTTAATACCACTGCAGCGTCCTTAAAAAAATACGACCGCTCCTCACGCTCCTCGTAACGGCCGGCGGTGGCGACGGCGACGGCGACGGCGACGGCGACGTCCCAACGGCTGGGTTAGCAGCAGGGCGAACCGAGTGCTCGCGACGAGCGAGCGAGATGCATTAAACAGCTTGAATGTGCATGTCAACAAAGAAGCTAGTCGACACTCGTTTGCGGTTAAACGTTTTGCGCGGTCGGAGTGAACGTGTAAGTTCTACAAGTAGCTCAATGCATCGACTAATGTCACTGCGGCGCCTTTCATCGTGAGGTTCTAGGTTCGAGTACCGACAGCGGTTGGATTTTCGACACTGGGTTTTCAGCTAGGTCGATTTCAGTCGCTGTTTGGAGGAGAATTCTAGTGGCCGGCTGCTATGGTCGGTAAATTTCCTTGGCTTCTCTGATCAACACCAGGCGAATGCCGGAGCAGTACTCTAACAAACGGATCGCGCACGATCTTTCCTTCCTCTTCTTTGTTCTATCCTCTCCTCTTACACACACACACACACACACACACACCTAACATGCACTACACTACCACATATTCCGGGAGACCGGTCGGGAGCTTAGAGCTTGTCCCGGCTGGGGCGGTGCCCCCTGGTGGAGAGTCCTGGTTAGAGAGAAACCCCACTAGCCGACGGTAGGTCGGCGCCGGATCTCTTCATCCAGCGGGGGAAGATCACCGCCATCTCCCGAGGAAAACATGCACTACACTCTTACGGGACTAATGACCAAAGCAGTTTACGCGCTCGGAAACATGAAAAACTCAATCAATCGAAGAGAGTAAGATACATTAAACAGCTTGAATGTGCATGTCAACAAGGAACTTAGTCAACACTTGTTTGCGGTTAAACGTTTTGCGCGCTCGGAGTGAAAGTGTAATTTCTACAACTGTGTAAGCACATTAGTCACTGGGAGGAAAAAAAGTTCGCAGTGGCACCTCTTGATATATCGCATATAATCTAAAGCAGGGGTGCCCAACTTCCAAGGCTTCAAGGGCCTTTAAAGCTTATAAGCAACTAAAGCCTTTAATATGGTCGCGGGCCATATTTTCATTACTCGGGCGATCCACACCCGACCCATATTGTTGATTTCGGCAGATAGCCCGGTTGTTGTGAAACGGGGGGGGGGAGAAGATAGAATCATGCGTGATATCAGGCTGTACCATGCATAATGCAGTGCATGATTTTGAGATGACTTTGAATTTCTGAATTTACTAGAAAAAATTCGAAATCTAAACTTTGCCGACCTGTATGGCCGAGGTGGCCAAGAGCGAGTACCGACTCAGCGCTTCGGTCCCAAGGGTCGCGGGTTCGAGTCCCGCCTTAGGCATGGTTGTTTGTCCCTTGACTGTGTATGTGTTGTCGGGGAGGGCCCGCGTTCTGTGACCCCAATCAGAGGAGCCCGCAAGTGTGTTTGTCTAGTGTATGGTCAATATACGTCCCATCGGGACGTAAAAGGGTAACTGGCTGTTGGCTGGATGAAAGCCCTAGAAGAAAATCTAAACTTTACCTATTTTGACATTAGGGGGTTGTTTTCCCAGGCAGGCCACGTGCGCTAGGCGCGCAATGGATGCAAGGACTTCCAATTTTTACTACTAACCTTTCGCGGGCCACAGGGTTCAGCAGTATTTAAATACTTGTATTTGAAATACTTGTTTTAAATCCATTTTATATTATGCGCCGCTTGCGACCCGCGGTGCCATTTATTGTGGCTCGTCAGGATTGGGCAGTGTCTAAATATTTGTATTTGAAATACTTACTTCAAATATATTTTTTTATTTGAATAACTGTATTTTTGAGTTTTTGGACATGCATTTTAAAAATATATTTAAATAATCTCTAAAATGCAAGCCCTAAAATCTCAAAAATACAGTTTTCAAATATAAGATGAATTTAAAGGAAGTATTTCAAATACAAGTATTTAAATACTGCCCAACCCTGGCGGGCCACAATATATGGCACCTCGGGCCGCTAGTTGGCAACCCTGCTCTACAATGGCATGGAAATATGAACCACATATTTGATAGATGAAACTCCACAAACCACTTTCACTTCGATTGCAAAACGGAACAAATAATGTGCTAATCATGATGAAGTCAAAGTGAAAAGTATTCCTTGGAATACTGTTTCTTTTGTACTGACTTTCGTGACTAAATGTAAACTACACACACGTAAGACTAATCGAAAAGATGAACGAAAAATAGAAGGGGTCAAGTACGTGCAACGTGATGCAGTATGTCTGGAACGTGGAAGGTACTCTGAACATCCCCAAGATATCTGCTGCCTTCGTTTCTGGAGCACCGTCATGGGATAACGAAGTCAGAGAAATATGTACACGGCGGATACCCGAAATTCCAACAGGGGAAGACGTGTTAGAAACCGATGTCAGGGGTGTAAACTTCATCCGCCCTGAAGAAGGAATTGCAGATAAAATTTCTGACACAATTTTGAACGGATAAATATTACGGGAATTCTTATGAATTCGTACGAATGAATGCAGGGACATATTTAAGCAATCCTGATACACATTTTTTATACCTTTCAAACGCAAGCCAAGCGTTTTGCTCAACCAATTCTTTGAAAATTATATTACTGATTTTTTGTTTCGTTTCTAGGAACCAGACGTTTCTTCTAATGAAAGTTCGTGTTAGAGACATAAATCCGGTCGGTGCCACATTAGCAATTACATCCGATGTAGCCATTCTCACGTATAAAAACTGAAAGTGAATAAAATTGATGTGAAAATGTGTCTCATTTAAGAGTTTAATTATCTTAAGTGCCACATTACATGCTAATATTACAACCAAACTTGCCAATCGTGTCAATCCAGTTAGGAAAGTGGCCGTTCATTTCTATTCGCAATAACTCTATAAAAATGTACTTGACGAAGACTACATCAATGTACGAACGCTGTGAGTCCAGTGTCGATGGGAAATTTTGGAGTAACGTAGTTACAGAGTACAATACCTGGAGATCCTGGAAATGAACTACTCCATAATCGGCACATCTACAACATGACACTAATTACTCAAATATAGGGTCGAAGGTAAGCATAAATATTATATTAACCAAAAATTAGTTCTCAGAGGTATCCGAGTAAATCTCGTCAGTGTTGAAAGCGAAGACAGCTCCACCCACAACCCGTCCGCACAAGGGATCATTCTACGCTCAACGACGTCCCACAGGTCGCGAACACCACCAGCCCATTCTCCATCCCAGAGGCTGCTCCCCCGCCCCCACCCTTGGAATTCGAGCCGCCCTCCTCCGCTCCGCCGTCGCGCGCTAATGACTCTCTCCGGCGCCAGATGTCGCGCGGCGCGCGGCCGGCATCCGGTCGCGTACCAGGCGTGGCGCAGAGCGACGCGGGGCGGGGTGGGGGCGGGGTGGGGGCGGGGGGGGGCGGGCAGGGCAGGCAGTGGGGAATAAGTTACCCGCCAACCGCGCCGGCGACAAACGCACTTCACCCTTGCGTTGGTCCGATCGCGTTCCAGGTGCGGTGCGGAATGACGCGGGCGGGGCGGGGTGGGGCGGGCGTGGTGGGGCGTGGCGGAACGAGGTGGGGACGGGGGAGGGTGGGGACGGGGCGTATCGGGCCAGGAGTTGGGTAGGGGCGGGGGTGGCGGGGGGACGGGGCGAAGCGGGGCAGGGGTTGGGGACGGGGATGGGGTGAAGCGGGGCAGGGGTTGGGAGCCAGGCGGGGCGGGGGCGGGGGCAGGCAGTGAGGAATAAGTTACCCGCCTACCGCGCCGGCTACAAACGCACTTCACCCTTGCGTTGTTCGTGACACCAGAGCAACACCCACATGTGACCAATTCAAATAAAACCTGGTAATTAGAGCTGATCCAAAAATATTATGTATAAATACAATTAATCATTGGCGACGTGTCCTACTGGCCTGAGTTTGCCCACGGTGGTACAAGATGAGTGGTCAATATTCTGTGACATCACTGAATCATTCGGTTTAGGGCGTCAACAATTAAATTCAGATGTTTATACAATTCACGGGGTATATTCTCGGAGTGTCCTACGCCGACTGATTACGATCCGTAGAAATTTCGTCGGTTTCTCGCTGGGCTGGCCACATAATCCATCTCAGGAGGAGCATGGTTCGAAGTTCGAAACATCCTAACACGACGCGCCGCGACAGGAGTTTGGGTGCGCAGAGTATCCCACTGGTTGTCGATGCATAGACCTCAGCCTGCGGGTCCCTTCTGCATACCACTGACTACTAACGGAGGACCACAAGTTAAGTTAATTTAATGCCTTATTTTACGTGGCGAGACTCGGGCCATCAGGCCCGCTCTTCCGTCTAACCACGCAAATTTCTCTACGATCCTTTCACCACCTAGCGGAGAAAGGAGGCGAGCAATCAGGCAGATCTCAATTTTGCTCAGAGGCTTCTTTTAGACTTCAGGATTTTTTTACATGCAGTAAATCTACATGGGACAGCCGGCTTTACTTCCCCTCTGAAGGAAGGCGTACGAAGGATATTTGCGCCCTTAAAAATCCACGGCTTCGAACGGGTTTGAACAGTTCGGTACGCTGACCGTTATACCATCGAATCCGTTAAAAAATGTTGTTTTTCATTTGAGGATAGGGTAGAATGTACGATCTGACCAAGACCAAGAAAAATACGTTATTATTGAATATAAAATATTAATAAAGCGTTGCGAGGTAAAAAAATGCCAAGTATTTCCAAGAAAAAATATTCGTGCTGCTAGTACGATGTTGTAATAGAAGTGCTGTACGTTTCTTCATTTATCATGGACTACCCAAATATTTTGATATAACATAATTTTATCACAGAATTGAAATTGTATTTATGAAACAGAACAGAATTGACATTGTATTATTGAAATAATATATTAGTTTCAATATTACTGTCTGTCTTTTTCTTCTCGCATTTGACAAATCTTATAACATTTCACGCCCTGCATTATTCATCACAGTTAATTAAGAAGAAAAGATAAATAATCGCTCTATTCATAGACTTTTTTTAGATCTATTACATTATCAAGAAATTACCGAAAATGAGTTGCAACACTTGCTTTTCATATTTATGAATCTTCAATACATCTCTTGAATAAGACATAAGAGACGTGCAATAAACGTTTACAGTTAAGCGGAAATATCGGTTTAATATACACTTTCTTGCTCACACGAGTATATATGCACACAGAATTCCTTATTGCACTTATTTGCATACATACACTCGTAGATAGGAAACATTTTATTTTCTTTCCCTTACGTGCCTGCAGCGGGCCATGTATGCATACGGCTGTAAAATAGTAGCACGTAGTGCGTCTAGTATCTCGCTTTAATCAAACCCTCCAACTGCACAATGTATTTTCCTTTCGTATCGTTTTATATTTCAGTAAAGAGCCAACTCCATCTGGCAGCCGCTGACCCGAAGAAAATTTCCAGCCCTTGGAGGGCATGTACTGGCGCTATGAAAACTGTTTCTGGCCCCTTTTCAACGCAGCAGAAAATGAGAAATCCGGTTTCTCGGTTATTTAAATAGCGGTATCCCACAAATGGAAGCACGCCCCCAAAATACTACCGCCATTAGGTCGGAGATATATAGGCGATACTGTAATATGCATTCCGGAGAGCAACCGACCACAAATGAGAGGAAACCAAATTAATCCATTAACAAAAACGAACTCGTGAGCCCCACTAAACGCTGCCGAAGAGGGAAACCAAGCCCGGAACACAACGCGCCTGACCCTCCTTTCCACTTCCAACGCCGTTATATTTTCTTGCGCAATGAGAATATACATCAGTGGAGCAATTAACGTTAAACATAATTGCCAAGAAATACTGGACGAACGCTATCTTCCCTCCATTATATCGTATTTTTTATCGAATGCGCGGGGCGTATGGTCTCTTAACGACCGAGGCGGGAGTCGGGAAGAGAGGGGAGGGGGTGGGAGAGGGAGCGGGCACGAACCGCCGACAGCGCACGCAACGTGGGTAGGGCCACAAAACCATCTCCGAATAAGAACCGTAAGTTGGGGCAACAGCTGTCGTCGGTCGCCGAAGATCGCGTGCTGGCGGGGCGGTGGAGTCCAGGGGGCCGTGACGCACCTCCGCGCTCGGGCACGGGGGGCGCTGGCGTCGCATTTAGAGGGCGGAGGGGACATTAGTGACCGAGGGGCATGCAGGGAAGGGGTGCACCGCAGCGAGGAAAACGCACGGGTCACTTCACCTCACCGCGGACCCGTTCTTCTATCATCAACTCGCCGACTCCGCGAAGCGAACAACTGATATTTTACTTCGGGAATGTCCTCGTAACATGTACTCGTTTTAAGGCGGCTCCACACATTCGTTATTCGGCGAACACTGAGCAACCGCTTGCCGAATCCAGAGTAGTGTGGATAAGTTGCTTGCTATTTGCCGAGTGACGAACATTCGGGGTTCGCCCTACCCATCGCGTGTCGGTCTTGTGGATACATCAAAGGGAGCGAACATTCGCCGAACACATCAGCTGCTCGGGATTGGGCGAGCACTATCACGCTGTTCGGCGAATGCCGAATGTGTGGAGCCTTCGTTATAGCCATCCATTCAGCCTCATTTGCCGCCAGTACGGAGACAGATACGCATCGAAAATTAGGAAACAGACATGGCAGGTCCAAATCTGAAAAGTTTAAAGGACTTTTTCTGACTCTTAACACACCCACGGACATCTAAGATGAAAATCCTGGCAATACATTACAAAACATCCTAGCTCTGATTTTGGAACGGATTCGTAAAGCAATAAATCCTTTCACATGAATAAAAGATATATCAATATAGATGCTTGTTTTTCGAAAGCAAAAGTTGTTTAGTTATGTGTCTCTTCCAGCTTACAAATGGCGGATGTTCTTGAGTATATGTAATAACGGTGGCATTTACATGAGTGGAAAACGAGAACCAATGCCAAATCAACTACATATGGGAAATGGTGGTGATGCAACTGCGTCGCAGAGGCCTCCCTTCTACACACGACACGGGAGACAGCAACGATGGAAAATTAATACGCGAGCGCAAAACATCTGCATCCGGAGTTTCAAGGTCATGTTTGCTCAAGACGCGTGGTGCACAAGTCGTGTGAAGCTTTCTATCAACAAATTTTGTCACACTGCGAGGAGCACCACATGTCGCGCTTATGGACGACAGGCAAGACCGTCCACACATGTCAAAAAGACCCGATCCTCCCGGTTTCCAATGGATGTGAATGCGTTTGGCTGTCCGGGTGAAGCCGCATTGAAGGCTGTGATGCCGGCGACGTTTCGACGAACCGCGGTGGACGGTCGGCCCCCAGATTGGCAGTCTGGTTCAACTAATCACACTCGGCCCGTCCCGTATATAAACCGGAACGCCGACATTCCGGTGCAGGCCAGCCCTGAAGAAGGCCACGATAAGATGGTCGAAACGTCGCCGTCACAGTCTTCGACGCGACACCATCTGGACAGCCAAAAGCACTCGCAAGACCCTGCCCGCGAAAACCTACGATATCGCATATTGTTATTATACTTCGATACTATTATTATTTATTCGATATATATTCGATATATAGTATATATATATATATATATATATATATATATATATTCGATTATTATACTTCGATACTATTATTATTATACTTATTATACTTCGATTTTTTTGAGCTTCATTTTTCAGCTCATCAGCTGTTGTGGCCCACATCCCACATCCACAGCCCCCCATCCCACAGCCCACATCCAAACGGGAGCTTCACTTCACTATAGTGACGTCACTATGAAGACGTTCTATCTCCCGTTAGATGATCGATCCCGTAATAGCTGATTTACGACAACTGAAGTTCTATTTAAATCCAAGTAACCTTACATGAATAATGTGGAATGTCAGAACATTCCAGCAAACCCGATGTTTAAGAAAGATTCTGCATCGTGAAATTTACTTCAATCGCTTTTGTAAAACTGAATGATTATTTTCATCCTTCAATACGAACGATTGTATTGAATTTCGTATTGCTGATTACTCGGATAGTCCGCATATTTATTTAACAGCCTCGCACACTTCCGTTTGTTTTGACTGCTCCCTCCATCCTGTCCCACTGAAGCCGCATTATATGCATTGCGGGTTGCGTACTTGTTTCAATTTTATGTTATTCTCTGCCCTCATCCCTAGGGATCATTGGGACTTACTCCAAAATGTGTATGTGGTTTTTCTTGTGGTTTTTGTTTTAGATTGTAAGTCATATGTGTACCCAGTTTGGTTGAAATTCTCCAGGCAGGTTATGTTTCATTCATACATGCACACACATCCACCCATTTTTATAGCGAGATCTGTAGCATGCAGAGGAACTCGTGTGGTCTAGGTTAGAATGCCATGGCACGCGACTGTTGTCGCGTGACGAGTATCCAAAATTCGAACGAGACATGAGATGTTGAATGTCTTGCGAGAACCATACAGACTGTATGAAACTGTCAGACAGAAATTCATTGAGTCACATTACTAATTTATTACAATTATTTTCTGTCCCCACATCAATGCCAAGTAGATGAACAACAAATGTTAATAAAATGAATTATTAAAAAACGTTAAGAAAAGCCTTCAAACTATTGGGTGAAAGTTCAGCAAGGAGAAATTCTAGAACCCAATGTTAAAACACGAGTACGTTAAATTAACTGACATCGGAGTCAAAATGAGATAAGAGATAATCAGACCGCGTGAAATGCGTGTTGGAATTATACAGAAGACTTGGAATAAGTGAAAAACATGAAGATAATTTTGCTAACACAGTTTTGTATAATTTTCACGTTTTCTAAAAGTACAATGGTCACTGTTGACCTGGATGGCCGAGGTGGCTAAGAGCGAGTACCGACTCAGCGCTTCAGTCCGAAGGGTCGTGGGCTCGAGTTCCGCCTTGGGCATGAGGAGATCAGAGGAGCCCGCAAGTGTGTTGGTGTCTAGTGTATGGTCGTATATGCGTCCCATCGGGACGTACAGGGTAACCGGCTGTTGGCTTGGATAATAGCCCTGGGAAAAAACAAACAATGGTCACTTTGTACAGTAAACGTCATCGATACGACATCCGAAAAAAACATTGGAAGAACTGGCGCCTCCGTAGCCAATATTTGGCCTTTCTCTGTATTTCCCTAGTGGCGCGCTACTGCACAGACCGGTAGCGGTGGCTCAGTGCATCAACTGTTGTCACTGCAGTGCCTCTCACCGGGAGGCCCTAGGTTCGAGTCCTCATGGCGATTTTCGATACTAACTTTTCAGCTAGGTCGAATTCAGTCGCTGTCTGGAGGAGAATTCTAGCGGCCGGCTGCTCGGATCGGTAGTTTTCCGTGGTTTCTCCGATCAACACCAGGCGAATGCCGGAGCAGTACCCTACCAAAGAGGCCACGGACCGCTCGCGATCTGTCCTTCCTTTTCCTTGTCCTATCCTCTCCTCTTACACACACACTTATACTAACATGCACTACTCTACCACATATTCCGGGAGACCGGTCGGGAGCTTAGAGCTTGTCCCGACTGGGGCGGTGCCCCTCTGGTGGGAGAGTCCTGGTTAGGGGGAAACCCCACAAGCCGACGATAGGTCGGCGCCGGATCTCGCCATCCAGCGGGGGAAGATCACCGCCTATCTCCCGAGAAAAAAACATGCACTACACTAACGGGACCAATGACCGAAGCCGTTGACGCGCCCGGACACACGAAAAAATCAATCAATCAATCAAAGCTACTGCACAGCTGTCGTGGAGTACCCCAAGGCGCGGAAGCGGGGCCGGGGGCGAGGACGAGAGAGAGAGAGAGAGAGAGAGAGAGAGAGAGAGAGAGAGAGAGAGAGAGTGAGAGAGAGTGAGAGCCAGGCGGTGGCCACGGAGGCCTTCGACGACGCGGATCCATCGTGATAAGCGCCCAGATAAGCGGCTCTGTTTATTTAAGGCGGTCACGCCCCCGCGCGTGTTCGCTTGGTAAACGCCCACGCCCGGAGCGTGGCGCTGGAATGCCTGAGGCGACACGCTCACGCGCGCTGCGGAGCGTGGATTGTCTCCCTCTCACTAGTTGCACCCAAATCCATGTCCAAATTTGGTCGTGCACGAATGTACTCAGATTATCTGTTATTCGACAGGTCCAGCCTCCAAGGAATCATATGCAGTTTTGCGTAAGAATTAGAAGCCTTTCAAAATATGTTTTCTTTATGAAGTAGAGTCTTACTTCAAAAGATAACGAGAAAAGGGATGTGACGGAAAATAAACATGAACACCAACATTTGGGTGATCGTCACTATTACCGTATGAACTTTGATTAGAAATTAACGTTTAAATTAATAAAAACGTGTCGTTAAACTTAAAAAGTAAAAATTGTTTTAAAATCTGCATGAAATTTCAACAAAGTTTAATTAAATAATTTGTACTCTATTCAGGAAGCTAGGAGTAAAGTTTATATTAGGAATGGGGTACAAACTGATTATGGGTGGTAATAAAATCCAACTTTCTAAAATTACATTTATAACACGGAACAGTACGTATTGATATGTTTGGGATAAAAGCGATAATTGGAATTTGGGGAATTATCAAATATTGAAACCTTTACTATGTAATTAGAGATGGTCGTCTAAATTCAGATTTGGGATGATTGGAACTTATTTGCGATGAACGTCATAATTACGTAAAATGGAGAGGATTGAGAACGAAAGTAAAATGAAAATGAACGTTTGGAGCATAATTTTAATATCCTTTTAAAATGTAATTTAAAAAAATTGATTACTTACGACTTTCCTGTCACCTCATAGGTAATTGTATTCTAAAGAGAATAATGGTCTCATGATGTACGATCGTGAATTTATGTAATATTTAAATTCGATGTTTCAGTAAAAACATCTTACGTATAATGATCAATAACTTTATCGTAATGTAACATTATATTGTGCAGTTTTAGTACGATTTTTTATCAGACCAAAGCTCCAAGAATGCTATTTCCAATATTGATACCGTTGAATACTCCAAACATTCCGTAAATACATTCTCAATCCCCCAAACGCAGAGAGGTATATCAAACAAAAAATGATAAAATAAAGCACGCACCACGGATGGCATTTATAAGCCGTTATCACAAAATATCGGAAAAGGAAACATCTCTGCGTTTATGTCCCTCGGTGGTTTATCGTCACGCGTGCAGCAGTCGAACATCGCGTGCTCGCGGCAGAGGCCCACCTCATTTCGACAACGCGGCGAAGCGTTGTCAGGAGAACAGCGCGAGGTAGACAACTTACCGAAAACGGCGGTTCCCTGGGCCCATTCATCAGGCGGAAACGCGCGCACTGACTCACCTGGAAGAAGAAAAAGAGGGCGTGATAAGGAAGCATTCACCTTTATATCTGGGGATGGTCATGCATTTTTAAAACAAAACACCCTCAAGGTCTATGTTTTTGTGATGAGGTTCTCTGCAGAGGCGATAAACTGTTTGTAGCATTAATGCGAGGGAATAAAAACGGAATGTAGTGGAAGTGGACTGACAGAACATTTGAATGTTTTATGCGCGTCAACTAAGTTGAAGTACAGTTTCAGGGCATGACATTAAAAATCAAAATAAAGATTTCGCGAGACTTGTTTCTGAAGGCATAATTCACATAATGTTGTGGCAACTACCATTGGAAGTACGTGTAAAATTGTGCAGTTACAAATTATGTCAATATTGCTTACAAGAAATGATTTCTTTTCAAATGATATGCTGCATTTAATGTCAATAATAGGCTGAAAAATGAAGTTAATAGGCAGGTATGGGTAAGTTTATTTTTAGAATATAAAAATTGTGTACCACTGACATCACACAAATGCAGCAGTTTGTCGTATGAGTATTTCTGGTAATTTCTATCGTGATGATTTCTCAATCGCAACCAGCAGTTTTGCAAAAGGTGAAAACATGGTTATACAGCGACATGCAAGAATGTTTTTGCTCTGTAGACCAATAATTCTGAAGATAATAGTCTAAAATGTCTCAGGCTGTGCATAAAAACACGAAGCTTTCTTTCAGAGCGAACCGCTTCCTAACGAGTCCAGAAAGGAGACACGGAAGCGGTGAAGAACAGAAGCAAAAGTTCTCGGGAACCGCCGAACTCGATGGCCTCAGAGAAATAATGACTCGTTCACCTCTTGCATTACAACTGGCCCAGCTGTAAAAAAGGCTAACGTTTCAAGTGACCTGTCATTCCACTCCACTCTCCCACGCGTCATTTTTTTTTTTTTTTGCTCACTAACAATCGTACACGGAAACGACCCTCAGATTCTCCATCTCCACCCCAAGCCGTAAATAAAACTTCCTACGACCGCCATGCATATTACGTACGACCCGACCACATTGTCTGCGGGGAACAATGTTTCAAATACATCCTGTTTACACCCAAACGCGACAAGAGGAGACCCGAGCAGGTGCCAAATAGGAGACAATAGGACGTTCACAAAGTAAGTCGACAACGGCTCCCAATTAATTACCCATTCAATACCAATTACTGAGCCATTACTCTTCGAAACCTCTCTCACGGCCGACGTTGCTCGGCGTTAAGTGGGGTCACTGAGCAACGCATTGCACAACGCGTGCGACCGCGAATGACCCACGTGCCGCGTTGGCTGCTGTTAATTGCCCGAAGGATTGGCGTAGGGTAAGGTGAGAGCGTCCGCGCCCTCTGATGGCGACGGCGGGAACCACGCGGCAAGGCCATCAGACGCTGCTCGGCTAACGTTGGCGCAGGAGCGGAAGTGTTTTGTGAATATTTCTGCGTTTAAAAGCACATCTAATACCACAAATACACACCTTTTTTTACTCCATAAAAATATTTTAATTAAGTTTTCTCTCAAATGTGTTTCATGAACAAATCTTCAGGTTATTTCCACACATTTCAGTCAACTAACCAACTTTAAAATCGTCAAATCAATTAATTCAGTCAACTAACCATCGCTAAGCCAACAACTAATATGCTTCCTTCGCTAAGTACAGACCCTCTGATGGCTACGACGGGAACCATGCGGCAAGGCCATCAGACGCTGCCTGGCAACGTTCGCGCAGGAGCGGAATTGTTTTGTGAATATTTCTGCGTTTAAAAGCACATCTAATACCACAAATACACACCTTTTTTTACTCCATAAAAATATTTTAATTAAGTTTTCTCTCAAATGTGTTTCATGAACAAATCTTCAGGTTATTTCCACACATTTCAGTCAACTAACCATCTTTAAAATCGTCAAATCAATTAATTCAGTCAACTAACCATCGCTAAGCCAACAACTAATATGCTTCCTTCGCTAAGTACAGGCCATCTGATGGCGACGACGGTAACCATGCGGCAAGGCCATCAGACGCTGCCTGGCAACGTTCGCGCAGGAGCGGAATTGTTTTTTGTGAATATTTCTGCGATTAAAGGAACACGAAATACCACATATACACACCCTTTTTTTACTCCATAAAATATCTTTATTAAGTTTTCTCTTAAATGTTTCATGAACCTCTTCATGTTATTTCCACACATTTCAGTCAACAAACCACCTCTAAAATCGTCAAGTCAACTCATTCAGTCAACTAACCACCAGCTAACCATTGCTAAGCCAACAACTAGTATGGTTCCTTCGCTAAGTACAGGTCTGCGAATTCAGGAAGGTTGACAGAAAATAATATGCTGAAACCAATTTAATTAATACGACGAAGAATTCCAAATGATTCATAAAATACTCATTAATTTGTCGAATAGTTCTGAAGTTAAAATAAAATAATGAGTAGAAGAACTGTAGCTTCAAAATTTTGTGAAAAGAACAAGATACGAACGTGATAAGAGAATTCATTCACAGAACTGTCAGAATCAACATTTAACACTATTAACAAACATAATAAATATGATACACAGAATTTCCTAATCGTAATGTTCAGAAATATTTTTCCGGTTTTAACTTAACAATCATCAAGGATGAATGTACATGCGGGTTATAAAGTTATCTCAAGACCTTTCTGTCACCCCATCGCAATCTTTTACTTACGACCTACGTTAGCTTCCCACGTACGGAGTATATTTTTTCCCTAGACCACATTACCTAAAGAATTTCCATAAAACTTCCCCAGCATTTCCACTCGTGTACCCTCGACCTCAAACATCACCTCTGCACTCACCCTTTTCTGCTAGCACCAATTAGAGGGATAAAAGCCGCGAGCAAGGCAGCGCTAATACAAATGCAACTACTGCCGCTTTCACAAGCTGCATTCTTCTCGAGGCAAGGCTGCGCCTGCTGTTTCCTCACTAAACGAACAGCGGGGCCGCACTTGCGGACTGGGTGGGCGGGGGCGGGTGTTTTAGCGGAGGGAGGGGAGACTGCTTGTTTGTCTGGGGGCCACCGGTTCCAAACCCGGCGCGTTCCATTGCACCCCACGCGATATGGCTGCTCGCCAAACCATGTAGACGTCTGGTAGAGAGCGCCTGCGCGCAGAACACATGACGGGTAAAAAGGCGTAAACAGTTGAGAGATAACGAAAAGTTTAAGGCTGAAAAACACACGAAATAGTACTTCCAACATTCAGAATTCTCTGTAAGTAGTAAAAATTGAAAGACAAAGTGGAGATCCATTGACGTGAAAATTTCAATTAATATTTCAGTGGTTATGACACAATGAATAAAGCAGTAATATCTACACAAACATTATCTTAGAATGCCCCGTTAAGCTAAGGAAAGAAACCTACTGAAACTAGAAACTAATTTACATAAATTGTTCAGCTCTGAAGACGGGTGTGCTAAAGTACTGGGGTTGCTAGAAATTGTTAACTTAGGTAAGGATATATAATATTAAATTGGATGTTTTGATGCAATATAATCTGAAGAGATGTATACTTAATTCGATTGATATTTAATTGTGTATACTTAATGAATTGTGGATACTTAATGTGTGAAACTTGTGATGTGATACTTAATAAATTGATGTATACTTAATTGTGGTCACTGATGACCTTTGTTGTTAAAAAGCGACTTTAAATAAACAAAATTTAAAAAATTGAATAAAATTTCACACAAACATTTCCCAATATCTTGAAGTTCTCATGCATAATAAGGAAATTTACACAATTTCTTTTGCGATGCAATTTATGAATACGTTTGCCGGATAAATCATGAACATCAGTACTATCAGTCAACTGATAATAGAACATACATTAAAATTTGAGTTGCTTTTTTACTCTACATTAAATTACACAATCATTAACAAAACTTGCAGTCATTTGTCGTATATTATGAACCATCACACGATGTTCAAATAGGAAAACCTAGGAGTAAATGTTTTCGGTTAAAATACGTATGTTTACAATGCGTCTTTTCCTCCTCTGGTTCGCTTCCCTTCAGTCATTGCAGATCGAAGTATAGCATGTCTGCTATGTTTGCCAGCCTACGAAACCATTTTTTTCTAAAGACCGCAGTAGTTGAGAATAAATTGTGTTTGAATACACACAGCATTCTAAACAAACGGCAATGTCGCCTTTTTAAAACTGTCATTTATTTACCAAGTGCTATCATTCACTATTACAAATATTTGTTCCTACCTACGTTTCACGTGATTATCCTGTTAATAAAATATACGTGAAAGATACAAAGTCATCAAAGTGAATTCTTTTTTGTAATGATAAAAAAGTTAAAATACTACCGAGAACATTGACAGCGTTTATATAAGTAATACATACGGAATTGAGTATTGGTTTACATTTCCAGAAAACACACAAAACAAATTGGATTTACTTTACGCCAGTAACAGCATATGTTTGTTAAGAGAGATAATGATTTTTCAAATAACCCATTTCCAGTAAAAAGTGCGAATAAAAACATTTTCGTAGGTGGGACAGTCATTTTATAGAATAGACCACAATCTGCACTAGGACATAGCCTTGGTAGGGGAATATTGCCATGAAGTAATGTACCATTGTTCATTACATTATTAGCAGAATTGAAACAATATTCGTGAAACATTTTTAAAGGGATGTAAAATAATAAATAATAAATCAGAAAATCATTATAATATTTCGGGTGGCGGTGCAGCAGCAGTTTGTAATTCGATTCAGCTTTGTGTGTGATGAGTTTTTCATTTCCACGAAGGTCATAAGGATAACAATGGAATTCAGGACATCCGAAATATATTTCAGAGCAAATTGTTTATATTTATACATCTAGATAGTTTATCAAGCGCAAGGAAATAGTATATCACGTAAATAACTACACGAAAGATCAACATAAATTACATTGCACTTTCAAGAATAACAAGGTGACCACAAGTTTTCTAGGACGAATTTCCCTGACTTTTCCAGGCTCTCCAGGTCATTTCCGTTCTTTTTACACTACAAAACATATGAAGTATTGCAGAGTATTTAAATAAAATATTAAAGAAAACGTTGCTTTGGTCGATATTAAAACCCTGTTACTCACTACGCCCTTTTCGTCTATACATTACAGATTTTCTTCAACTAACATATTGTGAGAGAAACAGACGCACTTCGATTCCAAATACACAGTAACTTTTTTATCTATTTTTCAGCTCTCACATTACACCGCAAACAGACAAAAACAACAATATTTGCGTAACAAAGGAATCTGTCGCTTGCGTTCTCTTGTGTAGAGCATAGTTCTGTTATGTAGTTCACAAGTAAAAGCTGTTCACAAGCTGCCCCCAAACGCAGTTTTTTTAAAGGACAGTGTTGAATTATAACAGAATAAAAATTCAGAACATCTGGCAGAAACTAAGAAAAATCTGGCAGGACAGCGGGACACATGTCGAAATTCAGGTCATATCCCACTTATTCAGGACGAATGGCAACCCCTAGTTGCAGCTCCCGCCGCCGCTGTCGACGTTGTCGTCGCGAAGGTGGTAATGATGCTACGCGTCGTATAAAACAGCGCTAAAGCCGCTCGTAACGGCTGACGTTACGGACTGCGCTGCCTTGAAAACGAAACGAAAAGCCCGGGCGGTAAACAAGTTATGGAGGAATAGGATCATAATTAATTCAGCTGCACGAGGTCTGTCTGGGGGGCTCCATTGAAAAACTGTATTACACGTTAAAACAGCCAATTAAATGCTTTTTTATTTCACCGAGAGACTTGTCGGGAACAAAAACATGTACATTCAAAACACATTCACACCGAATAAAGGGAACGTAAGCATTCATGACTTTACTCGTCTTCCTCGGTATCTCCGTGATCATCTCATTACATAAAATTACGTCAAGACGTGGACGTGAGGATGGCATCTGATGAAAGAAAATACGATGAATTCTAATCATTCACGATAGTTTAATTAAAATATTTTAAGGAGGCATGAAATTCATCAACATTCGATAGGAAATCAAGAATCATTACATGTTCATTCGAAACAGTGAACAAGAAAACATGATAAGACATACAGTAGGTATACAAATGTAAAAAAAACCTTGCAGAAGGTTTTTATTTTTTTATTTTATTTTACTTCAAAAACAGTTAAAAACTGTGTGTGACGTGCTATGGGAAGAAATGAATTCTGTGCACGTTTTCAAAAATTCTGTGATCCCTACTCTAAGCCATGTACTAATTGAATTATGAATACAGAAAGAAAATGAGACATTGATGTCCAGAAGCAAAAAAAGGGGCCATCTCGACATTTACTCCAAGGATCAGGGAAACTGACCAGGCTGAAGAAACACTTTTTTCTAACGACGAAAACATAAGGATAACAATATACTAAAAACGAGAGGTTAAGCATATATTCACCTCTCACATTACGTTCTAGTAAAATACAGTATTTTCTCACCTCCACGTTTTTATCTAAAAGCTTATATATTTTTTAAATATATTCCTTATAAGACGACGTAAATTGTACCGCAAGTTCATCAACGCTTCAACAACCTCCATCAAAACGATCGGACCTCCCGATGAGTAGGCGTAAGGGCTAGGCGGGGCGGTCTCCGAGCGTAACGACACTTTTTTATAGAGTCCACTCCACCTGCCCGCACGCACGCCATTAGCCTGGATTACGTTCCCGAGGCGCCGGTTACCCGCTCCCAGAAGCGACGGACGCGTAGCAACGAGGAAGTCGGCATCGTTTGATTGATTTTTTAGTGTTTCCGGGCGCGTCAACTGATTTGGTCGATAGTCCCGTAAGTGTAGTGCATGTTTTGTCTCGGGAGAAGGCGGTGATCTTCCCCCGTTGGATGGCGAGATCCGGCGCCGACCTACCGTCGGCTAGTGGGGATTCCCCCTAACCAGGGCTTTCCCACCAGCGGGGCACCGCCCCAGTCGGGACAAGCTCTAAGCTCCCGGCCGGTCTCCCGGAATATGTGCTAGTGTAGTGCATGTTAGTGTAAGTGTGTATGTAATGAGTGAGGATAGAACAAGGAAGAAGAAGGAATGATAGCGCACGGTCCGTGGCCCATTTGTTAGGATACTGCTGCGGCTTTCCCCTGGTGTTGATAAGAGAAACCACGGAAAACTACCGATCAGAGCAGCCGGCCGCTAGAATTCTCCTCTGGACAGCGACTGAATTCGACCTAGCTGAAAAGCTAGTGTCGAAAATCCTGCCGCCGTGGGGAGTGGGAACCTAGGACCTCCCGGTCAGAGGCGCTGCAGTGACATCAGTTGATGCACTGAGCTACGGCTCCCGATGATTCATTTGACTTATCTTACAATTCTTAATAGAGATTAAAGAGGAAATTCAAACAAGAAAAGTAGAAATAGAATATCGTTCTTTTTTAACACTTAAGTATTTAACTACAGGTCTATAAAACAAGGCCCACTTTCCCTGACAATTAAATAATTCCTTCACAGAAACAAAATTCGGCCTCTTTGAGCAATCCAGCCACCCGCGCCGACTGGCTGCACGGAGGCCACAGAAAACGAAGATTCCCCAACGTCGCGCACAGCTCTGGCAGAGGAAGTCCGCTTCGGCATCGGAATGGAAAGAAATCGATTAATTTCCCTCGACCTCCGCGCCCCGCGCCGCCACGTCGCGTCGCGTCCTCGCCGGAAATGACCGGCACTCGGCGGCGCGCGCCCTCGCCGGGGGCTCCCGGAGTCGCGTTGGTCCGCTGCGCCACAATCGACGCGGGGTGCGGCGTCCTCACGCGGTCGTGTCCGATTCACTGATTGATTGATTTTTTCGTGTTTCCGGGCGCGTCAACGGCTTTGGTCATTAGTCCCGTTAGTGTAGTGCATGTTTTTTCTCGGGAGATGGCGGTGATCTTCCCCCGCTGGATGGCGAGATCCGGCGCCGACCTACTAGCGGGGTTTCCCCCTAACCAGGACTCTCCCACCAACGGGGCACCGCCCCCGTCGGGACAAGCTCTAAGCTCCCGACCAGTCTCCCGGAATATGTGGTAGTGTAGTGCATGTTAGTGTAAGTGTGTGTGTACGGGGAGAGGATAGGACAAGGAAGAGGAAGGAAAGATCGCGCGCGGTCCGTGACCCGTTTGGTAGGGTACTGCTCCGGCATTCGCCTGGTGTTCGGAGAAACCACGAAAAACTACCGATCAGAGCAGCCGGCCGCTAGAATTCTCCTCCAGGCAGCGACTGAATTCGACCTAGCTGAAAAGCTAGTGTCGAAAATCCTGCCGGCGTCAGGACTCGAACCTAGGACCTCCCGGTCAGAGGTGCTGCAGTACATCAGTTGATGCACTGAGCCACGCTCCCGACCGGCGGCGCGTCAACTACAGAGGTCGTTAGTCCCGTAAGTGTAGTACATGTTTATTACATTGGGAGGTATAACGGTATACGGACACACACAAACATTCATACCCCGGGTGGGTCTCAAACTCGCGACCCTTCCAGCACGAAGCAGCTGCGGCTTTTCAGCTTTAGCGACCTCGGCTATCCAGGCCGGCGAGATTTTAAAATTATTACTTCGTTTTTAATGAAGGAATTTAAAAACCATTATGGTTGGTAATTTGATGTAAATGATTAGACCAGTCGCAATAATAAGTGTATACTCGTATGTCATACAGCGCGATCTTACGTAACGCTCCGTCGCTTAGGCATAGAGAACGACGCTTGCAAATTATTTTTCGAAATATTTAGTCTGAAAAATCATCACTGAATCATACTTCGTTCTAATTGTGGATACTTATAAAAACTCGTACTACCATAATCTGTTAGTGTGATTTTATTTATCACGTTAATTTACATATAACGTGCTTAATATAAATAACCTTAATTACATTATTTAATTAGTTATTTGTATTATTTAATAATTCTTCAACGTACGGTTTCGTTGCGTTAGTGTTGCTTTTATTTTTTTCATTTATTTCTGCTTGGCCCGAAGGCCCTCAGCATCCGAGTACGATACAGTGATGTTACATTGAATTACGTTAACATTGATTAAGAAAAATTATAGACATGAATACATTGAGTACATGTGAATTAAATGTGAGAAGCCACATCGGGTACATGATAATCAAGGAGGGTCGAAGAACTGTAGCGGTAGTTTTCGCTTTAGTCTATTGTGGTGAGGATTTTGTTTTCCGATTTTCAAGTGTACGGCTGAGGGAATCTGGGGAATTTTAGGATAGAAGCGAGAGGATAGGAGGGAGAAATGGACGGAGATAGGAGTTATGCCGAGTTCTTTATGTAACTGGGAGTTAGGTATAAACCATCGAGCTTTAGTGATGGTTCGGAGGAATTTATTTTGTAAAATCTGCAGTTTTTGGATGTTTGATTTGCTGGCTGAGACCCTGATAGGAGAAGCGTAGGATCAAATTGGGCGGATCATTGATTGGTATAGGTGAGTAGCGACATGGAGTTGCAAGGGTGTGAGTATGGAATATAATTGGTGGATTCTACGGGGCATAAGTGTTGCTATCTTCTTTACCGGGAGCGGTAGGTCAGTGCATCAAACGGGCCCTACCAAACGGGCCACGGACCGCGCGCGATCTTTCCTTCCTCTTCCTTGTCCTATCCTCTCCCCCTTACACACACACTTACACTCACATGCACTACACTACCACATATTCCGGGAGACCGGTCGGAAGCTTAGAGCCTGTCCCGGCTGGGGCGGTGCCCCGCAGGTGGGAGAGTCCTGCTTAGGGAGAAACCCCACTAGCCGACGGTAGGCGGGCTCCGGATCTCGCCATCAAGCGGGGGAAGATCACCGCCATCTCCCGAGAAAGAACATGCACTACACTAACGGGACTAATGACCAAAGTAGTTGACGCGCCCGGAAACACGAAAACGCCAAACCAAACCTAATCTTCCTTCCTACGGTCAAAGTCGCGATAAAGTAAAGCAAAAACTGTGCGAACCTTGAAAGAGAACGCATTCCTCGCAGTCGGTAACCCCAAGTGCTCGCTCTCCGAGAGTCTGCTGGGTCGGAACGGGTCGCGGTGCATCCTGGGAGCGACCGGCTGCCTCCGACTCCGAGTCGCTCGCCCCACGGCCTTGACTCTTTCCAACGCCCTCGCCTTGGACGCGCGCAATCGACTGAAGCGCGCGGGCGGGCGGGCAGGTTGCGCAACGCGAAAAAATTGCTCTTTCACAGGAAACAGGCAAAGTAATTGGCGGCGCGATAGGTTTTCCTGGAGATTTAACCTGCTTTGGAAAGCAGGTCGGGCGCTTGTTACTTCGTCTCGCCCGCTGCACGTCCTCCGCCCCGCGCCTCGAAGCAAAAGATTGGCCGGGGAAGCAGATAAAAAAGAGGCACAAGACTGCTTCCATGGAGCATTACGGCCAAAGTAAAGAAATGTCAGGCAACTTTTTTTTTAGACGTTTACCTTCGACGGGCACTTGAATTAACAATCCTCGACGGTTCAAATTACGAGACGTTTTAATGACAATTATAAAGTATATTTTTACTACGGAAATATTAAAGCTTTTTTATTGCATTTACTAAACATCGTGTATCGTGCGGTTACAGTACAATAATAGATAAAGAGTATAGTGTAAAAAACAGAGTACAGTACACGAAAGGTTTATGATATAATGAGGACTCTGAGAAAGATAATATTGTAATAATATAAGATAATAAGTAGTATATGACTTAGTGTAGGGATCACAGAATTTTGAAAATGTGCACACAATTCACTTTTCCCCATAGCACGTCATACGCAGTTTTTAACTGCTTTTTTGACGTAAAATAAAATAAAATTTGTTGTCCGTTAAACAGAAAAAATAAATATTCGAATTTTGTTTTAAATTGTGATGAGATTAGTTATAATGGCTACAATATTTACTACCATTTTTACGAACGAAAATAATTGTTTATTCGGGAGAATATCTTGAACTATTTGAATACCTCGTTTCAGTGCAATGATGAAATGAAATGCAACAGAAACGAGGAAGAAAAAAGAAGAAAAACAGAACGTGCAGCTGCGAACACGACTTTTTCACAACCAATTCTCGGGAGTGATCAGGATTCGAACCAGACACATTGAAAGACACATTAAAACCAACAAGTGGTGAGACTGTCTGGGGGAGGTGCTACGTTCTCCTCGGAGCGCATGAAAACGAGAGCGCCTGAAGGCTTCCTCGAGTGCGTATCCCCACGACGAACCCGCAAGAAACGGCGCCGCCAGACGCCAAGCGTTATCACCACCTCGGGAGGTGACGTCAGCCACCATATGCCGCAGCTCCACAGCAGCCGCCGCCGCCGCCGCCGCCCCCGCTCTGCTGGAGGCGAGGCAAAGAAACGCCTTGCACCGCGACCATGTGCGACCTCTCTGCCCGCCCGAACAAACACTGCGGCAACTCCGCCGGTTTCGTTTGCTTTGTTTATGCGACGTGGCTAATATGGAAGGGGATCACTTTTTTCTTCTAATCCTAACATTTTCTTTTTTTGTTTAATTAACTGAGCAGAGCATGGCAACAGAGTACGCAAATTATTATTATTATTATTATTATTATTATTATTATTATTATCATTATTATCATATCATATTTTATACAATTTAACGTTCGTTTTTTATTCATTTGAAAAAAATATTTCTCTCGATGAACCATTTTCATTAGCTGTACACAAATTATATACACTTTGTAATCGTGAATAGAAATGTAGTAAAATATGAACATTTAATAAATTAAATAAAGAATTAGCATGGGTAATTTAAGTAGTAAAAGGTTACGTTTTAATTTTTAAGTCTATATCATGAGTAAAAGTGTGCAGAGAATAAACAGAAGTGTAATAGTATGACGAAACGCGAGCGAGTCTATCACGAAACAATGATTTAACTAGAACGCCAATAACAACCGATCTCTGGCATCTATCACTTTCTTTTATTGCAGAAAGGAGAAAGCCGAGAGTTCAATGGCTGCCATGTTCCCGACCTCGTGGAGACCAACATTTACGTCTGTCAAAGACTAGCAAAAGGTCGTTAAGCCACAACTTAGCACCTCACTGCCGGGATTTGTACGACCAGCTGTGCAGTCGTTCTAGGCGTGCCAGGCGCTGCAACTCGCAATATCGTCGCCGAGAAATACGTTGCGTCAAGCTGAATATGTGCACCGCAATCCACTGCGGCAACGAGAGCACTGTAAGTCACAAAGCATGTCGTACGACACACCCTCCTCGGCCTCAAGGCTTCCTGCGAAACGTCAACGGTTCCTGGACGACGACAACGTGGCAATTCAATCCGAAGCCCAGTTTAAAAGAAAGGAGATTGGCGAGAATGTTGCAAAGCGAAGAATCGTTTATTCCAACGACTGACATATGTTATATAAGTTTGTTCAATGGAAAACACGTTTTCTATCTTAGGGAACGTTTCACAAGGGCAATGTTGAAACTATCAACGAGGTCTGAAAAGTCTTCTGCAGCAAGAAAATTTCCCACGAGGCTTCAAACAGGACAAGCGAGAAAAAACGATGTTTCAATCTAGCAAGAAATCCACAAACACAAAAAACGACGATAACTGAGGAAACAACCATTTGCGCCAGCTCGGCTTTCTTCAGGAAAGTATTTAATAAAATAATCTCTTGTTAGGAACTCTTTACGTTTACTGTACGTTCATGAGATCTATAAAACTGCTTGTACTAGATCAAAATCTTGAACATTGTGTATGGTGCGAGCTTTAGTAGACGTTCGTCCTATCTCGCAGTATAACGGGTGACCTACCCGACACTTTTTAACGATTTCCTGTCGGAGAAACACGTAACACATCACACGCAATACTCCGATCAGCAAACAGAACACGTATTCACAAAAGAGATCCGGAAATTCTCATCATACATCTTCTAGTCTGAGTTGTCCACGTGAAATGTTCTCTGCAAGAGATTACGAAACAGAAAGTTGAGAGGGATACGGTTCACGCAATGAAGGAAATCTCTCTATCAGATTAGAGGTAAGTATAGCAATGTCTAAATTAGAGTAGTATAGCACCCGGAAAATTAAAGAAGACATTTCTTCAACAATGTTACACTTTTGACGTCTACTCTGACGCAAATGTTGGGCCTCACAATGGCATTTAGAGGATTGCCATTATACATGCATTCATTCGTAACTTTTTCTCTAGTTCTTTTTCATCATTTCATTTGCCAAGAAAATGCCATGTTTTTCTAACGTTACTCAAAAATAATTTTAAACATATTTTGTTTTTGATGGTTTGAACTATAATAACTATAATAAACACTGCACATTAAATCGCAGAGATTTAAGAGAATCCACGAAGAAAAATAGCACATTCTTTCCCAAAAATCTAAGATATACGAACCGACAGAATCCCATAAAATCGAAATTACTGTTTACTATATTATATTTCTGAAATGAGAGCAGCATTCATTAGTTTTTTGGAATTAGAATACATTCAGGAATGGTGTCAACATAGTATCTATTATTAAAAGTACAAATTATGCACTTCCCAAAACTCAACATGAGTTTTACCTAAGACTTCAAATTTGCTTTCTTACGAAAGGACATGATACAAAATGCCCCAGGAACCAGCACCACGAGCAAAAATGAAAGTTCCTACAAAAGTGTGAAGATTCAGGGCAGGGCAGACATCTGGCTAAGGCAGAAATCGTCTTTTTTTATACAAGGGAAGTATAAGGTAAGAAATGACCAATAACCTCCCCTGACATTCACGTGATACATCATTTAGAAAGAGCATCTCGCGCCTCGGGTTACCCCGAGTTCTTGGTGAAGTTGTGATGAATGAAGGCTTTGGGACCGGCAACGGCTGCGCCTGAGCCAATCGATGCCACCGCCTGATCCGGGAGTTCTTTCCTACCGTCCTATGTAGAATCCTCTTTCAACTCAACACCACCGTCAACCTTTGAGTTTTGAGTGATTCTGGGCGCGTCAACTGCTAAGGTCGTTAGTCCCGTAAGTGTACTGGAAGTTTTTCCCCTCGTGAGGTTGTGGTGATCTTCCCCGCTAGATGAGCTCCAGCGCCGACCTACCGTTGGCTGGCGGAGTTTTCCTAGTATCTCCAACCAACGCGGCACCTTCCCAGCCGGAACAAGCTCCTGACCAATCTTCCGGTATGTGTGGTGGTGTAGTGCGTGTTAAGTGTGTGTAAAGGGCGAGGATATGACAAGGAAGATGCAGGAGATATCGCGCGTGATGATGTCCACGGCCCGTTTTTTAGGGCACTGCTCCGATATTTGCCTGGTGTTGATCGGAGAAACCACGGAAAACTACCGATCGGAGCAGCCGATCGTTAGAAATCACCATATAGCAACTGAATTCGACCCAGCTGTCGAACTAGAGTCGAAAATGTTGCCACCGTCGGGACTCCAACCTAGGACCCGGTCTTATAGTACGATTTCTCTAACGGTGCCTCTGGCAGGTGTCAGCTGGTGACGGTTTCATCCAAACGGGAGCTGAAACGTCACCATAATCGCGACACTAGCGACATGTAAGTTCCCGATTGCATTAAATCGCGTACAGCTGATACCCACCAGAAGCGGGTTGGCCGCAGCGGAAGTTTCGCGTCACGTGTTGCCTTGTGAACACATTCAGACCTGCGCGGCAGGCAAGGTTGGAGCGTTTAATCGGCGGGAAATTTGTAACGCAGTCAGACGCGTTTCTTCCGCTGCAGCTCGAGTTTCGTGGAGTCCGCCCGTGTTCGGGAGTCTTCGCTCCCCTCTGGGTCGAGCGACCTTGCCAACCGTCACCAAACGCTGACTCATAATTGACGCTCCGGTGTGAACGGCCCGCGAATTCTGCGGCCGCGTCTAGCTCGGAACTTTCCGCGCTGCACCCACTGCGGTCTGTGGGAGCTCTGAGGCTCGACCCAGGTGGGAGGGAAGACTCCCGAACAGGGGCGGACTTCCACGAAACTCAAGCTCCAGCGGAAGAAACGCGTCTGACTGCGTTACAAATTTCGCCGCTGATTCGCTGCTAATCCGTAGCCGGGACGCTCGCCGGCCGCACGGGTCTGACGTGCTCGTAAGGCAACACGTGAGTCGCCAATCCGTGCCGGACGCTCGCCGCCGCCGGTCTGAACGTGCTCTCCCTGCGGCAACGCGTAGGCTGCGGATTTCCGCGTCGGTTTAGGTGCCTTAAACCTGCCAATCCCGGCGCGATGCGCTGTGCCACTGAACTCGTCAAGGCCTCGTCGCTCGGAAACGCCTCCCGGAGCCGGAGTGCCCGCGCCTCGCGCGCGCGCGGCGAGCGGCCGGCCGGCCGACCCACGCGTGGGCAGGCGAGGTGGAGCGAGGCGAGATGCGCCGCGGGCGACAGCACCGTCTGGCGGCCAGCGTGGGAATCCCGCGAGACAAACGAGTCTCGCTGCTGCCTGATCTGCCTGCCTTTCGCTTAGCGCGATGCTGGCTGCCTAGTACAGGCACCCAGTAGCTATTTGATCCTAGTTTCACTTAAGTTATGCAATTGAATGTAGGAAGACTGAATGCTTTCCCAATTACCTCTCAGTAACAACACCAATCAATAGGGAAGGCTTGCGTTTAACATTTTATGTACACAAATTCACACGAAAATGCAGTATTAGTATATTCTTCCAAGTGTCCTTCCTCCTCCTTTTTTCCTCCTCTAATCATTTTTCGTTCAGCGGGGTGCAGTTACTACTGCCGCGAGGGATCTTATTTGTAACCAGATTAAACAAATGAGATTGGACTACGCTTTCTCGATTTTACAAATATAAAGTGTATGCGATATAAATACTGTTTCTTCAGTCAACTCTCAGTAAGTAAAACGTATGCTTCTCGCTAAGAGCAAGAATTTCCCTACAATTACGCGTAATATTCCAATACTGAATCGCCTTGATTCCACGGCAGTAAAAGACAGAACAGCCTAATATTTGTCTGTAACATAATTGATTAAAGAATTCTGCCACTCATATTTTAAGAATAATCTTAGACCTTCCTTTCTTGGACACTTGATTCTACATTATTGCTCAGGAAAACGACTTAAGGCAAGTTTCATCGCTATGAATATAAAGTGTGGAAGATTGGAAGTAAAGCTCAATGTGAAAACGCCCCAGTCCCAGGATGCTATCACTCCATTTCCTCCAATGATAGATCTACAGTGTAGGTGCTGGGTGGTGTGTGTCCACGAATTTCTACGACTCAAATCAACTAGGATAAGATCGATCGGAGCATTATTTAGAGTTGATTGCCTCGAGTTACGTAACAACGAAGTAGTAGAGACGAAGTTTCCTTGTTGGCTGAGAGCGATGGAGGACAACACACCTGCTAATGAGTTCACTGGAAATGAACTAAACGCCACCCACATAACTTTTTCACAGTTTCATTAAAACGTGGGAAAACATCAAGTTCTAAGTCTTTAAAGTATATTTATTACCAACAGGTTTTAAATGATTTTCGAAGTATTTTTTTTATTAGAATTGGTTGATCATACTTCTCATCTTTTGCAGCCACCACACTGGATGAAAAGTAAGGTAGTTTAATTTCTCGGCCGGTCACCTGAATACATTTGCGTGACTTTCAGTCGAACGAACTTCTCAGTTCAATAAGAAAAAATTAAGACATGAAAATGTATAAGAACATGTTATTTCAGACTAATAAAGGACACTTATCTTCTTTCACATTACAGCCATTAAAGTGTTATTTAGATTATTTCTTTGACTATATTATATTTATATTACATCAATTTGCGGATTTATTTTAGTTTTCTTTTTTGCGTAGATTTTCTAGGTTTGTTTTTTGTAAAGCAAATATACCTGAGAGAAACACGGTTAAATTATTCATAAGATGACTAATACTTATATCATGATATATGTTTATATTACGATACTGTATTTACATCTCCTACGTCCGTTACAATATTTACACTATGTAAATATTGTAAATTTTGTATATTCACAGTAAATTTTTAACAAAAGAGTGTACAGCTGTTTTCTTGCCCCTTTTTACTGCGGGGTGAGTGAGTCACCCTTCTCAAATCGTTACGAAACATAGAGCGCCTACAGCCGGGTTAAGGGGAGGAAAGACAAAGAAGGCCATTGCATAATCTACGTTCTATGAATCATACAAGAAATTAGATTACATGCGTCGACTTGCGGAGAAAGATTTATTAGATCGGTTTGCCTCTTTACACTAACTTCCGCCAGTCCACCGTGTGATATTACACAGCGCCACAGCTGCTCTCCGCATGTCCAGACGCGTTGTCGCTCTCGCCTGCGTGTGACATTGCCCACGGTCCGTGAACCGTTGATAGAGTTTAAAGACGGCTGCAGATGGCAGTGTAAGGGAGGAGTTCCTCCGCTGAGATTCATAGATTCACTAATAAACATTTTCTCTTCTTACCGCGTGATATGGACGATTAACGCACGAGGGAGGGAAAAATTTGTCAGTCAGTCCTCAAATCGTGTTCGTTTGATTGGTGATTCCGGGCGCATCAAATACTAAGGTTATTAGTTCCGTAAGCGTAGTGCATGTTTTTGCTCGGGAGATGGCGGTGACCATTCCCCGCTGGATGACCGCCCTACCGTCGGCTAGCGGGATTTTCTCCAACCAGGCATCTCCCACCGGCGAGGAACCGCCCCAGTCGCGAGAAGGATTAAGATCCCGACTGCTCTCCCGGCATGTGTGGTAGTGTAGTGCATGCCAGTGTATGAGTAAGTAAGGTGTAGGACAAGACGGAATGGAAAGGAAAGATCGCTCGCGATCCGTGGCCCGTTTATTCGGATACTACTCCGCCCTTCGCTTGGAGTTGATCGGAGAAACCAATCGTGTTCGGGTAGCTTCCAAGTCAGAGATACTTAAAAGTCGCAATCGAAGTAAATGTCCGTATAGCTATCACTTTAAACATTACTCATTTCCCCTCAAATATCGAAATAGCTTCTTTTAATGCAGTCAAGATAAAAAAAATAAAAAGATATTTCCTGTCACCTCCAGGAAATCAGCCACTGATATCTCCCACACGCGTTCCTCATCACCAGCTGCCCTGAGAGCGCGCCGAGCACAGGGCGTGGCAGCCTGAGCCATCAGCCACACATCGATCTCCGCCGGGCACATCCCGGCGGCCTCCTGCCGGCCACGGGGGGTGGGGGGTGGGGCGGAAGGCCGTGGGAGAGCGCAGCCAGCGGGCGTCGAAGCCCTGCCCCGGCGGTCGCTAATATTAGACTGCTAACGAAGCGGCAGGCGCATGCGCAGGCCAACAGAGATGGAGGCTAATGCCGCCGTTCGATAACCGCTCGCCGGCCCTTCGCTCCGGATGAAAGCAAACGTCCGTCACTCGCGGAGCCGCTCACGCTTAAATCACCATCCGATGGCACCAAGTCGCTCGAGCTGCGCCGACAAATATTGCGTAAATGGTATGACCGCTCACGTCTACGAAAGGATGAATATTTCTGCGACAGCACCTGTTGACGGGCTGTTGAAAAAAACTGGACTTCCACATACAGGCTTAACATGATTAGATTGACTGATTGATTTTTTACGTGTTTCTGGGCGCGTCAACTGCTTCGGTCATTAGACCCGTTAGTGTAGTGCATGCTTTTTCTCCGGAGATGGCAGTGATCTTTCCCCGCTGGATGGTGAGATCCAGCGCCGACCTACCGTCGGCTTGCGGGGTTTCTCCCTAACCAGGACTCTCCCATCAGCGGGGCACCGCCCCAGTCGGGACAAGCTCTAAGCTCCTGACCGGTCTCCCGGAATATGTGGTAGTGTAGTGCATGTTAGTGTAAGTGTGTGTGTGTAAGAGGAGAGGATAGGACAAGGAAGAGGATGGACAGATCGCGCGCGGTCCGTGGCCCGTTTGGTAGGGTACTGCTCCGGCATCCGCCTGGCGTTGATCGGAGAAACCACGAAAAACTACCGATCCGAGCAGCCGGCCGCAAGAATCGTCCTCCAGACAGCGACTGAATTCGACCTAGCTGAAAAGCTAGTGTCGAAAATCCTGCCGCCGTCAGGACTCGAACCTAGGACTTACCGGACAGAAGCGCTGCAGTGACATCAGTTGATGCACTGAGATACCGCTACCGGTTTAACATGATTAGAGGGATGGTAGTGTCCATGAGAATAATTTATACACTGCTGAATGCTTGCGAGGATACCATGTTGCCATTACTAGGAGCAAATCTTTAGGCACAAAACAGAAGTAGATATTACATTTTTGAAACGAATTTTCCACGTTGTTCTCACTAAAACTGAAAGTTTTACGAACTAACAAACGAACGGTAGTAATCGTATTCGTTCGATTCAGTTTATTTAATATTAAATATTTTCAATTGACTAATTGATTTTTTCGTGTTTCCGGGCGCGTTAACTGCTTTGGTCATTAGTCCCGTTAGTGTAGTGCATGTTTTTTCTAGGGAGATGGCGGTGATCTTCACCCAGTGGCGAGATTCGGCGCCGACCTTCCGTCGGCTAGTGGGGTTCCCCTAACGAGGACTCTCCCAACAGCGGGGCACCGCCCCAGTCGGGACAAGCTCTAACCTCCCGACCGGTCTCCCGGAATATGTGGTAGTGTAGTACGTGTTAGTAGAAGTGTGTGTGTGTAAGGGGAGAGAATAGGACAAGGAAGGGGAAGGACAAATCGCGCGCGGTCCGTGGCCCGTTTGGTAGGGTACTGCTCCGACATTCACCTGGTGTTGATCGGAGAAACCACGGAAAACTACCGATCAGAGCAACCGGTCGCTAGAATCCTCCTCCAGACAGCGACTGAATTTGACCTAGCTGAAAAGCTAGTGTCGGAAATCCTGCCGCCGTGAGAACTCCAATAAATATTTTCAACATTGTTCTTTGACGTACACTGTAAGATTAGCAAAACAATTATTTACTCTTATAGAAGATTCGAATAGTAATGATATCTGTCCTACTGCTCTTTGGGAAACACTCCTTTTATAACACCATTGGGGTAAACAAGGGGCCGTAACAGGCATCTCATGCAAGCTACTCATTGAATTTTCGCTCAGTCACGCCATATAACACGAGTGCAAGGCGCCTCATCACTAGAGACCGGAAAAATATGTAGTATGAAACATCAAAATATGTACATAAATATGTAGTGAAAAAGATAAGAATATGTAATAAATATGTGAAATCGGATTAAATATGTAATATTAAAATTAAATTACAAAACATCTTTACATAATACAAAATTACATTTATAAAAAACTCCTAAACAAATTTTAAAAATTAAACATACGTCTTAAAAATCATTTGGAAAGCATAAATGAATGCACACTTAGCACCATACAACTTTCCTCTCGGTAGTAAAAGCTTCATCTTTTGCTATTCAGGACTGTAGTTTTGCAGCCAGACTAGACGCAATAGACAAGCAAACATCACTGCCCAGTGAAACACTCATTGAATGTTAAACGTCAGCGATCGCCACTTTTTCTCCAAAATTACGGTTAAAGGTTACGAATCGCGGCGTGAGTGATACTTTTCACACCTACAGATGAGTCGGGTCAGTTCCTGGCGCGCACTTTCCGCCCCTGAGATAAATGAAGCCGACGCGCGGGCTGTGACATCACGCGTCTTCACATTGGGTACTTGGAGGAGACAGCACGCAGTAATAATGCAGGAATATAATACTGATTTTTTTTAAAAATTTCGTTTCATAAAAAATACGTAAAAAAATTGACGCAAATTAATATAATAAAAAATAAATTGTAAAAATACCAAAATATGTAAAATATTAATATAGACCAAATAAGTAAAAATATGTAACGAAAAAATTCAATATTGTGTTAGGACGGGCCGATTCACCCAGTTTACAAATTTGAAACGTAAGAGAAAGACAAAAAATATGTAATTACATAAAAATCCGGTCTCTACTCATCACCCTTGCGTAACGCCCTGGCGAACAGTGAGCTCGACGGAAAAGGAAAGTAATGACAGTCACGCGGAAGGAGCGACGGGTCGTGCGGGCGACGGGGCTGATTGCAGCGACGCCCGAAGAGGCTGCGGTGAAGCACACAGCCAAGTCACATGCAAATACTTATTTATGAGGTTTCGCAAAATGGAAATGCAACCGCTGCCAAGAATTCCTCAAACTAGGAAGTTTGGACTTGGGCTGGGTTGTCTGTACTTAAGTACATTACACTGAGAAAGATATAAAAATATTTACCGAATGAGAAATTTCTAAGTCGTTTATTACTACCACTTTCTCAAAAAATCATTACATTAATTTGGCGTTTATGTGGGTCACAAAATACTCTTTACCAAATAAGTCGTTCGTATGAAGGACACTTTCAGAGAAATGAAATCGGATTATCTTCCTTGCAATAAATCCCAATGCAATCACAAATTAACGTATTTATATTAAAAATACGCATTTTGAAAAACTCATGCGAGATTGGAAGGTGGAAGAGGGGGTTCGAGCCAAATCTCACGATATCTCACCAAGGGAGGGATGGGGAGTCGAAAAATTGCCAAAATCGACTCATGTAATTTATAGACTATATTATAGAAATAGTATTATAAGTAGTAATAGTAATATAGTGACTAAGGAGGCATTTCTCTCGACCCTCCCCTGAGAAAATGGCACTACGTTCCAACAGTGCACAGGGAGCGGTAGCTCAGTGCATCGACTGATGCCACTGCAGCGCATCTGACCGGGAGGTCCTAGGTTCGAGTCCTGACGGCGGCAGGATTTTCAACTAAGTCGATTCAACTAGGTTTCAATTAGCTTTTCAACTAGGTCGAATTCGTCGCTGTCTGGAGGAGGATTCTAGAGACCGACTGCTCTGATCGGTATTTTCGTGGTTCCTCCGATCAACACCAGGCGAATGCCGGAGCAGACCCTACCAAACGGGCCACGGACCGCGCGCGATCTTTCCTTCCCCTTCCTTGTCCCATCCTCCCCTTACACACACTTACACTAACATGCACTACACTACCACATTTTACGGGAGACCGGTCGGAGTTCAGAGCTTGTCCCGGCTGGGGCGGTGCCCCGCTGGTGGAAGAGTCCTAGTTAGGAGGAAACCCCACTAGCCGACGGTAGGTCGGCGCCGGATCTCGCCATCCAGCCATCACCGCCATCTCCCGAGAAAAAACATGCACTACACTAACGGGACTAATGACCAAAGCAGTTGACGTGCCCGGAAACACGAAAAAATCAATCAATCAATCCAACGGTACGCGAGCACGCCTCAGCAAGGCCGCACTGCCATTTTCACGGGGCTCTGTCGGGGAGCGCCCGGCCACGCCCCGACAGTGGGCACGTCAGGGGCGTTCGCCACTGTCCCAGCCATTGCCATGCGGCAGGCGCAGGACTGCCTCTGTGACGTCCACACACGTCATGGCGATGCCTCTCATGACCTCCACAAGGACTTGCGAATGCAGAGACAACCCGCGTATCCATTCCTCAGAAGATGTTGCTACAAACTGTTCAAGTAAAGAGGGATTACGTGAAGGAGGGGCAAGTTTGACAGGTCGGAAAACAAATGAATGTCATGTAGTGCGATGGTATTGCAAGAGATAGCGATGAAGCCATTTGCAAATTTGCTAACTTACATTGCCAGTAATGGCCAAGCAGTACCTGACAATGCAGAGTCGTTTCTTACAATAATATCTCTATCTATACACAAATTTGATCTACGCAACATTACTTACTACAATCCACTCCGGTTATAGACATCTTCTTGGGATTAACACGTTTGGTTCACTATATATTATGATGCCAAATGATGTGGAATTTCTCCACGGATTGATTTTATTAATATAGGGATACGGCAAAATGCATTAACAGTACGAACTGAAAATTTCAATATCTTAATTTCCACTTAAAAAGTATATTATTTTTAAATTTTTTGCTTCGAAAAGTTTTTATTAGTAATTCCTCTAGATCGAATTTGCGAGTTCGTGTTTTCTCCATACTTGATTCTGCACTGTGCTATGTCTCTTTTAAGTATCGTAATGCACTTCTGACACCTCTCAATGCCTCTTGCTCTGTTGAAACACCCTCCAACTCTCTGAAGGCCCTTTTATTCGCGTAATAACATCAGAGAACCAATTACTTTCTTGGACTTACTTCCTACGTTCATTATAGCTGAGGTTCAGGTTCACTATAACCGAATCTTCTTATAGTTATTTATAATGAAATGGGACCAGTGACTTAAGTTCACTATAAATGAGAGTTCACTATATCCGAGGTCACTATAACCGGAGTCGCCAGTACACCTACCCAATACGGTCAAAGGAAACTGTTTAAGTTTCCTTACGGGCGTGAAGTACCCGGGAAACTATCTCTGGTAAGACACAGTGGTCCCTTGAGGGTAAAGTATTTTCAACGACTTTTAAACGTTCATACTTGTTACTAAACATCCGAAGTTCCAACCGATCATCACATTGCCAAAGAGAAAATTAGTTTTCGTATCCACCTACATTCCTGCAGCATCCTCATCACTGAAATTAGCAAACGCATTATATTTCACCAGTAAAATATTATTTTACCATATTCTCAGGCCCAATTCTCGCATGAAACCTAGTATAAAACGTTTATATACATCAGGGTGTAATATGACAATGCGTTTAAGTTGTTTAGTGAAGGTACATTTCATATGTAAGATGTTTATGCTCGGAATCTACTTGAACGCGCTGTATAGTTTGGATTGTTAGCGAGTGAGAAACGGATACTCGCGGAAGAGCTGCCACCTGGAACAAAGGAGACGTTCTCACGTCAGAAGCCTCCACGACAGCAATTACGATGCCACGAACACATCGTATGACGGCGCCGCAATAGGGGACTGCATAATGCGTAATGGCTGCGGTTGAATCATATCCGACGCCACTTGCGGGGCTATTACGGCGGCTCTGAGAATTCAAACAATACTGACTGAATCACACCCACTATGGTTACGGTTCTTGAAAGATTAAATCGAAGGCCTATTTACGACACGACTGCAAGGTCCCTTGAAATGATTCTCCGTCAGCGATTGAACAGATTTCACGTATCTCAGCTATGTAGAATGGTTGTTGTTAGTGATTCCGGGCAAGTCAACTATTAAGGTCAATAGTAAGTGTAGTGGATGTTTTTCATCGGTAGGTGGCGGTGATCATCCCCCGCTGGATGGCGAGATCCGGTGCCAACCTACCGTCGACTAGCAGGATTTCCCTAACCAGGTAGCTCCCACTAGCGGGGCACTGCCCCAGCCGGAGCAAGTTCTTAGTCCCCGTCCGGTCTCCCGACATGTGCGGTAGTGTAGTCCATGTTAATGTGTGTGTGTAAGGGGTAAGGATAGGACAAGGAAGAGGAAGGAAAGATCGCGCGCGGTCCGGGGTCCATTTGTTAGGGTACTGTTCCGGCATTCCCCTGGTGTTGATCGGAGAAACCACAAAAAACTACCGATTAGAGCAGCCGGCCTCTAGAATTCTCCTCCAGACAGCGTCTGAATTCGACCTAGCTGACAATCAGCTATGTATAAAACACAACGCATGTATAGGTATATAATGTACACATACATGTAAAAAAATCCCTTCTATAGTGAACGAATGGGAGCTATTTTGCATTTCCCTCTCGGAAATAAATTGAATGAAAATTTTTGCGTGTTTTAGTGAAAGGAAAGCAAACGAAAAACTGCAGCACTGCGCCAAAAGCCACCGCCAACAGCGATATCCCACTTCCCCGGGGACGCACCACGTGACCTAGCGCTCTCCACCCGGCGCGCGCCCCCGGGGAATCCCCGCAGTTACGCTTCTCCCAACGCCCGGCGGCAGCGCTGCCGGCGCTCCTTTTGAATCCCGGCAAACACGCACCAAGGCGAAGGAGAAGCCCCGAGTCCGCAGCACGTCCGCAACCCCGGGTGACCGCTCTTCCCCCCTCCGCGCCCCCCCCTTCCGTGGCCCCCCCGCACAAATTAGAGGGTTAGAAGCTGCGGCGCCGCACCGCCCCCACAGCGCTGCCGTCGCCTCAACCAACTCCGTCTCCTGCGCCACTCGTGGCAGCCGCCACTGTCACCACATTCCTGGCTCTGCGGTCGTTGTTCAGCGACCGAATGCGAGTTTGAAAAGGGCGACACCTCAAAAATGCAGGTCCAAAATTTCACTTTTCCGCAAGAATTCTATTGTGAACATTAGAATTTAATAAGAAAGGTTACATTAGGGCAAGAATTTATCTTACCGCTAGTGAATATGAGAAGTAAACTTTACTGCAAGGATGTGAGAGCTTTACTTGAACACCTCCTACGAGAAACGATTGCGACAATACTTCATTATTAAAATCAATTGTAACCAAGAGCTGAAATTTCAAAAACCTATTTATTGATATTTATAAATACAAGTATACTGAGAATTCGTTAATCACTTATATCACCCATTCTATCCACAGTGGAAGCACAATGCAGTGGAATATTATTTGCATAATATACTGGTATCTTTACATTAATTATGTTTTCTAGCGGAGCTCCAGAGCGTCGCAGAAATCCAAAAGACGCTGCCAACTTTTTAATTACGACAAATTTGTTCTGCACTCGGAAGCTATTTTTTTCGTCTGCCTGCTTCAAACACCATCACACGCTTAGTGTTTTTCACCAAGACAAAGGAATTACTATCCATCCCGCCTTTTTTTAAATACCTCATATCTCGCAGAATTTAAAACACAAGGTTTGCGGAATTTGCAATTTCGGACCCAACGCCCCCTGCGCGTCGGCATTTGCGTCCAGTGTGCGTAACGTCGCCCTTCTTCGCGACTGCGTGCCTGGGGGAGCTCCGTGGCGGCTCCGCCAAGGCACAGTGGGCCAAAGCGCTGAATTCGGATGGCAGAATATACTTTTTAGACAGACGCTAGTAAAGCGGTTCTTTAGAGTATGTATGATGGTGATCTAAGCCCACTGAATCTCATTGAAGGGCAAGAGCCTCCTATCAGAACACAGAGGTAGTTCTGCTTAACTCTTTAGTAGTTTTTACATTAACATTTACACTTTAACTATTTACACTCATTCGCATTTTGCCCTTCCTTTCACTTATGTTATTTGTCATTGCCATCTCTTGAGCCTTCCATGTTTCCTGCTTCTTGCTATTCTGTACCATATGTTGCTATAAACATTCTTAAAGCATCGGTCCATCTTTCTTGAGGACATTCTCGTCTTCTTTTTCCTTGTCTTGGGTCCCAGGTTGTTAACGTATATGTCCATCTGTCATCTTTTAATCTTGCCACGTGACCACCCCATTTCTATTTTAGTTGTTGGGCCCTTGCTGTTAAAACATTAACCCCCCCCGTCAGGAAGCCTGGTGGGGTGGCGCCTCTGCGTCCGCGTGCCTCGGGAAGGTCGCCCCGCCCACGCCCCGCCCCCCACCCCGCCCCGCGTGCAGGCAGACGCCGCGGCGCGGTGGCGCCGCCGCCGCCTACGCCGCTTTCCCCTTCCGCAGCCTCATTTGCATGGGCGCCGAGCGGTAATTTGCAGCCGAATGCGCGGGCGGCGGATAAGGAGGCGGAGGGCGCCGGCGCTGACGGCTCTGTCGGCGACATGACGGGCGGGGCGGGGCAGAGCGGGGTGGAGCGGGCGAGGCGGGGCGGGGCGGAGCGAGGCCGGGCGGGGCGTAGCGGGCGAGGCCGGGCGGGGTGAGGCGGCGCGAGGCGGGGCGGGGACGGGGGCGGGAGGGCGGGGCGGAGCGAGTGGGGCAGAAGCAGCGGATGAAAGATGCGGGGTCCGGGTGGGGCGGGGCGGGGCGGGGCGGGGCGGGGCGGAGCGGGACGGGGCGAGGCGAGGCGGGGCGGGGCGGGGCGAGGCGGCGCGAGGCGGGGCGGCGCGGGGCGGGGCGGGGCGGGCAGAAGCAGCGGATGAAAGATGCGGGGGGTGGGGTGGAGTTGGCGGCTGGGAAAAGTAGGCGCGGTCTGGGATGTGAAGATGGTACAGTGGATGAGTCTGAGGGAGAATGATGGAAAAGTGGAAGCGATTGGAAAATTGGTTCCGGAGAAGCAAATGATGGCGTGCATTTCAAATAGAGAATCAGAGAAAGAAATATACATGTTTGCTTTCTGCAAAAGTACTGAATTGGCCAATGGGGCGATATGAACTAGCTCATTATTTGCTCAATCTAAATATGACAAGCCAAGGGCAAAATGGCATCTTTAGTAAACGTCACTGTATTCATAGGCAACTAAAGTATATTGCAAGTAGTATAAGAAGTTTTTTTTTATAAAGTGGTTCTGATGATTGAAAAGAAGACGTTCACGTGGAAAATGAAATGACAGCAGAGAGAATGCAGTACGATTGCAGAAAATCGGATGCAGAGCCTATCAACAAGATTAGATCTGGAGAGGAAGACGACATATATTTTTTTATTTATTGCTTCCTGTTCGGCATTACTGCCTTTCAGGGGTGTAAACGTATTATATATTAATGGTTTGTCATTCATTCCCACGCTAACTGTCCTGATTGTTACAGGCTGTTTTCAGAGTATAAAATTCAAACTCGGTTTGACTGATGTGAAATTTATACTTGTAACTCGTCTTTGAATATAATAGTTGTAAGTTAATATTTGTGGAGGTCTGAACAAAACATATTTCGTAAAAGAGTACAAGCACCCGGAACGGACAGCGTAAGACGCACTAAGGAGTACGATTCAGTAACATCAGAACAATGTATCCCAAAGTCTATTCTGAAAGCATTACTCCTGCATTGTGTGAAAATAGTAACAAGAAATCACTGAGACCATGAATATTTAAAGATACCACGCAAGAAATTACACAGATACGTCGAGATAATTGTGATACAATGTGACACGTGATACGATCACCGTAGCATGAGACGGGTGGGGACTAAGGCAATGTAGGCATTCGCGACGAGGGGGCACCTGGAAGACGACACCCAACCGGCTTCGCTCATTCGCCCCCGCACGCTGCGACGCAGTACGGGGGCGTGGCACATTTCCCCCCCCCGGGCATTTCACGGTAATAACGGCGGCTTTATAATCCTCTCCCTTTTTGTCGCCACTTTGCGCGCGCGCGGGCGGGCGGCTCCGAGAGAATTTTTGTGTCTGCCTGCGCCCGGGAAAAAAAATCAAGAGGGACTTGTGTGCGCGGGAGAGGATTACGAAGAGGGGCTCCGAGAAACCCTCGTTCCGCCGCCCGGGCGTTCCCCAGGGTTCTCCACACGGGTCGGCCCTCGAGGACGATTTCCGTATTCATTCGGCCGCGGAATGCGACAAAACGTTGGCTAATGAGAGCGCGCGCGACCGCGGGAAGAAAGGCACCTTCCCCTTCGTGAAAAACAAAAAAATGATTTTTATATTACCTGAAGTAACGACAGTGTTATTTCAACACAATTATATTTCATAATTAATCACCATTTATCTTAAAAATATCTACGAATAATCACACATACTAACGTTTCAATTAACTTTTAATACGTTTTTCTTAACCCCAAAACCCTTAAGTATTTTTTCAAGTCTGGGTTACAATTTTTATACAGATTATTACGAATTCCATATCAATGATTCATATCTAAAAGACAATTCTTATAATAAAAAATCTTCCAAAGGATTTAAAACTAATCACAAAACGCTTTCCACATTTGAAACGTCTTCTAAAGTTAAATCCATATGTCATTCAAAATTACCATAACACAATAAGGATTGATTGATTGTTAGGGATTCGTGGCGCGTCAACCACTAAGATCATCAGTCCGGAAAAAAATAGTGCATGTTTTTTCATCAGGAGGTGGGGGTGATCATCCACCGCTGGATGACGAGATCCGGCGCCGACCTACCGTCGGCTAGCGTGGTGTTCCCCAACCAGGTATCTCCCACTAGCGGGGCACCGCTCTACCCGACACAAGTTCTAAGTCCCCGACCGGTCTTCCGGCATATGTGGTAGTGTAATGTTAATGTAAGTGTGTGTGTGTATGGGGTGAGAATAGAGGGAAGAGGAAGGAAAGATCGCGCGCGGTTCGTGGCCCGTTTGATAGGGTACTGCTCCGGCATTCGCCTGGTGTTGATCGGAGAAACCACGGATAACTACCAATCATAGCAGCCGGCCGCTAGAATTCTCCTCCAGACAGCGACTGAATTTGGACCTAGCTGATATGCTTGTGTCGAAAATCCTCGAACCTACGACCTCCCAGTCAGAGGCACTGCTAGTGAAATCAATTGATGCACTGAGCCACCGCTCCCGGTATTCATTCCATTTGGGAACTTCAGGAGTAAAGAGACAAATGAAGACTGGGATGGGATAAACAAAGGAACGGAAATAAATAATAAAGCATTTTGGGCTGAGGGAGGGTGCGTAGAAACCGGGAGAGAAAACAGTGAACGAAAGAAAATGACTCACTCTCCAACGGAAATCTGTGAAGAGTGTGCGGGCGGGCGGGCGTCGACCCCGGTGGCGACGGGGAAACGGCGTCCGCTTAAGCGAGGGCCGGCGGCGCCAGCTATCGCGGGCGGCGGGCGGCAAGCGCCATCGGGCGGGCGGCTCGTTAAATTACAGCGCCATCTCCCGACGCCGCTAGAGCCCTGACGGGGGACGTCCGTTATCGAAGGTTATTACGCTCCGCCCGTAAAACAGCCCGCCCCCCTCCCTCCGCCACGTCCTCGGCGTTGTCTTCGCTGCCACCGCGCCCCTGGTGGCCACTGGTGGCGACTGGTGGCCGCTGGCGCTGGAGTCCGGCCCCGGATGTTCCCACCATGAGGGCGGGAGGCAGGCCGGAGAAAACGTGTAGATGATCAGATGGCGATGAGCATTACCCACTGAGCAGCCACAGGGTTTCTATGCCAGAGTCTCGACTGGAAGAGGTGGCTCAGTGCATCAACTGATGTCACTGCCGGGAGGTGCTAGGTTCGAGTCCCGACGGCAGAAGGATTTTCGTGTCAGGCTTTTCAGCTAGTTCCAACTCAGTCGCTGTCTGAAGGAGAATTATAGCGGCCGGCTTCTCTGATCGGTAGTTTCCCGTGGTTTCTTCGATCAACAGCAGGCGAATGCCGGAGCAGTACCCTGACAAACGGGCCTTTCGTCCTCATCCTTGTCCTATCCTCACCCCCTTACTCATACACTTACACCAACATGCACTAATCTACGAGATGGGTCGGGAGCATAGAGCTTGTCCCGGAAAGGGCGGTGCTCCGATAGTGGGATATTCCTGGCTGGAAAACCCCGCTAGTCGAGGGTAGATCAGTGCCGGATCTCGCCATCCAGCGAGGGAAGATCACCACCCCCTTCCGACAAAACACGAACAACATTTATGGGACTAATGGTCCGTAATCACTAACAACTAACCAACCCAGAGCCTCAGCTCGGGAGTTCCATTTCACGTCAGAGATAAAACGGAAATGATACCGTGGAGAAACTGATGAGAACAAATTTATGAAATGATTATTTAGAGTATACAAAGGCGTCAATTACAGACTAATCGTCCCCCACTGTAATATGATCTCAAGTAATCTCCCCCAGTGACGCAGCGCACCTAGCCGAGAATGTATCGAAAACTACTTGGAAACATAAATTACCTCTATGCTTACACGAGTAAGGTTCGCGATAAAATGCCAAAATGTAGTAAAAGTTAGTGTAATGGAATTTATCTTGGCGAGAAAAAATTACATTAATTGTGCATAAACTACGTCGGTTCTGCAATTGCAATAGCGATGGTAAGGACATTATGGTGTTAGGTGTTATTCATCAGTGACAAATTGTATTCTTTCGTGTAATAGTTTGTTTCTTGCTTTCGTTCGGTGCATCTCCACCGTTTTCCTATGTTTCTCTCCCTCCAGTAACTTTATTGGCGGTATTTAATTTTACAGCTTTTTATTTCATTGCATCTGCTAAATATCGTCCCATCAATGACCTATCTCGTTTATCACTACCTGCGCCACGTTGCCGCTCGCTCCATCGCTGCCACTATCGCCGCCGCCGTCACGTCATCTTTTACGAGCGCCCCGGCCGTGCGGGCGCTCCCCCCCCCTACCTTCTGGCACCGGCGACAAGGCGCCGCGTCGCGCTCGTGTTGCTCGTTTAGGGCCAAGATAATGCGCGAATTAATTACCATGTGTCCCGTATAAAACTTGCCAATAAATTCATTATCCGCTTTACGGCTGGTCAGCGTGTTCCGTTATCGACCCGCTCGCCGAGTGTGCAACAGTGCGTTTGGTTGTTGCTTTTTTTTTTTTAATCTTCTTTTGTTTCTGACACAACTGACGCGGGCGTAACGTGCACGTTGCCAGCGCCACTGCGAGCTGTTGCATCCGATAGACGAGGTGCAGAGAAACGGGGTGAGTGGGTGACGTTGGTTGTTAGTGATTTCGGGCGCGTGAACTACCGAGGTCGTTAGTCCCATAAATGTAGTGTATGTTTCTCCGGAGGTGGCGATGAACTTTCCCGCTGGATGGCGAAATTTCGCGCCAACCTACCGTCGGCTAGCGGGGTTTCCCACAACTAGGTATCACCCTTCAGCGGGGCACCGCCCCAGCCGGGTCAAGCTTTAAGCTTCCGACCGGCCTCCCGGAATATGTGGTAGTGTAGTGTATATTAGTGTAAGGGGAGAGGATAGGACAAGGAAGGGGAAGGAACGATCCCGCGCGGTCCGTTCTTTATATATTCCTTATAAGACCACGTAAATTGTACCGCAAGTTCATGAACGCTTCAACAACCTCCATCACAACGATCGGACCTCCCGATGAGTAGGCGTGAGGGCGGGGCGGGGCGGTCTCCGAGCGTAACGACACTTTTTTATAGAGTCCACTCCACCTGCCCGCACGCACGCCATTAGCCTGGATTACGATCCCGAGGCGCCGGTTACCCGCTCGGAGCGGTCGCAGAAGCCACGGACGCGTAGCAACGAGGAAGTCGGCATCGTTTGATTAATTGATTGATTTTTTAGTGTTTCCGGGCGCGTCAACTGATTTGGTCGATAGTCCCGTAAGTGTAGTCCATGTTAATATCTCTCGGGAGATGGCGGTTATCTTTCCCCGCTGGATGGCGAGATCCGGCGCCGATCTACCGTCGGCTTGTGGGTTTCCCCTTAACCAGGACACCCCCACCACCGTGGCCGCGTTTGTTATGGTACTGCTCCGGGATTCGCCTGGTTTGACCAGAGAAACCACGGAAAACTACCGATCAGAGCAGCCGGTCTCTAGATATCTCCTCCAGACAGCGACTGAATTCAACTTAGCTTACAAGGTAGCGTCGAAAATCTTGCCACTGTCGGGACTGGAACGCAGGACCTCTCAGTCAGGGGCACTGCAGTAGCATCAGTTGGTGCACTGCGCTACCTCTCCCAGTGAGTGGGTGTGGAGAATCGCGTTTGGGAGAGACAAAGAGGACAGTTGACATGTGAGAGGAGTGAGGCGGAGAGGAATAATTGGTTGAGGAATAGGAAGATTCGTTTCTGAGCAAACAGAAAGAAAGAATGTTGCGATAGATGGAGTTGAATGAAAATTGCAGTGACGAGAAATGTACGTTGATGAAATTAACGAACGAGGAAGATGAATGATTGGAGGGGAATGCGTAAAACAGATGAGCCCAGTTCGGTCGTCTGGCCATAGAACATCGCATTCATTTGATTCAAGAACAGCTGAAGTGAGATGACGTAAACGTGAAAACTAATATAAGTTGCGTGATCTTTCAAAGCTCGAAACGCGTACACAACAACCGGTTTGCCAAGCGATGAGAGGCAACGCTATTGCACAACGTACCACACACAATACGTGAACAAGGCGCGCTGGATTAAGAAGACCCGCCGGCAAGCAGGCCCACAAAGCCGGAGCGGTGCGCGGGCGAGGAGGCCGTGCTGGTGCTAGACAATTTTGGGCCCGGGACTGAACGCTGAAACGGAGCCCCACATCTCCCGAAGAAAATTAAAAATATAAAAGTTGCAACAAGAAACAATATGAGTTATTTTATTTCAACAAATAACAAAAATTACGTTTAAGCTAGAAAAAGGTTTTTGGAAATATATTTTAAATAATAGTTTCAAGTAAAAGTATTTACAGATTTAATAATACAATTTCTACGACGACCTTAAAGCGTTACAGAAATTTGTTGTGTTTAGTTTGTGTTAAATGCAATCACATGTCTAATACATGAAATAATAAATATGAATTTCAGGTGATTCTATTTCAATGTTAGCGTCATTTGCTTATTTTCACGAAGTCCTACATTATAAGTATTAACTGTAACTATTCAAGGTAAAAAAGAAATATTGAAAATTGTATGAAATATTAGACTTCTGTAGCGCAATTGCGATTTCCTGGAGTTCTAATTTGGTTCTTAAATTTTTCCTATTTCTTCATCATCGCGCCCCTTGACTTGCAGGGCCCCGGGCGATCGCCCGGTGCGTCCATGCCTAGAGCCGTTACCGGCACTGTGGGGATGTCGATTGGTTTGGTTTGCTTTTTCGTGTTTCCGGGCGCATCAACTGCTTTGGTCATTAGTCCCGTTAGTGTAGTGCAGGTTTTTTCTCGGGAGATGGCGGTGATCTTTCCCCGCTGGATGGCCAGATCTGGCGCCGACCTACCGTCGGCTAGTGGGGTCTCCCCCTAACCAGGACTCTCCCACCAGCGAGGCACCGCCCCAGCCGGGACAAGCTCTAAGCTCCCGACCGGTCTCCCGGAATGTGTAGTAGTGTAGTGCATGTTAGTGTAAGTATGTGTGTGTAAGGGGAGAGGGTAGGACAAGGAAGAGGAAGGACAGATCGCGCGCGGCCGTGGCCCGTTTGGTAGGGTACTGCTCCGGTATTCGCCTGGTGTTGATCGAAGAAACCACGGAAAACTACCGATCAGAGCAGCCGGCCGCTAGAATTCTTCTCCAGACAGCGACTGAATTCGACCTAGTTAAAAAACTAGTGTCGCAAATAATGCCTCCGTGGGGAGTGGGAATCTAGGACCTCCCGGTCAGAGGCGCTGCACTGAGCTACCGCTATTGGTCGGAGATGTCGAGCTGATAGAGGAGGCGACTGATGAGCGTTAGAGGGGGGGCGTAGCTTTTGCAGACGTTATTTAAAGAGAGGAAAAAAGGCAGGGCGGCCGGCCGGCCGGAGCGGGCAGCCGCCGACTCCGGCGCCGGCGCCGCCGCCGACGGCGGTAGCTGTCTGTAAGGCCGCCCTGACATTTATATGCCAAAAGCGGGAGCCCAGCACAGGCGGCGCGGCACCGCGGACGAGAGGGACGTCGTAATCAATACGCGACGCAGCCAAACACGCCTCCGCGACCACGCCCCCTTGCGCCGCTCCCAGCCCGCTCACCTTTCCAGGAATAGCCCCCTCGATCCCTTTTACATGCCTTCGCAAACATACACGCTCTTACGTGGAGTTTTAAAAAACGAACGCACGGATATAGGATCCCGAAAATGGTAATGTAATTTAAATAAAAGGAGAGGTTCACTCTGTCCTTTTAATCCGATTGTGATCGTGATGCAACTTTGATGGGGAGAGAGCGAAAGAGACGGATAGTTAAATTTCTAAGAAAATCAAAGATGTATAAGTAAATTGTTCTACGTACGGAAATGTAATAATGCTCATATATATATATATATATATATATATATATATATATATATATATATATATACACACACACACACACACATTTAAATTGACACGTTTTCGTTACTTTAAAGAATCGACAAGTTACTTTAAAGAATCAAAATAACTCACCATCCACCTTTTTGGAGCAAGAAACGGTGCAATTACTGACCTGAAACATGAAACAAAGTTGCATTAATCACTTATCTCCACATAATGAAAAGACACATACTATTAATAAGTTGATGATATACAATATTGTAGCAATAAAAAGGTCAATACGTCTTCCAAGTATGGTCTTACAAGACCAACTTAAACTAACGGGGAGCGTTGTGTTAAAAGTATTTTCTTGGTGGGTATGTGACGTAATTTAAGTAGCGATTACTACGTCGAAGTCGTATAGTTGTTATCTCCTCGTTAAGGTGTAAGAACTTCCTTCCTCCACTAAAGCTCGGGCAATGACCGTATAGTAGCGAAGCGAAAGAGAAAAACTTTCAGAAACCAGGACGTAGGGAATATCAAAATGATGTCTGGATCTAGCACTATGCCGCTGATTAAAACAATGTTAGAAAGTGCAAAGAGGCAATCGATACTTCCTTGTAATACTTTTCAGATGCATGATGGAAATCAGGTGCACGGCAAAATATTACAATGCGTTATCACGAGAACACGCAAAACTGAGAGTTCTGTATCCGAGAACAATACGCGATCACCAAAGTGTTGATAAAAAAACCCACGAACGCGAAAATTAAACCCCAACCCTAGAGTAAACACGCAACTAGAGAAACACACGAGGGAAATAAAGCGGAGTACTTTCATGTTCCCCGTTTCAACCAAACGATGCGAATATCCTCTTTACATTTATTCATTCTCGTTTCGTGCACGTTACAAATGCAAAATGTTATTGTGTATTGAAGAGGAACTCCACTTTCATTACGAACGTCTCAACATAGTTCCGTATTGATCTCAACAATGCAAGGCGTTCAACACGTCTTCGATTCCGATAAAAATCTTAACTTGATAGCATTCTTGGTATTGAAAAAAGAGAACAAGGTTGCATCTAAAGTTACAATATAAAAATAATAAAAAGTATTTCATTCACATCTGCAGCAATGAAATTGTTTCTTTATTACAATTAACAATGCAATGTGTATCATCTGGATAAGACATCTGTACACTGTTGACCCAATGTAATCTGATATGCGTGTGACTGTCTATGCTAAAAGTACGTAAAACGAAAAGAATATTAGGACATGCTCTCTAAAACCATGAACAATTTCGGTGTTGTGACACATTTTGACCACTCATTTCATATTTGCAACATTATTAGTGCTACACAACTAGTATAATCAAAATTAAAATCAATGGTTAACTCTTGCCTCATCAAGAACATCATTTACATGTACATTTACATCATTTACATCTCAATAACATGTGTTCGAGAAATTCATTTTATTGTTAATTTTTTTATTTGTTGCATTTGTTTCGGCGCAACGCGTCTCCAAATACATGTTGGGCATTGGGTGCTGGAAGCAGGAGTAATCCTCCATTGTTTTATTTTTGTTAAGTCGCGTCACGTCGCAGTCGGTCAGTGCATTTTACCCCTTCGACCAGGGGCTCGACACAGTTAGTCTCCGGTTTCCCACACGTACATTTTTTGTTGGTTGGTTGGTGATTCCTAGCGCGCCAACAGCTTAATCATTAGTCCCATGAGTGTAGTGCATGTTTTTTGCACTGTATGTGTGTGTGTGCGGTGAACATCCCACGCTGGATGTCGAGATACGGTGCCGACCTACCGTCGGCTAGTGGGGTTTCCTTCAAAAAGGTATCTCCCACCAGTGGTGCACCACCCCACCCAGGACAAGCTCTAACCAGTCTCCAGGAATATGTGGCAGTGTAGTGCATTATAGTGTAAGTGTGTGTGTGTGTGTGTAAGGAAAGAGGATAGCACAAGGAAGAGGAAGGAAAGATCGTGCGCGGTTCGTGGCTCGTTTGTTACGGTGCGGCTCCGCCTGGCGTTGATATGAAAAACCACGGAAAACTACCGATCAGAGCAGCCAGCCGCTCGAATTCTCCTCCAGACAGCAACTGAATTCGACCTAGCTGGAAAGCTAGTGTCGAAAATCCTGCATCCGTCAGGACACGAACCTAGAACCACCCGGTCAAAAGCGCTGTAGTGACATCAGTTGATGCTCTGAGCTACCGCTCCCGATCCAGACGTACACATCTACGAATTCTCTGAGTCTCGAATTGCTTAACTTCTGTCACTTCACGGAACGTAATTAAGCAATTCGGCTAGCGACGCCGACATCAGTTTTTAAACCTTGATATCGTTCGGAGTCCAAGCATTATCTTGCACAAACCATTCGTTGCGTTTCAGAAAGAGTTCAACTTTCTGCCGATGACGCGAACACAGAGATTTCTGTAATTAGTTTAGTTTAGTTAATGCCTTATTTTACGTGACGAGACTCGGGCCATAAGGCCCGCTCTTCCGTCTAACCACGCAAATTTCGCCACACTCCTTTAACCTCCTACCGGAGAAAGGAGGCGACCAATCAGGCGGATCTCAATTTTGCTCAGAGGCATCTTTTAGGCTTGACGATCTTTTACGTGCAGTAAATCTACTACATGGGACAGCCGGCTTTACTTCCCATCCGAAGGAAGGAATACGAAGGATTTTTTCGCCCTTACAAATCCACGGTTTCGATCGGGTTTGAACACGCAAACTCGGGTATAACAGTCCGGTACCTGACCGTTATACCACGAATCCGATTTGCTTCACAAATCACAACGTAGTGCCTCAAAACGCATAAATGTATCGACCTAGATCTGCTGACTACTGGAGAAACGACAATGGAGAGTTCCTTTACGGTTTGAAGCGAGCCATTCCTTGGTTTACGCGCAAGCTTTCTTATCAAAATGTTCGATAGCGTCGTAATCTCCGGTGTATTACCGTCATTATGGACTTACCACGTCATACTTCCGCAGCACTGGGCACCAAATAGCGCGCTCGGGAAAGCGGAAAACGATAAAGAAGACGTCAAGAAGAAAGCCCAGGGGGAGATAGCGAAGAGATCGGGCGAAATGGCAATCTGTAATGCTCAATAGGGTCCAGGATAGTGAAAATAGTCAAGTATTAAAGGAATGGTCTACTCACACAATCAGAAACTGGTTAAAACGATAAATTGTGTACATAACCCTACATTGTTCCTTTACAATATATGTTGTAAAGGTGTTCGTAAACAGAAGTCATCAACAAAGTAATAAGGATACAGAATGTTAAAACGAGATCAACATATTTTCCACATTTTATGTTTGCGTTATTTGAAGAAGAGTTTGTGTTAATATACCCGGGGAATTAAAGGATACTTGTTTAAAAACACTACTGTAAAACACTGCATCTCTAATTTGTGCATCTCTAATTTGTGCATCTCAAATTTTCTTCTAGGCATCTCTACACAGTGTCAGGAAATTTTGAAGGCTAGATTTCTCGTTGTGATGCATAATACAATTCCTCACGCTTGTTAAGTCACTGCACGGTGTGTACATCACTCCAACGAAGTCTGTCTGGCTCTCATACAACGTCATGGAAGATCCATTATTGGTAAGACAAGCGAGAATTCATCGAACGCAATTTAACAAAAGGGAAGTGACTGACCACAACGTGGCGGAACTACAAAGAATATTATTCACGATGGATGCGGGGAACACTAAAAAAATAACGATGGTCCAATGACTCAGGACTCAAGCGGTACATCCAAATGAAATTAAAGAATAAGATAATTAACCGTATTAAGAAATCGAAAAATACCGAAAAAACAGCTTGAAGAAAAATTGAAAGAATATTGCTCCAGATATAACCTAAGACTTGAAAAATATTAATCCACCTACTTCTTTTATTCCTATTTGGAAACATAAGCACTACAGGACAAAAAAAATTTAAAAAAAACATGTGTGTAACGCGCATTTGCCTAGGGACAGCCACTACATTTTTGCAGGATGAGTATTTTCACGAAGCCTTTAGGGAGGAATGCCGATGCCAGACGCAGTTAGCAGAGTACAATTCGGTTGCCTCGGCTCCCTTGCCCGCGTTCACTTCCGGCCACGGGCGGGGCGGGGCGGGGCGGGGAGGACCGGGACGGGCGGGGGCGTCGCCGGTGCCCGCCGTCACCATACAGCGAGGCGCATTAACGCACCGGGCGGCGGGGGCGTGGCGGGGGATCAGAGCGGTGCGGGGCGGGGGCGGGGCGGGGGCGGGGATTAACGCACCGGGCGGCGGGGGGGGATCAGAGCGGTGCGGGGCGGGGGGCGGGGCGGGGCGAAGAGGGGCGGGGTGGGGTGGGCCGGGAGGAGGCGGGGGCGTCGCCGGTGCCCGCCGTCACCATACAGCGAGGCGCATTAACGCACCGGGCGGCGGGGGCGTGGCGGGGATCAGAGGGTGCGGGGGGGCGGGGTGGGGTGGGCCGGGAGGAGGCGGGGGCGTCGCCGGTGCCCGCCGTCACCATACAGCGAGGCGCATTAACGCACCGGGCGGCGGGGCGTGGCGGGGATCAGAGCGGTGCGGGGCGGGGCGGGGCGGGGGGGGGAGAGGGCGGGGCGGGGAGGACCGGGACGGGGCGGGGGCGTCGCCGGTGCCCGCCGTCACCATACAGCGAGGCGCATTAACGCACCGGGCGGCGGGGCGTGGCGGGGATCAGAGCGGTGCGGGCGGGGCGGGGCGGGGCGGGGGCGGGGCGAGGAGGGGCGGGGTGGGGTGGGCCGGGAGGAGGCGGGGGCGTCGCCGGTGCCCGCCGTCACCATACAGCGAGGCGCATTAACGCACCGGGCGGCGGGGGCGTGGCGGGGGATCAGAGCGGTGCGGGGCGGGGCGGGGCGAAGAGGGCGGGGTGGGGTGGGCCGGGAGGAGGCGGGGCGTCGCCGGTGCCCGCCGTCACCATACAGCGAGGCGCATTAACGCACCGGGCGGCGGGGCGTGGCGGGGATCAGAGCGGTGCGGGCGGGGCGGGCGGGGGCGGGGCGAAGAGGGGCGGGGCGGGAGGGCCGCGACGGGTCGGGGGCGTCGCCGGTGCCCGCCGTCACCATACAGCGAGGCGCATTAACGCACCGGGCGGCGGGGGCGTGGCGGGGGATCAGAGCGGTGCGGGGCGGGGGCGGGGCGGGGGCGGGGCGAAGAGGGGCGGGGTGGGGTGGGCCGGGAGGAGGCGGGGGCGTCGCCGGTGCCCGCCGTCACCATACAGCGAGGCGCATTAACGCACCGGGCGGCGGGGGCGTGGCGGGGGATCAGAGCGGTGCGGGGGCGGGGCCGGGCGAGGGCCACGAAGCGCCTGCGAGTGACAGCGCCCTCTTTGGGCTGTCGAACAAACGAGGCGACGCCGCCTCCCGCCCCGCCCCCTTCCGCAAGCCAGTGCGGTCAGCACTGCCCAAAGCACAAGGAAGACCAGCGATTCTCGCTCGACACTGAGGATGGGTGATATCTCACGCGAGGTTCACAATCCAAGAACACGGAATGAACTCCAATTCATGATTTTCAAAACTACAGTACCGGCAGCGTGTTAGCGACTCTGGCAGTTGGATGCGTTGTTACCATGCTACGCACATGGCACCAACTAATTGATTGATTGATTTTTTCGTGTTTCCGGGCGCGACAACTGCTTTGGTCATTAGTCCCGTTAGTGTGTGCATGTTTTTTTTCTCCGGAGATGGCGGTTATCTTCCCCCGCTGGATGGCGAGAACCGGCGCCGACCTACCGTCGGCTAGTGGGGTCTCACCCTAACCAGGACTCTCCCACCAGCGAGGCACCGCCCCAGCCGGGACAAGCTCTAAGCTCCCGACCGGTCTCCCGGAATGTGTAGTAGTGTAGTGCATGTTAGTGTAAGTATGTGTGTGTAAGGGGAGAGGGTAGGACAAGGAAGAGGAAGGACAGATCGCGCGCGGCCGTGGCCCGTTTGGTAGGGTACTGCTCCGGCATTCGCCTGGGGTTGATCGGAGAAACCACGGAAAACTACCGATCAGAGCAGCCGGCCGCTGGAATTCTCCTCCAGACAGTGACTGAATTCGACCTAGCTGAAAAGCTAGTGTCGAAAATCCTGCCGCCGTAGGGAGTGTAACCTAGGGACTCCCGGTCAGAGGCGTTGCAGTGACATCAGTTGATGCACTGAGCTACCGCTCCCGGTGGCACCAACTAAATGAGAGATAAATGAAATTTCAAAACACTGACACATACTGACAGGCGATGACACGTCTTAATATCATGTTCGTAACCTTTGCAACAACCCAACCTTATCGCTTCCCACAACGCGTTGAGAACTTGAAGGCGTCAGCTCCGTTCTCTACCTTCCAAAATAACACTTGTTTACTGATCGTTAATATAATATAAGCATACTCTCAGTTTGCTGCCAACAGGCCAATACTCCAGCGAGTTTGAAAAGTTCCAGTTTTCAGAGTCAGTTCTCCTTGTGTTGCCCAACAAACTTCGCGCGCCGAACAATTGTTTAAGTCGTCTCCGCAATAACCGATTGTATTAACGAAGCGATGAAAAACCTAGTTTAAATTTCAAACCATTTTATCGAGAGACGACCACATTTTCAATTAAAAAAGTTTAAAAACAACAACTTTTTGTGCCATCTACTGGCGTCGTCATGGTTTCATCATTCGACGTTAGAATACCAGAGACATTATCAAGGCAATTATTTTAATAAAATTATTCTTCACGTTGCGTAAGTCGTAAGTTTTGAATTTAATGAGTTCTACGGTTCGTGGAATTTCCATAAACTCCTCTCGGTGGCTGTGTTTGGGGCCGAAACACCGAGCAGAAGCCATCGGGCGTCGGTGGGCGTGTCGCCGGCGGTCAAAGTCCCGAAGATGAGGAAAACAGGCGCCTGCCGCGTTGCGGCGGTTGTCACACAGCTGGGAAGCGCGCCGGTGCCGCGAGGCAAGGGATGGCAAAAACAAACGTCGATGTTAAAACATCAATGTTTTCCACCAGAAACATCGATATTTTAACATCGATATCTTGCTTTCGATGTTTTCTTCGCATCGATATTTTGTTGCAAAAACATCGATTTTTTTTAATTTTTAATTTTTTAAATATTTTTTTTAAACAAAGAGGTTTAAGCACGTTGTAGTGTAGCAGCAATTCACAGCAATATCTGTTTTGGTCGATGATTTAAAACATTAATGTTTTAATTACAGACTAATGAACATGCTATTTTCCTATACATTTGTAATTACAGTACGTAAGAGGGATATATTTTATTGTTTGGTTACCGCATGTTAGTAGTACGTAAACACTATTGAGTATAAACAATAAAATCAACAATAAAGAACATTGTGTTTCGCTATCGATTTGGTGTTTCACTGTCGATTCAGGCAATGACACGCCTGGCGATAACATACATTCATAACACGAGCAGCTCCCAAACTTCCTCAGATTGCACAGGCGTATTGTGCAGCGTGATAAAGAGGATGACGCAAAAGAACGATATTGCTGTGAATTTCTGCTACTCTACGTGTTAAAATCCCTTTATTTACAAAAAAAATTAAAAATCACGACTTAAAAAACATGCAAAGCAAAATATCGATGTTAATATAAAGATATTTCTGGTAGAAAACATTGTTTTGAAAATATCGATGTTTTTTGCCAACCCTACGTTTGACACGAGACGCGACGGTGGAGATGAGGGGCAGGGCTTTCATCCTGCATCCCAAGTAGCAGAAGTCTCCATTACATCACGTTTAAGCGATCTCAGAAGTAAATTATAACTTTCCCAATTTCCGAAGCATTAAAAGTGCATTACAGGAGATCAGGAAAACGGAGAAGAGAAAAAGAATTTTCGTTGGAATGTTTGAAGCCGCGACGATCTTAATACTTTTCCTCACACTGTTCTGTTATTTCGACTTTACGCAACCAGAGGAAAGTGAAGCCACAGTTAATGGCCGGTGTCCATTAAGTATTTTGCGGTCCATAATTGCGTGCTATAATTACGGTCGAAACAAATGAGTTGAATCAAAAATGGCGTATGAGTGAGCCTTTAAAAAAGGTAAGCCTCCTTTCTACGATACTTTTGCAATATGAAATTGGTATTATAAAAAATATTGAGTGACACTCCGCCGATATCGCAAATAACCTTGATTGGTTATTAGTTCTGTATCGGCCTAATGATATTAAGAACTAAGAACGACACCCAGCGGTAGATGCACCAACAATCCATGACATCTTGACGATGAAACGTCACAGTAGAACAACAGGAGGTCTCAGAGTAGGACACGTTATGTTTCAAAATTTCTTGCCTGGAAAACAACATGTAACCGAGAATTTTAGCACTCCCCTTACCCACAGTATCTCCCGCAAACATAAAGATCCAAAACCAACATCAGGGCACGCGGACACCGAACCACTTGCATCCGCAAACGCGTCACATATTTCGAAACGATGTCGCCCGGGAGGCGGGCCGCGCCATGTTAAGAACTAACATCGTACAGCGACACACAGCGGAAGAATCCACGATGCTCCAACGATGCCATGACCTCTTCACAATGAAACGTCACAGTAGAACAACAGGAGGTCTCAGAGTAGGACACGTTACTTTTCAAAATTTCTTGCCTGGAAACTACCATGTAACCGAGAGTTTTAGCACTCCCCTTACCCACAGTATCTCCCACAAACATAAAGATCCAAAACCAACATGAGGGCACGCGGACACCGAACCACTTGCATCCCAAACGCGTCACATATTTCGAAACGATGTCGCCCGGGAGGCGGGCCGGGCCAGGGTAGTGTAGAGGGCGGCCTTCGAAGGGCCTTCCGGGAGCAGCCTTTGCTGCCGCCGAACGCCGCGCCGCGATGAAGCTATCTGCCGCCGCCAAAGACAACTTGCTAGCGCCGACGCGTTCACAGCTTATTACAGCGCGGAGCCCTATATCCTGCTTCTCATCACACGCCTGGCCGCAGGGCGAGCCCTTTGAGCTTCTTTACAACAGCGGCCGACGGGGGAGGAGTGGGATATGAGAAGAGAGAAGGAGTCGTTGACGCACGCGGAATAGGGAAGAGGAAGGGCAGGAGATGAGAAAAAGCGAGAGAGAATAAAGAGAGGGGAGAATGAGAGAACAAGGAGGAAGGAAAATGAGAAATCGGACGGAATGAACATGAAAGGGCCAGGCAATCGAGGCGGCCCTTTGGCAACCTTTTCGACCAGCATCTCTAGAGCACCGGTATCTTATTGAGTGAATCGTTTGCCTTCACATCGACAGCGTTCAAGTCTGATTCAAACGGCGATGGGTGAATGACGTTCGAGTCGTCGTTACGAACATTTTAGGTTAAAGTAAATTTGGGTTGATGAATTTTTCCCACGCTGCATCGCCATCATCGACGATAATAAACGATGACGAAGGTTTGTTATCCGCCTGCATATTCTCTACATTATCGAGCATTCAACGAATCACTAGCTACAGGCACCACGGACTTGCATATAAACGTCAAGAATACGCATAATGTTCGAGTCACCGTTGCAGATAATTTAGACTGTTAATTATGGTCGCGGCGAAATTTCTGGAAAATTTTGTCACGAAGGTTATTTATCTGCCCGCCAAACCTCCACATCACTGAGCATTCAATCACCAGCTACAGGCAACGTGAACTTGCATTTCAACGGCGAGAATAGGCATGATGTTCGAGTCACCGACACGGATATTTTACGCTAATGTAAATTTGGGGGAACCAAATTTGTAGTGTTTCCCTGAAGCTATGTTCGAGTTCCCATTACAGATATTTTAGACTAATGTAGATTTGGGGGAACCACATTTTTGCCTGTAGCTAGTGATTCTTTAATTGCTTAATGAGCAAAGAATTGTAGCTATAGCTACAGGCAACGCGAACTAGCATTTCAGCGGCAAGAATATGTTCGAGTCACCGTTACAGATATTTTAGGCTAATGTAAATTTGGGGAACCAAATTTGTAGTGTTTCCCTGAAGCTAGTGATTCTTTGAATGCTTAATGATGCAAAGAATTGTAGCTATAGCTACAGGCAACGCGAACTAGCATTTCAGCGGCAAGAATATGTTCGAGTCACCGTTACAGATATTTTAGGCTAATGTAAATTTGGGGGAACCAAATTTGTAGTTTTTGCCTGAAGCTAGTGATTCTTTGCATGCTTAATGATGCAAAGAATTGTAGCTATAGCTACAGGCAACGCGGACTTGCATTTCAACGGCAAGAAAAGGCAATGCGAGACGGGATGTGCCCGGAAGAGGGGGCGGGGCGACAAGCAGGGTCGGAGGAAGCAGCCATAGAAGGGCGCACCGCGACACGGGAAGTCCCGTCGTCTGGAGTTCAATAGAGACGCCAATCAATAATGTCACAGCTCCTTCTCCCTGAGTTGCGAAGCCGCTTGCCGCTGGTTATTTCTGTTTCTTCGCGATGGAATCGTCTTTCTTTCTCTTCTGGCGACGTCGTAGGTCCATTTCGTCGTGCGTAAGGACACGCTCTGGTTGAAGAAATGCTCTTGTTGTCGTTCAATGTACAGACGACAAATGTCATGAAAGGAATTGGTAAATAAAAACGCTCTCACACGAAACAAAGCCGAAGAAATTCTTCTTCTTCTTCTTCTTCTTCCTTATTATTATTATTATTATTATTATTATTATTATTATTAGCGTATCTGCCATTTGTGACCACGCTACACGATCTTTCCGGAGTCCTGGAGAGCCTAAGGTGTGCCATTATGGGGATTAAATTTTCGACTGTATTCCTTGGTAAGACATAACGCTTTGAATTATGAACTATGATGTGATAGGATGATGGGACAATCACAAATACGATCATGCCTACGCAGGAGTCCAATCTGCAGCCTCCTCGCAGACGTCGGCTGCCGTAACCGTCTGCTCTTCGGCATTATTATTATTATTATTATTATTATTATTATTATTATTATTATTATTATTATTAATTGCACACATACTTTTTTTATCTCAAAGCACTAAGTTTTATTTCCTTTTTGCATGTTTCATGCTTACTGTTTGTCTCGAAAGGAAATACGAAAAAAATATTCTTCCACATTAAGAATTCAAAACTTTATTTTTTCTTGGAATTCAGAAACTTTGTTTTTAACCGTCCTTCCATACATACAAAAATCACTATCATGAACCTTAACCATAAAAGCTCGTCTCACCTATCAGTTTGTTCCCACTAAAACGAACTTAATAAGGGCAGATCAAATGAACCCTGCAAACGACCCACTGTTTTCACACACATTATACCTGCATATCTGCTCTTTTATCAGTCGGCCCGTGTTATTTCCTACTCGCAGTGCGAGTAGAGTTCGACCAGTCCACTCTCGCGCCCATCATCACGACCCGCAAACGAGCTACAGCAGCGGTTTCGATTGCTTTCGACATCATCCATCTCCATTAAGAGTCGAGACAGACAACGCACTGGCGGGGAAGAGTGGGAGAGGGTGAGAAGAGACGTGAAAAAGGAGATTCGATGATCCTCATGGCATCGGAGAAGTTACGCGGGACAAGGCAGACAACATTGAAATGTGGAATATCGAAGGTAAAGCTGAAACGGATGGACATGAAATGTAAGTGTAAAAATAAGAAAATCTGAAGAATTGAGAAAAGTCGAAATAAATGGAAAAGGAAATAACGATTTTTTTCTAAACAATAAATGTTCAAAATCATTATTAACTTAATCGTTATTAACTACAAGAGTTTTTCTAGTACATGCCTCAATCAAATCATTATGTTATTTTTTAAGATGTAATGAAAGGGAGATACCGAATGTGGATTTTTGGTTGGTTGGTTAGTCCGGCGCGTCAACAGCTTAGGTCATTAGCCCGTAGGTGTAGTGCATGTGTTTTCCACAGGAAATGGCGAGATCCGGCACTGACTTGCTGTCGGCTAGCGGGGTTTCCCCAAACCAGGACTCTCCCACTAGCAGGCAATGCCCCAGCCGGGACAGACTCAAGGAAGGAAAGATCGCGCGCGGTCCGCAGCCGGTATTCGCCTGGTGATGATCGAAAAAAAAAGAGGAAAACTGCCGATCAGAGCAGCCGGCCGCTAGAATTCTCCTCCAGACAGCGACAGAATTCGACTTCTGAAAAGCTAGTGTCGAAAATCCTGCCGCCGTCAGGACTCGAACAAAGGACCTTCCTGGTCAGAGGCGCTGCAGTGACATCAGTTGATGCAGTGAGCTCCCGGTCCGAATGTGGAGATTGATGGATAAAGATATTCGTATTGAGTTTCTTGTTAGGTTTCCATCAAGAGTGCTCCGATCAGCACCAGGCGAATGCCGGAGCAGTACCCTACCAAACGGGCCACGGCCCGCGCGCGATATGTCCTTCATCTTCCTTGTCCTATCCTCTCCCCTTACACACACACTTACACTAACATGCACTACACTACCACTCCGGGAAACCGGTCGGGAGCTTAGAGCTTGTCCCGGCTGGGACGGTGTCCCGCTGGTGGAAGAGTCCTGGTTAGTGGGAAACCCCACTACCCGACGATAGGTCGGCGCCAGATCTCGCCGTCCAGCGGGGGAAGATCACCGCCATCTCCCGAGAAAAAACATGTACTACACTAACGGGAGCGATGACCGAAGCAGTTGTCGCGGCCCGGAAACACGAAAAAATCAATCAATCAATCAATCAATCAAAATCCATCAAGAGTGTAGTAAGTGTACGTACGTGAATGGAGGACAGACGGACAAATTGCATGGAGGACAGCGCAGAGGTAGTGAAACGCAAGGAGAGGGAGCGGGAAGTGAAAGACGAGAAGGGACAGACAGCCTCCAGTAAGGGGGACGGGTGGGGGGGGGTGTTACGTTCAGTTCGCGCTCGACGCGCCTACGCTGTTAGCAGTAGGCCCTAATTCCATTACGCTAGCGGGGCCCGCCGCGCGTAAGCAACAACGTGAACCCCATCCCCCCCCCCACTCCTCGCCATCACGCCTCTCTCGTCGCTGCTCTGCCCCTCGTGCCTTCGCCCAGGGGTCGCCAACTCGACGCCGCAAGGGTTTTAAAAAGGGCAGCGGCGAATATTCTCTCGTTATTCTTCAGGTAATTCGGATTCTCATGACCTAAAAATTCCTTTAAAATGTCCTATAAAATGACTTAAAAATAAGGGGAAAATGACCTATAAAATGATGACAATTTTTTTTAAATACTCAAAAATTTATATGAATACGAGTATTTATTAAATGAATTTTAAATATTAATTATTTATACAAAATTATATTTAATATTAAGACTTCATTTAATGAGGAAATGTAATCCAAAGCTCCGATCTTTCAATCGTCAGTTTGGAAAGGTCCAGTTTCTGAAGTTCCGAGTAATTTTGAGAGTTCGAAAACTAGAGTCCACCACAATACCGAATTTCGTCATGAGCTGGTGATACAATAAAAACTTTGTTTCAGTGTGTCATTGTAAATTCGTGAAATATTCACTAACAAAAAACACGAAAAGGAAAAAAAGGCGTAAAAATGACAAAAATGACGCGAAGGTCCACAAAAATGGACTAAAAATTGACAGATGGCAAAAATGACAAAAACATGACCCAATAACTTTACATTTCTATCACCTACATGTCGAGATAAGTTTGCTACGTCTAGAATGCACCAATGAAAAGATGACATGCCATCAGGATCCGAGTCTGCACCCTACTAACCCCAACAATCACAATCGGATGCTCATTTCAAGAGTTCGTGGAAGAATTCAAGAATACAAGGGTCATCTGATGCTTCCAACACAATAATTTCCATTTCAACTACATGGTTATTAACAATTCATCATGGTGATCTACTTTTAGAAAGCAAATCAGGCGCAGAGGTAAAATACATTATTTGTTCATTCAATTATAACGTGATCCGATTACCTCATTGCCAACAGAAGTTTTTCAGAACAGAGGACGATCGTTATATCACATACCATCCCGATTTTAAGATCAAGTTTCATTATTTTTCTTGAAAAGCCTTGTGTATTCAAATTCAGGGTTTAATACGAAATTCGAGTGCCCTTTGAGAATTCGATCTCAGTAAACAGTTGCAGAGTTCAAACTTCTTTGTCAGAAATATAGTATTCTCCGCTTTTCTTTGAATAAGGAACTCCAGATGCATTGTCATTTAATATTCAAAGTCAAGAAACCAACACTACCCACTGGGGCGCCATGGAAGAAGAAAAAGAAGAAGAAGAAGAAGAAGAAGAAAAAGAAGAAGAAGAAGAAGAAATAGAAAGCAAGTGGCTTGATTTTTAGGAGAGATTTTTCACCGTAGTACAGCAGTGTAGCCAGATCTCGGGTGGAATAGAATTTGGCCCTCTTCAAACAAAAAATACACGAAAGTTCGAAAAATAAAAAAGGGAGAGGGGAAAAAGAGAAAGAATTAAGATAGGGAGAGAGAGAAAGGAGAAAGAAATGATGGAGAGAGAAGGGGAAAGAAATGAGGGAGAGAAAAAGGAGAAAGAAAAAGAGAGAAAGAGAGAGAAGAGAAGCAGCTCAATGAGAGTACATTAACTTGGGCCAATTAAGCGAGAAGAGGATACATTGATTACGTTAATGCAACATTACAAAGAAGTCCGAAATAATGTTTTTGCTGCCGTTTTCTGTTCATTTTTTCTTCTTCTTCTTTGGGTACTCTCCTCTCTGGCTTTGCAACCTCACTCGGAGGACGTTTGGAGACCCCTGTTCCAGAACCTTCCTCTCCGCCAGCGGCACTGCCGCCACTGCACATTTCACAGCCATTAATTCCGCAGAAGAAAGCCTCGATTCGCTGCCGCGACGTGCGAAAGACGGTTCCGGGCGTTAATTTTGAAAAATGAACACCGCGCCCGGGAACTTTAATAACAGAAAATGATCTTCTTTACCGTAGGAAAGTCGCTCCTAGAGAGAACTTACGCAGAGGACGTGAGGGGGGGGCTAGGATTTTAAGTAAGTTGCCTGTTCCATAAGCATCTCGCCATGAGACGTCCTGGAAATGAAGTTGGCGTGGTTAAATTTTTGTTTCAAAATATGGTACCCGCTACAGAACACGACTTGTATTTTGGAATCGGAGAGACCACTCCGGTATTTTGAGTAAAGTACACGTTGGACTGTGATAGAAAGAGTTACAAATGAATTGCCACAATTCACTTTTCTTCCACGCAATATACCGTGTATTTCAATATCAGATTCTTTAGTAAATTATGAAATAAATGTATATCAAAATGTTTCTCGCCGTTAACCAATTAGAGAAAACTAAGAAAGTCGATTTGGCGATTTTCCTTTCTCTGTTACCGCGTCAAAAATGCCTCCTTTGTCTGTGAGTAACTTCTTTCTTACAGAGTTTATTACAATTGCCAACCTTTCTTTATTTTAACAGACTTAAAGCAAATAAACGTCCCTCCTGTTGACTTTTAGGAAGCCTTCAGTTGTTGAAACTGCGAAGTACTAACAATATCCGGAACAATTCCCACAAATTCATGGGCAATGATTAATTCGGCCACTCCCGTTGCAACACTTCCCTCCCTCTCCACCTTTTCCGCCTCCATCACCATCATCACCGTCACTGCATCCCAACGAGAGCCCCATTCTCTGAGGAAGCGAGTAGGCGTTCCCCCCCTCCCCGCCCCCCCGGCAGCGCCGCTGATTGGTCGCCTGGCCCGCTCGTTCGCGGCGGGCAAAATTCACTTCTGATTTTAATCAAGCGAACGACAATTCCAACTCCAGCGAATTAGTCGCTAATGGCGTTACCATTAACGATTTCCTCTCCGCCCACGCCCCCCCTACACACCTACACGCCGATGTCCCCCCCCCCGCCAACGCGGGCTCGGGGAGGGGCAAGCTTTCAACACGTGGGGGAGGGGCGCGGCGGACGGGAGCGCTTTTGTGAAGGCGGCTATTTCGTTTAAATGAATCATATTTTCCGGGCGAAGCCTTTGCCTGCCTCTCTCCCGCGGCGCTTTGTTTTCACTCTACAATATCGCTTCAAAATTACGGAGCCGTAGGCGCTGTCTTCGGCCTAACACGCGCCCTGGGTTTAGCGGTGCGCCGCGGAGCCAGGCCAAGTGGGTGGAAGGTGTGTGCGGGCGCACGCGGCCCATGGACGTAGTAGGTGGAGCGGTTGCGGGACGGATGAAAGACAATAGACATTGACAGAGAACTGATGGGGACGATTGATTGATTGATTCATTTTTTCGTGTTTCCGGGCACGTCAACGGCTTTGATCATTAGTCCCGTGAGTGTAGTGCATGTTCTTTTCTCGGGAGATAGCGGTGATCTTCCCCCGCTGGATGGCGAGATCCGGCGCCGACCTACCGTCGGCTAGTGGGGTTTCCCCCTAACCAGGACTCTCCCACCAGCGGGGCACCGCCCCAGCCGGGACAAGCTCTAAGCTCCCGACCGGTCTCCCGGAATATGTGGTAGTGTAGTCCATGTTAGTGTAAGTGTGTGTAAGGGGAGAGGATAGCACAAGAAAGAGGAAGGAAAGACAGCGTGCGGTCCGTGGCCCGTTTGGTAGGGTACTACTCCGGCATTCGCCTGGTGTTGATCGGAGAAACCACAGAAAACTACCGATCAGAGCACGATCACTGCAACAAATTGGTCGCAAGGAGGTTCTAAGAGCAGAAGCAAGAGAGGAGCGACTCTGCGAGCAAGCGAGCGAGCGAGCAGAGAGAGAAGAGAAGAAGAGAGAGAAAGAGAGAGAAAGAGAGAGAAGAAGAGAGAGAGAGAGAGAGAAAAACAGCAGCAGCAGGGTAATGGCGGCGGAAGCAGCGGCAACGCGCCAGCGAGGGCACGCTGACCGCTCCGTCCTCTCCGCCTGCCGGCCGGCCGGAGCGAGTGGAAGGCAGGGCGGGCGAGCGCGCGGCTGGCCTTGACCCCGGGCGCCCTTTCACACGGCGTTATGATGAACTAAAGCGCGCCGCCCGCGGCTTGTTTCATTCCGCGTCACGAGCGACGGCTGGCACTGCCAGCAGCCTCCCCCCCTCCCTCCCTCGCTCTCGCGCACCCCTTTGACTGCCCGAGGGCTGTCGCCGTCACGTCGGAATTAGAAGCTTTACGGAAGTGTTCACCTATTTCGCCGTTTACAATAACAGCCACTCCCAAAACTATTCCGACACCTGAAATTGTAAGAACTTCCATCCAGATATTTTACACAAATCATTATTAAATTTTAATTCAGCGCAATTTAGATAAAGCGGAGTTATTCACGAAAATAACGAATACGACTTCTTAAAAAAAGTAGCTTTACGAAGGAAAATGACCTTTTAATCATCAGCTATACAAAAATCAGTGGGCCTCAAAACCATTCGTCCAATTTTTTACACAAATCATTATAATATTTCAATTCAGCATAATTTAGGTAAATCGGAGTTAAGACGGAAAATAACGAAAACGTCTTCTGAAAAACGTAGCTCTGCGAAGAAAATTACCTTTTAATAATCAGTTATACAAATCAGTGGACCTAAAAACTACACGTACAGAGCGCGACTGTACTGAAATATCAGTCTTTTAAATATTGAAGGAAACAGTTGAAATCAACGGACGTCGAAAGCTGAAAGTCATACTACATAAGCCAGCGACAGTTTGGTCTCGTCACCGAAGAGTTTGGCTCGTGGGAACTTCAGCGAAGGAGTAACATGAGTCTCAGAAGGAGAAACAGTACTTTCCAACAACGTCAGCTGGTTCTATATACTAGTAAGAATGGTATCAGCTGCCGAAAAATTGCTTAAATGTTAATGATGAAGAATAATCCGATGAGTGACATTACACGAGTGGGGGAGGGGCCCCCAAACATATTTTCTAATAGAGAAGAAAACTGGATTGTAAGGAAGGTGAAAGGAATATCCCAAGTGTCTGAATAGTTTTGAGAGTGATTGTACTTCGATTTTTTTAAGTGGCCGACGACATTAGGTCATTGTAACACCGCCTGCCTTTTAAAATGAATACTTTTAATTAATTCGTGAACCGAGCTCGTGGCCTCAGAACTGTGCTTACCACTGTTAAAAAGACGCATTTTATAAGGGAGGTGTAACAAAGAACTAATGTCATCGGCCATTTACTATTTATTACGATACTTATTTCCAAAGCAATAAAATATTGCTGACAAACTGAGTTTGGTAATTCTTTAAGATGTAAACTTATTAAACAATATCACTGTTCCAAATATTTCATTTGTTAAAGCACGTGTATTTTGGTAATTGAAATAATGTGAATTAAAATATCAGTATTTTTGAAAGAGAAAGTTCAACAATGTTTTTTCAGAGAATCAAAAAGATCGAGTTTACCACTGAGGCTGGTGCTTGATAAATCTAGGAGTCTAAGTTCGATTCCCAGCTGACCGGAAACAAATTTGCTCGTTCACATAGTATTATAATATTGTGAAGCCATAAGAAATAATGCGAGACAGTATGCGCGGTTTTAGGATTTCTAGCTAATTACCATTTATTACTTCTATCCCAAATTGGCTTATCTGCCTCCATAAAATTCCGTTCGACGTCACAATTAGCAAGGTATTAATATGGAGGGCTCTCACATTTACCGAGGTATTAATGCGGAGGGCTCTCGCCCTATGGCGTCCGCATGGCACAAAGGGAAGGCGCGCCCCCGCCAACTCCTCGCCTGCAGAGGTAACGCGCGAAGCAGCCCAAAAACGACGCGGAGCGCAAACCCAGCGCTCCAGGGCTCCGCGCGGGGAAGGCGGGGAATAAAAACTGCCGAGGTTCAGCGGCTGGCGCGAGCGTGAAGCAACGACGACGCACAACCGTAGAGTGCGAATGTAAAGGATCCTTGGATTGGAGGAAAAAGGACGATAACGTGTCTCTAGGTCCTCGGGAATCCGTTAACCTGGAGTCCCTGTGTGCATTCTGCAGAGAAGTGATTAATTTAGATACACCAGATTGATTCAAAATAATAATAATAATAATAATAATAATAATAATAATAATAATAATAATTGAGGTCAATTGAGTTAACTCGCCGTGCCCTTTGCTGCTAAACCACGCAGTCGCTCTGACATACTTGCAAAAGCTGTCTCTCCCCTTTTTGCCATCACGCAATTTTCGAAGATTCAGAGAGTTGAAGTAACATGAGACCTGCTCTAATTCCTTTATGTAACACTTGTTTTTATCCGTTGGAAAAAAGTAAAGAAAATATTTGGAGTGGTTATTGATAAATCGTTATATCGTATAAATCGCATTAATTTTAAGCAGAAATTACGCGAAAACTATTTGTAGTTTTTTAATTGTATAACTTTACTATTGATCCAATTTTTTTGAACAGATTATGTTTAAAGACAAAATCTCAAGTCAATTTTGTAGTTTTGAAATATTAACTGTTTGAAATTTTCGAAAATACAGAGTGTTCGCTAGAAATGAAACTAGTGCCGATTCTTTTCGTCCTTTGATACATACGAGGAGAAATTTTAAAGTAAAACTTTGGGGCGGTTTTTGACAAAATTTTGAAAATGTGTTTGAGGCATCAGGTAAAGTACCCTCAAAAATCAATCATCTGCATCAAACTCAGAGGCATTGAGTTTCTTTAAATCGATCTAAAGTTATTAATTTTGGAGAAAATCGTCTAAACCATTTAGGCAGTAACGTTGACCACAGCCGGACAGAAGTTTTGCCGTCAATCGAGTTTTGATATTAAGGACCTACAAAACGACAAATCTGACAACACAATGTGTTAGAGAAAGTAATTTGCTTTACTTAGGAACATTATTTATCCGATTTTTCGTTAGAATGGTCCGGTTATAAGAGTTTTCCTGTCGAAATTTCTGCCGCACGATTACAAAACTTTCTGTTCTTTCGAAGTAAGGGCGAGACAGTAAACAGACTGCCCTCTCAGATATAGTGCGTAATAATACTAATACCTCACATGACACAAATTAATTGTTGATTTTTTAAATAACAAAAAATCGAACAATACTGGATAGGAAAAGGAATGAGGTGAAGCACATTATTATCTGTAAGTTATGTTCATTTATCGGGGAACGAAATAATATTGAGAATACTTAATAAAGGGAAAAAAAAGTGGGCATAAATTAACAATTGTGGCGTAGGATCTCGCAGACTCAGAAACGAAAAGCAATTCGCCGAACCGGCTGGCAAATGAGGTCGGAAGGCAAGGGTGCGGAAAAAAAAGGAGAACGTAGCGAGGCGGCAAAACAGAGGATAGGGGCCAGCTCCACGGCAGGGCCACTCTTGGCGGGAGAGCTACAACACTCCACAGCGGTGCGCATGGAGGACCTCGGGACATCAAAGACCCGGGGGCCCCGTTCACGACACACGCAGCGAGCAAAGGTGTGTCCCCACGTACGGGGCAATGAAGCTCCCACAGCCGCAGTCCCCGCGCCGAACTCCGCTGTATTTTTAACCCAGAACGTCCTCTTGAATAAGAATAATGAATTAATTTTTCACTTGTTCGCCGAGCACTCATTTACTTTGCGTTCTGTTCTTCACTTTATCCTCCTATCATTAATTTCGGCATCATCAGCCTTTGTTCTTTATCGGTATTGTGCTACGCAAGGGACGCTGCTTTTCTTCCCACAGGCGCCCTTCATTCAGCTTTATAACTCCTTCGTTTGATGCCCTTGTTACCCGGCTTGTTAGCCAGCCAAGCTGAAATCCGAAAATGAAAGTAAATAGGTACAGCGAGGGACAAAAAAAGCGCAGCCACCCTCCGTCTCCCGCCCGCAGCATCCAAGAGGCGGCGCTTCCTCCCTGGCAACAGCACCGAGCGACGGCAGCAGACAGCACCTGAAGGAACGAGCCGTTGCTGCTGCTGCTGCTACGAGGGACTTCATTTCCCACCGGAGAACAATACAGACGGACTGATTTCGTCGGCTCGGATGAGAACTACGAGGGTTTTCTTCTACGTACGAGAAATCTTGAGGAACGGACGAAACAAAGCACCTCTTGGTGATAAAAAGTGTAAGATATTTATTTTTTATTTAATAGGTAATTATTACCGACAAATTAGAAAACTTGATGCAATGTGGCTAGGCCGAAGGCCTTTAAGCCATTACAATACCTACATTCAACCGCGTTCTAACCTTTCGAATTCTGATACGGTGATAAAAAGGAAATATGTTCTACTTACTTGTGATTGTATCAAAATATACAGTAAGTGTAAAAAGTATTCGTACACTGAATATTGTAAAACAAAAAAGGCCTGCATTTCCCAAAAATAATATATTTCATAACATTATCCATCAAGTCGATTGCTCAAATATTTATAAATGACAAATTAGTAATAGACAAATGAATTTTATTAATAACAAAATTATTTGCAAAAATGTGTGTACGAATGTGAGACGAGCGTATGAATACTTTTTGTGCCATTATTTTCACTGTCATTTACTAATTTTAGATACGAGGGTGGGTGGTAGTGACATTTGTAAATTTTCTTAAATTGAATCTATCAAGTAATATATTTTTTATTTCTATGAGGCACATTGTCATTATTACAGAAATAAAGCTAGAAATTAATCTAAAGTATTTTCTTAAATTCAGTGTACGAATACTATTTACACTCGGTGTAGCAGAATGACAAGAAACTTTGTATAGGGACGTATTAAATATTTTGTCTTTAGATTCGACGATTACAAACAGGGGGTCAATACAACACTGACTACATGTAAATTAGCTTAGCTACTCACGTGTAAGGGAACACGTTTTAAGAAACTAGTGGTGCTAGTGGTGCAACGGCTCAAAATTTCTCATTTTATTTCTAACTTAGCGATCTTTAAAACTTCAGAGAAATCATTGAAAATGAGACCACCCACTCTTAAGCGTCTTTTACACCACCCAAGGTCAAGTTTATTAAAAAAAATCTTTGAGCCATTTTTAAGAAAATTTTGAAAATGTTGAATCTTCATGTCAAGTACCCCCAAAATCAAAATAGCTCTTTAAAATTCGCAAGCCGTCGAGTTCCTTTAAATTGACTGAACGATTTCGCACTAGAACTCTAGATAGATCATAGACGGACACTTTTCCCATCAATCGAGTTTTCGGTATGAAGGACCCACAACACAGCATTTCTGCCTAAACAATGTGTTAGAGAAGTAATTTACTATATATTTAGGAACAATATTTAATAGATTTTTCATTATAAAGTTCCGGCAACGAGAGTTTTTCTGTGGAAAAGTCGCGGTTTTCAGAGCATGATTGCAAGACGTCTCTTCTTACGAAGTGCAAGAGAGTAAAAATGGGAATGGCAAATAAATCTAATATTATTTCTAAGGCCACAAGTGTGGATAGTCGAGAGTTGATTTTATATCTAATTACGAAAAATATGGGCAAACAGAGGACATTGGTTAGATTACCAATTTTTGACAGAGATAAGAAAATGTATAAAACGATCTATTGTAATCAACGTGCTGGATGGAGCTAATGCATAACCTACGTCATCATCACACACTAAATCCGCCAACAAGCTTCTGAAGACTCGAGCGACCTACTCTTGACGAAAAAAAAATAACAACGAAATAGATCCTTGTGGTACGCCATAAGGCACGAATTCTCTTCCATCCCTCGTACCAGCTTTAACCAGGTCACCGCGACGCCTCCTCGCACAGAACACAACAGCCGCTCCCCCGCGTAATCGGGCACAACACACGATATCTTCCGCCGCGTCATTGTTTCGTGATGGTGCCTCTCGTCTCCGGGCATAACGTGCCCCACTCCGGCGACATTCATAACGGCCATCAGATAACGTCGGAAGCGTCGATCTCCGAATAGATAGCCCCCTCAACGGCTAAAATATGCACGCACCGCTGACACGAGGCTAACACACCGGGTGTGCCCACATCGCCGGCCTACTGTATGACGGGTGATCGGCCAACCTTATCGAAAGCCTGAAAACACGCGGGCTCGAAAATAATGCCCGGGCACAATGCAACGAGCGCACGTGAACTTGGAAATTTTCTGAGACAAAATGGGGATATTCGTGTGGGCGTCCAAATTACAACATACGGCGGACGAGGAAATGTTAAAACATATGTTGCACCAAACCGTGCGTGAAACACATGAACACACATCATTATCTATTCACCTATTGTTACGTCCATGTACAATGAAGAAGAAGGATAATCTTCCCGGACCCGTCAGGTCACGACTCATTGAACTTGGGTATAAAATTATATTAAAGGACTAAATCCGGGAAGATCAACTCATTTGAGTATTATATTGTACATGTATAGGCAAATTAACACCGCAGGCCCCTTGTCAAATTATTCTTAAAATAAATAACAGCATCTAAAATCGTACGGCTAACTGAAATACGCAATATTCATAGTAAATACAAAATAGCAAATGAATACCAGTAATCGATACTTATATAATAACAAACTTTAACTACGAATTTTTGCACCTTCTTGCTGGTGTTTGGTGCGCTAATACAACACCGCACTAAAGTGAAGTGGCTTCTTTCGTTTCTGTTTACTCGAGTACTTACTTTCAAACAGTGACGAGGGCATTACAAGGCCTTTATGTTGGCCTCGTTGCACGCGTCTTGATGTCCCGCGGTTGTCGCAGGGCGGAGAAGTTAGAGCGGGCGGGGTAGGGTGGGTGAGGTTGATGGGGCGGGGCAAGAGCAGGCGGGACAGGGTGGGAAGGGGAGGTTTGGCCTGGGTTGAGCTGGGCGGAGCGGGACAGCGGGGAGTGACAGGAAGGAGCGAGGCGATATGGAGTAGGTGGATTGGTTTGGTTTCTTTTTCGTGTTTCTGGGCTCGTCAACTGCTTTGGTCATTAGTCCCGTTAGTGTAGTGCATGCTTTTTTCTTGGGAGATGGCGGTGATCTTCCCCCGCTGGATGGTGAGATCCGGCGCCGACCTACCGTCGGCTAGTGGGGTCTCCCCCTAATCAGGACTCTCCCACCAGCGGTGCATACCCCCAGCCGGGACAAGCTCTATGCTCCCGACCGGTCTCCCAGAATATGTGGTAGTGTAGTGCATGTTAGTGTGTGTGTGTGTGTGTAAGGGGAGAGGATAGGACAAGGAAGAGGAAGGACAGATCGCGCGCGGTCCGTGGCCCGTTTGGTAGGGTACTGCTCCGGCATTCGCCTGGTGCTGATCGGAGAAACCATGGAAAACTACCGATCAGAGCAGCCGGCCGCTAGAATTCTCCTCCAGCATTCCGAAAAGTAGTAAACCGGGGCCCCATGGCCGGGTTGGGTGGGTTGATGCACTGAGCTACCGCTCCCGGTGAGTAGGTGGAGTTGGGTGACATTGGGGCGGGGCGGGACGGGGTGGGGTGGGTTGTGCTGAGCGAGTCAGAGCGCGCAGGGACACGGAGGAGAGTAATGAATGGAATGAGGCGGTGGGAGACAAGGCAAGGATGGGGATGAAAAGGTGGGGGAGGGGGGGGGGGGGGATCGGGTGGGTGGGGGGGTGAGGTCGGATTGGATCGCGTCAGGTCGGGTGGGGTCGGATTGGATCGGGTCGGGTCGGATCGGATCGGATCGGATTGGGTCGGGTCGGGTCGGATCGGGTCGGGTCGGGTCGGATTGGATCGCGTCGGGTGGGTTCGGTTCGGTTCGTTTCGGTCGGGGCGTGTGTAGCGGGCGGGGCGGGTGACGAGGCGGGGGGCGTGTGCTCGGGCGAGAGGCGCCGCGGGCCGTTCCGGATACGTCTCTGCGCGGCGCGGAGGTCGCTTTGAGCGCCCGGCGCGGCGCTGGGCGACGCCGCCCCGCCCCTCCCCACATGAATATGCATGCGGGTGCGCTGCTGGGCACGGGCGCGCTCGGCAGCCGTGGCGCGGGCAACGGACGAGTGTCGCGACACGCGGCGGCCACAGGAACACTCAAAACTAGCGATCGATTTTTGAAGCGACATTAGCAGAGTAAAGACCATCGAGTCCTCTGAATATGAACTTTTGAAGCCTTTGAAAGTGAAAGAAGATTGAAGCGATGTAGAATTTAATATTACGAAAACCGCGATATCGCTTTCTGAAAAGTGATATTTATTTACAAACATTCTGGTCGCTAATGACCTAGATGTTGACGCGACCTGAAATAACAAAACAAAAACAAAACAAAGCAAAACAATAATCGTAAGATGCGTTTAATAACAACAACAAAAAAAACATCAATCAAGAAGACATTTCGCTAAAAATGCCAATATTTGAAATTGCCGATTTGCGTGAGTCAATGCTGGGGTAGTGAAGGGAGGAAAGATATGATTGGGAAACCGTTAACATTAAGTGAGATGCGCATTCTAACAGGCAGCAGGAGTGGGCGAGGCTGGATGGCAATGGTGTTTCAGGGTGCGAAAAATTGACGAAGGCATCGGTAACCATCCACCTCAGGCATATTTAAAAACGGACTGTTAGATAGGGCAAACATTTCTTTTTTGTATACCAGCATTATAAACGACCTATTCTGTTGCAAGAAATCGTTCGTAATCGGGCATTTTGCGGCACAAATGATGACGTATTATCATTATACGCCATGAAAGATTGCGTCATGAAACATTCAGCCAATCGCAGTGAGAGTATCGGGGGGTAGGTAGCGGTAAGCGGAACAGATGATCACGTTTTCTCGCAGAGATGTAATTACCCGAGACGTGACAAGAAAGTTGTTTCGTAAAGTTAAGTTGGATACTCGAATAAATTTATAACGTTATTATAGAAAAAAATAGTGTATGCAACTCGTTTATAATGTTGCTTTATTGCATTCGTACAAATTTGAAAACTCGCTCCCAACGTTGCTCGTTTTCAAAACATGTACTCATGCAATACAGTATAACATTATAAACTAACTGCAGAGCTATTTATATCAGATTTCTTTTTCAAACGGCCTAGAACTGCTTCTTTAGAGACGATGATTCTCCTTTCATATTTAAAACTGTCAACTTAAATCCGTCTAAACAATGGTCAATCACACACTATTAAAAACGCAACATCATAAAATCAGTCCAACACTAAAAAAACAGGCAATCAAGATATCTTTTAGCGCTTGATTTAGGACGAACAGTTCAGCACTACTAACAGGGTCGTGTTATTACGAGACGAGCGACGACTTTTACCGTTGGCGAATGAGTCGTTAATGAGCTCACGCAAAGGTGACGAGTTCGAATCCCGAACAGCCCGTGTTGCGCCACGGAGTCGTGTCTCCGCCGCGCGAGCTCTGGGGCAACTGTGGGACGCGGCGGAGCAATTTTGGATCTGTCGCAATTCGCGTTTAAATGGCTGTTTATCTCCAAACCAAACCGCCCGCTATTACGACACGCCGGACCTATAATTATAGTCGCATTTATTATGTAGAATTTCTAGTGTATTTCGCTTCCATTACAGAAACGCCTGTGGCCATTAATGAGCACGCTGGAGGTACTGAATAGTTAATGGAAAGGCGACCGCGGGAAAAGTCTGTCAAAAACAAAAGAACTAACAGAATTTACGTTAAAAATGCATTTTGATGGTTGGAATTATTTCCCCCGCTCATACCGAAAATCGAGTTTTATTGTTTCACATTATGTTTCTTATGAATTACTTAAAAAGTAGTATTTTGTCTTTGAGTGTAATTTTGCTTTATAAAATGGACAGAAAAGAAATGCTACACCATTTTGTTTCGACAAGTCACAGTGGTAAATGATTAGTAATTTGCATGGCCAACTTAGTATGAATGTATTTTTTGGTTGAATGCAAATAAGAATGAATCTACCCTGCATTAATATTCTAAAGAGCAGCTATGATTTACTTCAGACCTTCAAAAAATTAGTCATGAATGTGAATATATTGCTAATCGAAATATATAGCCATGGATGTGAATGATGTTGCCATGAATATCGTTGTTCATGGGAATACATAGAACTTTATGGAAAGAGTGATCACCACACCTCGGGTTTGCCTAACTAAATGGGCTGTCTGAATAGGATGTGTGCACAGGTTCGTAGGTTGGGAACGTAGGTCTTAACCTGTTAGCCTCCGCGTACGGACCAGTAAGAGCGCGGGAAGGAGCGGGCGGGGCGGGGCGGGGCGGGGAGGGGTGGGGCGGGCGGGGCGGGTAGGGGTTTGGCGAAGCGGGACCATCTCGCGACGAGGCAATGTGGTGCTGGGCAGGGCGGGGAAAGGCAATGCGTAGGGGCGAGGGGGTAGGGTGCTGGGTGGCAGGACAGGGAAAGGCTATGCGTAGGGGCGAGGGGGTGGGGCGCTGGGGGCTGGGCGGGAAAGGCAATGCGTATGGGCGAGGGGGTGGGGCCCTGGGTGGCAGGGCGGGGAAAGGCTATGCGTAGGGGCGAGGGGTGGGGCGCTGGGTGGCAGGGCAATGCTGGGCAGGGCGGGGAAAGGCAATGCGTGTGGGCGAGGGTGGGGCGCAGGGAGGCACGGCGCGGGGGGGGGGCGGAAAGGGTAGGGCGAGGGCTGGTGGCTGGGCGGGGATAGGCAATGGTAGGGCGAGGGGTGGGGCGCTGGGTGGCAGGGCGAAGAAAGGCAATGCGAGAGGGTGGGGTGCTGGGGAGGCAGCGCGGCCCGACGACACGAGAGCGCGCGCTCGCCGCTTTGTGCGGCGCCAGCAGCGACGTAGGTGGCGCTGGTAACGCCATTGTTCCAGACGGACGCCGGAGAATGCCGCGAGGGCTGTTGTACAAACGGCTCTATTGACTCGTTGGAACGGGGCGGGGAACGACTCGACGTTAGGTCGGGCAAGGGATGGAGGGATCGGGAGAATGTCGTTTTCTAAGAAAGACGTGCTTCGACGACGCGGGCGTGGGGCTGGAGACAAATTTTGTGCCACTAAGCGTTGCCATACCAGATTTAATAGCGTTATAACTTCCAACTGTTTCTAATCATTGCATGTGGGCCTTTCAATTTGATTTTACCAAGTAACTCTTACGAAAATGGTGACTACATACGCCATTTATTTAATGATGTTGCAAATTGAATCACACATTCTTTAACGGTATTGTGCCCTACAAATCCTCCTCCAAACAATACGTGTAAAGAAGCTAGTCATAAAAAAAACAACAACCGAAACATGGATGATGATTTTTGAATTTGCATCCCGATCTAAACAATGCATCTGTTTATTCCAATCACGTATAATAAACATTTGATTTTTTAAATTTTAAAGATATGAAATTTAATTCACTATAACAACTAGCATCACTTTATTCTCGCTGATTCTCACAAAAAATTATCGCAAATTTAAAAGCCGTTTTTGGTCATGTGGACGCAGATACAGACAGTACAATCAGTACAGCAGGTTCGTACAATTTAGTAGTGGAGGACTTATGGAAAAATTGAAAGCAAAAAATAGGAAAGATTAGAAAAAAAAATTCAGTGAAATGAAGTCATGTTAGTCACTGAAATGTCATGGACGATTTAAAGCTCAATTATTAATAGGAGATTCGATATATTTCTTGTAGAGGGTAAGAGATGTAATAAGTGAATGTTACAAGAAATATCACTGAAGCTACGCGACATAGAATGAGCGAATAGAATGAGCCTGGAGAGAGCGCAAGACGCGATAGGGAAGAGGAGCCAGAATAAACAGAAGAGCGTAGAACAGTCGACGTCGGTTGTAGTGAACTTGTGGGGACCAACATTTTTGTTCACTATATCCGTTGATGTCAAAACTAAATAGAATTTGTACATAAGGATTCATTTTATGAAAATAGAGAAACAAGCAAAATACATTAACAGCATGAACTGACAATTTTTATATTTTAATTTGTCCTTGAAAAATCAATTATTTTCAATTGTTTGCTTCGTACTTTTTCCATTAGTAATGTTTCTGTTCTCCTCCAGAGTTCGTGCTCTCTCCATGTTTGAATCTGCATTGTCCTCTTTGTATCGTAATGTAGTCTCCTCCTCGTACAAGTATCGTAATGCAGTCTCGACACTCTTCAATGCCTCTTGCACTGTTGGAACACCGTCCCATCCTCCGAAGGCCTTTAAATTGCCTAATAACATACGAGATGCTTTCGGTAAGGGGATGGCGCAAGCGGTTATTAAACTGATGGCTTTCCCGCTTGGCACGGCGGATATCTTCGGGCTGAGTCAGTCGCGAGCGTCCTGTCGCCTACGTAGAACTCTACGCACTTTATCCCACAGACTATCAAATTACATCAAGATAGAAACTAAATCAAGCAATTGGGCGTCGTCGCAGCTAGTAGTAGCCCACGCAGGGCACGCCCTTTGTATCCGCAGGTAAAACACCCATTCCGAGTGCGCTACCTTCACCTCAGGGTCACTTCTTCGATTATGACCTTTTGCCGACGATATTTTTTTTTCAAACTACCTAGTGTTGGAATTTGTGGCACGGAGGCGATATATTCTTTTCCAGGAGGGAATTAATTTCCAGGACGTATTACCGACGTTCACTATAGCCGAGGTTCAAGTTTACAATAACCAAATCTTCTTATGCTTATTTCTCATGCAACTGAAACGGAACTAGTGACTTAAGTTCACTATAAGGCGGGTTCGCTATATCTGAGTTCACTGTACAGATGGTTCGCTATATCCGAGTCATATAACAATGGTTCGCTATATCCGAGTTCACTATAACAGATGGTTCGCTATATCCGAGTTCACTATAACCGGTGTCGACTGTATATTTAATGGATTTTTCAGCAGCCACTGAGAGCCACAAGGGCGTCACCTGAAAGCATCGTCAGCGAGCAAGGCAACAGAGGCGATCTCCCACGGCGATCGTCCGACTGTTCTCACGATCGCCCCCACCAACCGGCTTCCACCTCCCCCCTTCCACGGAGTCAGAATTTCGCCGCTGCCTCCACCCCTTTGCCACCCCCCGCGAAGCGGCGGCGGCGTGCCCTAAGTGGCTGACCGTTAAGAGCTTCACGGAGACCGACGAAGGAAAAGGGCAAAGCTCCAGCAGATCGTTAAGGGGAAAATACAGCCGCCGACGGCGGCGGCGAGCAGGCTGCCCTAAAGCAAAGTCTGCGCCAGCTGTTTCACTGGCTGCGAGAAGTCTTGCGCTGCCGTTGCCGGTGCCTCCACCTTCAACCTCTCAGTCCTAGGCTGCCGTTGCCGCCAGCGGTAACACACAGTGCGGATAATTTCAGATTCAAGCACACGAAAATCAATTGTAGGCATGCATTTTAAAACTAGCACAGACCTGAACTTCCACAAGTGTAACATATTTTCGTAAAATTTCCTTTACGCAGTAAAGCTGAGCAAGAAATATCATTTTATACAAATATTCAACTAATAAATCAGACAGACCGGATCGTCAATTCTGAGATGGAAAGTGATGGATTTTGTGTGTCTAAAGCATACTCCGAATTCCACTTCCATGTCAGTTCACGGGAAAAATTATTAATCTAAGTTAAATGGTTAAAAATGTAAGTTAATCTTAGTTAACTCAGGGTGTTGGATACGTTACTGATGTAATCGAGGCTTCTTTCATTAGTTCGAGTGTAGTCAGCTTATAAACGTTTGGTTTGGACCGTTCTTTACCATAAATCTGTCATTATTTATCCCGAAATCGGCCAAACCGGCAATGGCGCTGATATACGTCACAAGAATTACATACCCACACGGCTCTCAAAACAATTTCTAGGCGAAGAAATCGAATAGGCTACTGAGTAATATTGTGAAGAACATTTGTTGCATTTCGAAATACCATTTAAGCAATACCATTAAAATGACATTAAAATCAATAAAACAGCACAAAATGCTTTAAAAATGATAGAAAAATGTAAAAAATGACTTTTTTCGAAACCGGCAAAAAAGCAAAATAATCTATAAAAATGGGAGCGTAGGCTTCCGCGGCCGGAATTGGAACTTACTTGGCTATCCGGCGTCTCCCGGATAGCCAAGTAAGTTCCTATAAAAATGGGTCATTCCTTTTGTCATAACATAAAATGAATTTCTATAGTAAACAGCATTGTTCTAAAGTGAAAAGGAAAAAATGATATTTCATTAATATCCGCCCTCTATTCATCAGTTCCACCGTAGCGCGCATTCCGCTGCAGTGAGCATTGTTCGTCCCAGAGGACGCGGAGAAGCGGGCACTGTGCGGCATCGCCGACGCGGCGTGGTGTGGCGTGGCGTTCCGGGCCGCCCACGAAGGCGGCGGCGGCGGCGGCGTCGGCGGCCGAGCGGAGTGTTTCTAGAACGTTCGAGGCCCCTCGGAGTGCAGGCTGCCGCCGCGCAACACAGCCATTCCGTTCCTTCTTGTTCTTCTGCTCGCACCGGCAACACTCGCGGATGAAGCAGTGGCTCCCAAACGATACGATGGGTTGCTGCTGCTGCTGTTTCTTTACAGTTCACTGCGTCTCTTCTTTCTCCGTCTTTCTTTCTTTGTCTGTCTCTCTTTTTCTCTGTCTGTATCTCTTTTCTCTGTCTGTCTGTCTCTCTTTTCTCTGTCTGTCTGTCTCTCTTTTTCTCTGTCTGTCTGTCTCTCTTTTTCTCTGTCTGTCTCTCTTTTTCTCAGTTTGTCTGTCTCTCTTTTTCTCTGTCTGTCTGTCTCTTTTTTCTCTGTCTGTCTGTCTCTTTTTTTCTGTTTGTCTATCTGTTTTCTCTTCTGTCTCTCTTTCTCTGTCTGTCTCTCTTTTTCTCTGTCTGTCTGTCTCTTTTTCTCTGTCTGTCTGTCTCTCTTTTTCTCTGTCTGTCTCTCTTTCTCTGTCTATTTCTCTTTCTCTGTCTGTCTCGGTGTTTTTGCTTTAATTGCGCGACCGTTTAGTTATACACCACGTCAATTATGAATCCCGGGGGCGTTGTTAAAAAATGAGGTAAAGCACGTTAACGGCGCATGTCGAATTTATTTTCCCGCATCATGCAATTTTCAACCTAAAAGTTATTTGCCAACTCACGAATAATAAATTGCTTTACAACATATACTTTTTTGTCTTAAGTGTACGCATGATAATTTTCTTTGGCGGTTTGTTCACAAAAGTGTTCCAGAAAAGAATATTTAATGTATATGAAAATAGCCCGTGTTGTACATTCTCTATTCACATTAGAAGACGGTACTTTCGAATGAAATTACAAGCCAGCACCAAACATATGTACACATTATGTCTAGGAGAATGAAAAAAGGGTTTACTATTAAATGACAACAAGATAGCCGGTTTGTACGAAACCTCATTTTTTAATTTGAAAAAATGTGTAATAATATAAAATTAATCCCTAAAATAAAATACCATACACTTTCCCAACTTCAGAATGTTCGTAATTCTTCGAAAGCTTCTAAAATATTTAGAATTCTTAGGAGATTAATATATTACGAAAAACGCAATTTAGGTGACAAATTGTCACTTAAATTACTTGTTACCTCAATTATTGAAGTCGAAAAGACGTGAAGTGCCCAATTGTAAGCGTTAAACGGTCATTTGTTAGTGTGACCAAAAGAGATAACATGTAATCGCAGTATTATTACATCATGAAGTATATTAAGTCAAATTTAAAAGCTTTGAGTAGTTTCGTATCACTGTTAAGAAAAGTTATTATTAAACTCTTGCTGAGAGAAACTGTTCTGTCAATTGTCATAAATTGTTTTTGGGCATCTTATTTTCAAAAATAATTATTTAAAGCAAGGCAAACAATTATTGAAAGCTGTTGGTGACGTCGGCTATTTCCGACATTTAATATTGCAGAGAAATTATTAAGGTAAGCACTTTGAATGCAAACCATAACATAGTCGGCGAATGATTACGTATGCTTGTCATTTGCAGATAAGAATCGCAGGAATCTTCCTATGTACGATTATGTATCATTTTATTTTTCACAAAGAGTGATTCACACGTTTACAATACGTGGAATTTTCCCCACAAATCACTAGTGTATTTATTTTGTATTACAACATTATTGTCTATTGTTAATATGGTTAATTTGTCTATTAATAATTTGTCTATTGTCAATTATTAATTAGAGACATAATATCGTCAAAAAAAAAAATTTAATTTTAAAAAACACTTATTTCATCCTAAAACCTCTTTTTTTTTCCCCCATTGAGCAAATGCTGAGATGGCCCCTTGATTTGCTTCTGGACGTAAATGTAGCTTCACTATGCGTACGTTTTGTTGTGCTTTCCTTTTGCTTGTAGTGGTAGTAGAACGTAGGATGCGTTTCTATTTTGTTAGCAATATAGAAAAATAAAATCTGTTCGTCCGTTTACCGTTACAAGTAAGTTTTTTATAATTCGGCAACGAAAATTTCTAGTTTTTGAAATGTTAATCTCTCGCTTTTTTAAATTTATAATAATAATAATTACAATAATAAAAATAATAATTATTATTATTACGATTATTATTATTATTATCATCATTATTTCTATTATTTTTTCATCTTTCAACTATTAATAGTTAAATTGTGGGGTCGGGATTCTGGTTGGTGGGTAAGTCCTGGTTGGGGAAAATCCCCGCTAGTCGACGGTAGGTCGGCGCCGGATCTCGCCACCCAGGGGGATGATCATCCCGAGGAAAAACTACACTTGCGGGACTAATAATCTCAGCTGTGACGCGCCCGGAATCGCTAACAACCAACCAACTAGCGGCCGCACCGCTGGTCTAGCCGCAGAGCGGAGCGCGTGCCGGAGCACAGGCAGGGCCAGGGCATCTCTGCCACCCGCGGTGCCCTCCGCCGCGATGCGCGGTTCATATGGCCATAAATTAGTCGGCTTCCGCTCGCTCGCACATTCGCCCTCCGAACAACGTCCACTGCACGGGCGATACATCACGTGCCGTATGGTGCGGGCGGTAGCCTATGAGGAGGGAAAGACGAAGGCAGCGGTGACAGCACTAAGCGGGCGACGGAAGTTGGCTTGGACGGTGACTGGAAGGTCGGTGGTTGGTTAGTGAATCCGGGCGCGTCAACTACAAATTTCATTAGTCCCATAAGTGTAGTACTTTTTCTCGGAAAGTGGCAGTGTTCTTCCCCCGCTGGATGGATAGAAATGGTGTCGACCTACCGGCGACTAGCGGGGTTCTCCCCAAACAGTTATTTCCCACAAGCGAGGCATCGCCGCAGCCGTGACAAGCGCTAACCTACCAACGGTCTCTCGGCATGTGTGGTAGTGTAGCGCATGTTATTGTGTAGAGAGGTAGGAAAGATAGCGCGCGGTCCGTGGCCCGTTGCTTCGGATACTGCACTGGCATTCTCCTGGAATTGATCGGATCGGAGAAACCACAGAAAACTACCGATCAGAGCAGCCGGCCTTTAGAATTCTACTCCAGACAGCGACTAAATTCGACCTTGCTGACAAGGTAGTGTTGAAAATCATTCCATCGTAAGGAATTGAATCTAGGACCTCCCGGTCAGAGGACTGCAGGATATCAGTTGACCCCCTGAGCCATCTCTCCCGATGACCGATATGTGGTGGGTGGTGATAAGAAGGCGACATAGGCACCCGTTTCACCGATGTTGTGAGAGTGATAGAGGCGGACGTAATCACATTCAAAACTCTTTGTTGATTGAGAACAGAGTACGCGGGACTGTGTGATCCATCAAAACAATGCCATTCGGAAATGAAATAGTACGAATACTATTCCACACTCTCGCCATTATCAACGTGTTGCATTCCATAACGGTTGGGCTGTGATTTGTCCCACGTGGTCCCATCGCGAAGAACGTTCTAAAGCACGTCCCACCGTGCAAAAAGTCACGCGACACATATCAGCACGAATTCACTTGCAGCATCAGCAGCGGATCCTGCAAGGCGAGTAATTTACACATTCTTACTATAAAACTGACATCGCAGAACTAATTGACTCCAAGTGCAAACAGGGATAAAACTTTCCACTTCTCTCAAATGAAATTTCAAGTGATGGGTAATTGTCACGAAAATTTTAAAAACAACAAAAAAAAAAAAACTCTAAGAGCCCACGAATATAGAGCGAATTCGGTTTAAAATTCGAATGAGAATTACAGTCATAAAATGTTATGGCTGATGTGCAATGTTTAGTGCAGTTTACTTTAAAAAACAACCTCTTCGTTCCCCTCCGTATATCAACTTAAAATTGGAAACGTTCTGTGAATAAACAACATTATTTCTGTAGGTTAAAAAAACTGTTTGCATAGCACTAATTATTCCGAGAATCCACATAACACATGAACACGAGTTTTTCGCTTTTTTTTTTAGGATTAATGTTCTGATGGTTTACGGAGCTTAAATTTCACATGCTGCTGATAAATTTTAATTAGCAGCTATATTTTTTTCAAAATGCCTCTTTAAAACTGCTGACGATGTTTTAAAACCCTGTATTTGACCACGCACTCGCGCTTTCAGAGAAAATTACAGAGAAAGATACGATCTTTTAAATCAAATCAGTTCACAAAAAAGTATTTTTCCAACGATATTTGAAGATTTTACACACAAAGAAGGCATCGATTAAAAGAAAATGCGACTCGTTCTTTGAAATTGTTAAAAGGCATTGAAAACAGAAAAATGTTTTCACAAACATTTTCGAGCATTTTCTCTATTCATTATTCACTTACCCTCCTGCAACATTAGTTACTGAATGTGAAGGTAATACCAACCTGCAACAAACACAAAATTTCATTAGAAATGCAACAGCACTCCCCAAACAAAACTGAATAGTGCAAAGTATACAAAAATTAGTAGTCTACTGAATTTACAATTTCAACTAACACAAAAATCACAATTAGAATGACCTCCCATTCCCATTTTCACATTCAAGATTTTCCGGTTCGTAAATTCTCACGAGAGATGACAAAATGTCGAAGAAAATTTAAATCCTCCGCTACAATTTTTTATACCGATTTCGATACTTCGCCCTCTAAAAAGCAAGTACTACAGGACGTGGAAAAAACACGTTCACAGGACCTACGCTAGGAGCTGCAGCAGCACCCGACGCACACAAAACAAAGCTCACGAGCAAAACACTGCAACCAACCACGCGGAAACACGGGCCCCCCAGAGGCACTCGACAGCGGCAGAGCACAAGAGGGGAAGAGGAGGGGGGCACGCAACGGGGTACCCCAAGCAGCGTCGAGGAGGGGAGGAGAGGGAGGGGAGAGCAAAGAGGTTGGGCTCTTATTAAAACTCCTGGGACGCTGTCCAACTCTAATAAAAGGAGACATTCCACTGCAGTATATAACCCCGTGCTTCATTCACAAAGGGACTCTTGGACAAAGGGAAAACACATTTAGTGGCGACGGCGCAAGGGAGGGGAAGGTAGAGGACAGCGCGGCGGCGGGGAGGGGGGAGGCGGTCGGCGTCACGAGGCCAAAGAAATAACCGGCAGAACACGCAAGAAACAGCGGAGGGGTGGGGTAGAAAAGTGCGCATTGATGTACATGCTGACTGGCAAAGCCACTGTACTTTCCCCAGTAGAATAAGACACTCATTCCTAGACCATCATTATTATTGTATTCCAGTCAGCTTTGTCCACGAAGTATTATCGTTAATTTTCAACGAACCATTCGTTATCCCCTGAAGTACATTTTTATTTCCTCATATACGTAGATAGTACATTGAGAAAGTTATGTAATAATGAAACTCTATGCTAATATTTTGACGGAAATTTAGAACTTTTAGGTCCCTGACATCGATAAAGTTTTTTTACCTCTGTGGACGTCACTACCGCCTACATATCAAAGTTTTCTCCAAAACGTATTTTCTCCTCTCTATCTGCGTAACTCGACGCCCAGAGAAAATGAAAGAGATTATTTAATTTTTGGCGGTACTTTACATGAAGTAAGCAAGCAAGGTCATTTTCAAAGTTTTCTCAAGTATAACCACGGTCGAATTCAGTTGCTGTCTGGAGGAGAATTCTAGCGGCCCCCTGCTCTCATCGGTAGTTTTCCGTGGTTTCTCCGATCAATACCAGGCGAATGCCGTAGGAGTACCCTACCAAACGGGCCACGGACCACGCGTGATCTTTCCTTCCTCTTCCTTGTCCTATCCTCTCCCCTTGTACACACACACACACACACTAACACCAACTACACTAACACATTCCGGGAGACCGGTCGGGAGCTTAAAACTTGTCCCGGCTGAGGCGGTGCCCCGCTGGTGGGAGAGTCCTGGTTATGGGGAAACCCCACTGGCCGACGGTAGGTCGGCGCCGGATCTCGTCATCCAGCGGGGGACGATCACCGCCATTTCCCGAGAAAAAAACACATGCCCTACACTAACGGGACTAATGACCAAAGCAGTCGACGCGCCCGGAAACACGAAAAAATCAATCAATCAATCAATAAAACGTAATTTTTTTCTTAATTTCCACCAACGCAACATCGCCCGCACAGCGATATTGTTTCCAGGAGGCAAGCAGGCGCTAGTCGCAACTTGCGTCCGCCTACGCGAGCGAAGGAATTGAGGTCGAGCGCGGCAACGAGTTCGCGGAAGAATCGCAAGGCCGGGCGCGGCACACGCCTCGGCCGGAGACGGGAGTGGGCGTGTTTTAAGAAGCGTAAAACCCATTACCTAAAGTACAGAGAGCGGCGACGTGACGGCGGCGGCGGCGGCGCAAAGCAAGGACGCCCGTCAAAAGGTAAACGCGGGCCGCGCCGTACCCCGCCGGAGAAAAGCCGGGCGCCGGCCTCGACGCGACTTAGCGCAAGATGACGAAATAAACAGCGTCTGCCGCGCGGGGAAGGAAATGCCGGCGGGAGATAAGAGAACACAAAAAGGAAAAGGCTCAGATATTGCAGGTTATTCGAAGAGCACTTGCGCGTGGAAAGAAAGCGAGAGAAACTGAATATCCGAAGCGAAATAATTGTGGTAGGTTTAAGGAACTGGCATGCAGCGAATTTTAAGTCATTTAGAATGTTTAATAAAAAATGTCTTGTGTTGTTTCACTGAGGTTGTTATTATTATCATTATTATTATTATCATTAGTATTATCATCATTAGTATTATCATCATTATTATTATTATTATTATTATTATTATTATTACAAAAAATATTTATATTTTGAAATTCACACATGCCTTTCATTGAATTCGAACTTAAAATGTAGCCTAAGATTTAAGTATAGGTTTATTCACTCGATTTTTCAAGTGTTTCTGATGATGCAGTATGAAAAATTCAAATTGCAAAAACTATATTGATCAATCTTGGGAAGTATCATCAACAAATTCCCAAAGAAAAAGGTAAGTAAAAGAAAAGTTTACGCTCTCCTTTTGTTTTTACTGAAATGTTACAAAAATGTTCTCATACTTTCTACTCAAAAGCAGACGACTTATTCATCAAAGGCTCGTATCTAACTCTTTACTTTACGTATCTCAAAGGACCTTCTGCAAGAAGACTTCTTCTTCGTCTTCAATCATGCAAAAAGCCGCCGCCAAATAAACACGTCCTCTCACCATCGCAGACTGATGACGCAAAGAAAGGGCCAGGTGACACACGAGCCTTGACGAGGGCTTTCTGCGAGATGGGGCGGGGAACGGCCCTTGGGGAACACCAGCTCGCGCGCGCGAGCAGGGCGGAGGCCCTACAAGGGCGCAATTTGCAAACGACCCCTCGCCTCCGCACCCGCGCCCTTGCTCAGGTTACCGTCGTCTGCAGGTGCGAGGACGACGCAGGCACGTCGCAATATATCGTCCCGGAGTGAAGGCTGCGTGGTAAGCGCGGGCCGATAACGAAGTCACGAAGAGGAAAAGAAAGGCGTCCGCAGGCGAAGTCGGGAAAGAATCAGGAAGGCCCCAAGGAGCGTAAAACGAACGTAAAACGAGAACCATAAAAAGGAACGAGATGAAAATTTCGTTAAATTAGAAGGGAGAGGTAAAAAATTGTACGAAATAAACTCAGATGAGAACGAAATGCGCATACCTCGGAAAAGAAGCTGACGACATTTTAGAAAGAAAGAGGAACGAAAAAGCCAGAAGTACGTAATCCACAAAAAAATATGCAAAATGTTTTGAAGCTATTTGAACAAATGGTATACGTGAAAAATAGAGAAGTAATCCTGCACCTAAAGGCTTGTTCAGTACTACGTATCATAACAGCATTAATGTTGTGTAATTTCGCATTCACAATATTTCAACAGCGTTTAATACTTACATGGTTTTTAAAATTCACTTCATAGTTTTTGGGATTGTTGGAGAAGCAAGAGGAAAGTAGCCACTGCAAAAGTAATTTATTATTTGTAAAGCTGCATTAAACCAACAAGAACTCAGTATGTTTTCGAAATAATTAAAAACATATACTAGCAACGAGTATTTAAATTCACAATGTAGAACAATAGCGTATTCAAAACACATTTAAAGGTGAACGAACTTCAGAAATTTGTAAAAGGAAATGCACTTTATACGGCTGAAAAATAGTGTCCGACTCGATCAACCGACATACAACATACACTGTACTTGAACTAATAACCAAAGTAGTTGACGCGCCGAAAATGAACAAATACTCACACGAGAGAGTGATAATGATTTTAACGGAGTTAATATGACAGTAAATCATTATCTACATATTAACTCACTAGTAAGAGCAGAAAAAAGTAAATAAGAACGAAATATAGAAAAAATAAAATACAGAAAGAACGAAATACAGAAAGAACGAAATACAGAAAGTACGAAATATAGAAAGAATGAAATATAGAAAGAAGGAAATACAGAAAGAAGAAATACAGAAAGAACGAATACAGAAAGAACGAAATACAGAAAGAACGAAATACAGAAAGAACGAAATATAGAAAGAACGAAATACAGGAAGAACGAAATACAGAAAGAACAAATACAAAAGAACGAAATACAGAAAGAACAAAAAGACAGAACGATAAAAATAATCCCCCCCCTGACCTCGACCGGGCACAGCACCGGAGGCGGCGCGGCGCGAAAACGCGAACAGGATGGAGCCGGCTCGACGCGGGTGCGAGGGGAGAGCGATCCATCAGGCTCCGGTGCAGAGGACACAAAGGCACTCGCGGGGCCCTCTGCGAAAGCGGAAGGCCTGTGCGGGCGGGCGGGGTGGGGCGGGGTGGGGCGAGGCGGGGCGGGGCGGGAAGGGCGGCAGGGCGGGCAGGGCGGAGCGGGGCGGGCTGGTGTGGGGCGGGGCTGGTGTGGGGCGGGGATGGTGCGGGGCGGGGCTGGTGCGGGGCGGGGCTGGTGCGGGGCGGGGCTGGTGCGGGGCGAGGTGGGGCGGGGCGGGGCGAGGCGGGGTGCGGCGGGGCGGGCGCTGACGTAACGAGACGCGTGCGCTCCCCGCACCTGAAGGGCCCTCGTCCGCTGTCCCCGCCCCCTCCGTCCGCCCGCCGTCAGGGCTTCGTTAAAACCGCGCTGGGCGGCTCTCGTTTCAGGGGCGCTCGCCGGACGTGGGCTGCGGCGGCGGGCGACGGCGGCGTGATTGCGGCGGAGAACTTTCAAGTAGCGTTTGCGTACCAGGCCAATACATCACGAAACCAATCGAAGGAATTGGAGTTTAAACGTTTATTGGGACACGAACACTGCGCGCCGAGTTTCGTACCGAGAAATTTCGCTGGCATTATTTAGATAGTTCACATCTCATTTCGTGACGTTTATAAAACTACAATTTTACAATATTGATAGAATTCATGTTCCCCAACTTCACACTCACTTCATCAATATTTTCTTGTTAGTTTTTGTTCAAATCGATTGAATTTGATTAATTTGTATATGATTCTACTACCAATAATTTTGTGACAGGTTGTCTCAAGGTCCTTTGTCTTCTAGTCTCTCACTTTGGAAGGCAAATAGCTGTTTTGTTGTTTCTAATCTTTGTCTCACTTATCACCGTAGCTGTTGAGTAATTAAACCACTAATTTTAAATCAATATGCATCAATGTATTTCCCAAATAACGTTTACTTCTTAATGAAATAGTAATTGAGGTACAATTACTGAATATAAATGAACTTATTTCCATACCAATTATGGGAAAGTTGCAGGCGTTCAACACCAAAGAGAAAACATCAAAAGAAATAGTACAACGGTAAAGAACATAACTAGTTTTCGAGTATTTTCACGAGCAATGGAAAATATTTTTCCAATAGCCATTGCTAAGGGATTCGGATTGCCGATGCCATTGAAGTGCTTAAATCAGTTCTCGGCTACATCTCACAAAGAATGTCACGCAGGATGTACCAGAATTTCCTAGAATATGAAATTATTTGAATCGTTCATCTCGTATTATCCACACTTCAAAAAATCTTAAGAAACAAAGATATTTGCTTGGCATTCTCACACGATGTGCTTCATATTTTGTAACTAAATTCAAACTTTTTTAAAGGTGACAACAACTAAGTGGAAAACTCTGGGTTGCAAGGGTCAAAATGGCATTTTTGGGTAATATCGCAAACCGACTTGTTGCTCGCGTCGGAATTCACGTGTAGCTCCGACCTGAGAAAAAATATCGCCACTTCTAGGGAAATACCACGCACTGCCCTTACGATTAATGACTGAAGTAGTACACATCCCCGGAAACACTACACAGGTGTCCAGGGAGGAACCATCGAAAATAATCTCTTCAGAAAATTTAAGTATTTTTGTCTAGTAAACTCCTTTGATATTTCGGATAGCTGAACCGCAATACGCCCTCGAAAGTTGGTCGGAAAAAATACTTTCTATGGAAAACATTCCAATGTAGAGGCATATAAACACTCCAGAAACATGTCAATTGTTTATTATTTACAAAAAAATAATATAATGGTTCGGAACGAAAAAATGACCTTTAAAAAAAATCACCCAATTTACACAGTTCGACTGTTTTCTTTTTATTTCTGGGTTATTTTTATATTTCTGGACAAATATATTCACTTGTTTTGAAGATAATAAACTATTTACATGTTTTTGGAGCGTTTATACGCTTCTTCAATGCAAAGTCTTGCATAGAAAGTATTTTTACAAACCAACTTTTGAGTGCTTATTACGGCTCAAACCATTTGGAATATCCAAGGAGATTATTACACAAAATAAGCTTAAAATGTAACTTAAGAGCTTGTTTTTAAAGTTTCGTTGTTTACTCCCTGCAAAACCTGTATATTCTATCAATATTAGAATAAAGGAGGTGTTCCACAAGGTTCCATTGCAAGAGCGGCAGCATGAGCAGCTGCTTGATAAAACAGACGCAAAGCGACCGAAAGTAGTAACATACGGGCCGAGGGAGCGCGTTGGCTGTAGCGCGGTGTGGGACGATAAGGATGCTAGCAGACGAGCGAATCCGATTCGATGGAAAATGCTTTTGCGGGGGTGTTGAAGTCGCGCAACCGGAATGTCCACCACCTACCAGAGGTTGTAATTGCAATATGCTAATCTCCAAGCACGCCGTGTTTGCACAGCAAGTCGCGGGAATGGAGATCTGAATAGCAGGCAATGAGATATCGATAAGGTCACCAACACAGGGCAAGGAGCGTGCACGTACAGAGTCGAAAATAAGATTGAAGACAATTTGCACGAAACAACAGAATGAAGAGGAATAACTCTTCGCACATGTACACGACATTGAAGGTCGTTACTTGAAATGAAATCACAGAATAAACATTAGTGGAAGGTAACTTTGTAAAAACAGACTTCTAAAAGACGAGGTCAGAAAAAAATACAAGTCACCAGAAAAATAAATTCGAAAAAAAAAAACGACGAAAGAAATCAGTATGTTTAATAATAGATGAGACAATAAAAAGTGTAACAAATAAAATTATCTGTATTGACACTTCACGTGTAGTCCAGACGTCCTAGAAATCACAGGATTGACTGCAGTGCCTCTGACAGGAAAGTCCTAGGTTCGAGTCCTGACGGCGGCAGGATTTTCGATACTAACTTTTCAGCTAAGTCGAATTCAGTCGGTGTCTGGAGGAGAATTCTAGCGGCCGGCTGCTCTAATCGGTAGTTTTCCGTGGTTTCCCCGATCAACACCAGGCGAATGCCGGAGCACTTCCCTACCAAACGGGCCACGGACCGCGCGCGATCTATCATTCCTCTTCCTTGACCTCTCCTCTCTCTTTACACATACACTTACTCTAACATGTACTACACTACCACATATTTCGGGAGACCGGTCGGGAGCTTAGAGCTTGTCCCGACTGGGGCGGTGCCCCGCTGGTGGGAGAGTCCTGGTTAGGGGGAAACTCCTCTAGCCGAGACGGTAGGTCGGCGCCGGATCTCGCCATTCAGCGGGGGAAGATCACTGCCAGCTCCCGAGAAAAGAACATGCACTACACTCACGGAACTAATGACCAAAGCAGTTGACGCGCCTGGAAACACTAAAAAATCAATCAATCCACAGGATTGATTTCACCTGATTGCGTTCCGCTCGATTTCACTCCACCATTCGCTCCGCATCCACGAGACTCTCGAAAGCGCCCAATGCCGCCGAAGCGTTAGGCGCCTGTGATCTCTCCATGCCCGCGACCGCATGGTCTTTCTCCCTCCTCCCACAGCTCCTAGTTTCAGCGGCGCGGCTGTCCGCAGTGCTTCTCTGAAACGCGGGTTGCATACACGAACGGTTCCCAGGCGCGCGCGGACCATTCCAAATGGGGAGCATACCCGTGTTCCTTTACATTCCGGATGAAACGACGTCACTAGGAGCTACCATGTGTGGTCTTTCAGAGCCCAAATAACGATGCAGTTGAAGGTTCTGAAGTGGTTTGCAACGGAATGTGTCCTTCTAAAAGAGGAGTTAGAGACACATCACTTAACATTCCGTTGTTCATTATCTTAACATATTACGAAATTAGCTTCGGCAATGTAAATCTAATGAATATTAACGAAATAATATGATAATTGAATAATATTGATATATGTGAATATTTAATGAAGAATCAGTGTCGCATCAATATAATAAGCATGAAATATACATATCATGGTCGTGTATGAAATGAGCTCTTAAAATACGATGGTCTCGTTCGGAGTAGAATAAAATTACTTCTTCGACCTGTACTTAGAATTTTTTCATCAACACATCTTTACGTTCTTCTAATCTTGTTTACAAAAATATGTATATAAATATAAATTATATGAATGTTTAAAAACTATTATTATGATTTTAAGAGATAAATCGTTACGGAACCAATGTAAAATGTATTTTACGAAAGACGTGAGAGGTCTTAGATCCATAACATATCTTCAGGGGACGCGTTGCGTGCACAAACAGCGTCAGGGCGTGCAGTAGCTTTCCTGACAGGGCACACTCAGCAGTCACGGTGCTCCGGGGAATCCCCCATTGCATGAGTGGGCAGGGTCTCATGCACCCCCACTCGGCTCTCGTCACAAGGCGGGTGGGGGTGAGGTCGCAGGGAAAGTAAGTAGTTAACTGATTGATTTTTTCGTGTTTCCGGGCGCGTCGACTGCTTTGGCCATTAGTCCCGTAAGTGTAGTGCATGTTGGTTCTCGTGAGATGATCATTCCCCGCTGGACGGTGAGATCCGGCGCCGACCTACCGTCGGCTAGTGGGTGTACCCCTACCCAGGACTCTCCCACCAGCGGGCACCGCCCCAGCCGGGACAAGCTCTAAGCTCCCGACCTGTCTCCTGGAATATGTGGTAGTGTAGTGCATGTTAGTGTGTGTGTGTGTGTGTGTGTGTGTGTAAGTGAAGAGGATAGGACAAAGAAGAGGAAGGACAGATCGCGCGTGGTCCGTGGCCCGTTTGGTAGGGTACTGCTCCGGCATTCGCCTGGTGTAGATCGGAGAATCCACGGTAAACTACCGATCAGAGCAGCCGGCCGCCAGAATTCTCCTCCAGACAGCGACTAAATTCGACACAGCTGAAAAGCTCGTGTCGAAAATCCTGCCGCCGTCAGGACTCGAACCTAGGACCTCCCGGTCAGAGGCGCTGCAGTGACATCAGTTGGTGCACTGAGCTACCGTTCCCAGTAAGTATTTAATACGGAGATGGAAGAGATGGAAGGTAAAGTAGACAACCTGGAAACGGTAGAAACGGGCGAGATTATTCAGATACGGTTTAGAAATACAAGCAAAAGTGATTTTAAAAAATTAAGAAAATAAAAATTTGAATGTGTGAATGAAAAAACGAAAGAAAACGAAGTAGAAAATCAGATGCGATAAAGGAAGTACGATGAGGACAGAATAAAGGCAGATCAGAGGAGGCGAAATTAAAAGACAAAAAATAAAATTTGCGAAAAATGTATAGAAGGTAGAAGCCGAACCCTCAGAATATTCCAAAATGGATGCAACTAAAGAAAAAGATTAAACAAAGGAAAAATGGATTTTGTATAAACGTATATGATATTATTTATCAAATACCCTTCACTTAATGTATTCACATCTTAATTTTAATTGTCATTCAAATTGAAGGTCATTTTCACTCATGTTTAACGTCTCTAGACTCAAAGAGGTCGGGGAATATTTTTGTGATACAGTTCAATAATCACTTCAATGTTCATCCGCAATTTCAGAAGTCAATTTTCTGCCAGAGTTAACGAGACGTCATTGGATACGAGCACGAGAAACGACAGGCAAGATTCGCAACGTAGAAGGTGAGAGCAAGGAGCAGGAGGAGGGGAGCGAAAGAGGGAGTGACGGAGAAATCGATATGAAAGCAAAGCGACCATTACGGCATGCAACATTTCAACAAGCACGTCACGTGGAAACATTGATACGTTTGACATTTCACGATGTGGAACGGGTGGACGGGGGCGGAGGGGGCAGAGCGGTGCGAGGCGGGCCGGGGGGGGGGGGCCGGGGGGGGGGGGGGGGGGGGGTGTGAGGCGGGGCGGGGGGGGGTGGGGCGGCGGGAGAGGACGGTCGGGGAGGGGCAAGGCGGTGCTGGACGGGCCTGGGCCGGGCTGGACGGCGCTGGATGGGGCTGGACGGGGCTTGACGGGCTGGGCGGGCTGGGCCGGGCTGGACGGACGGGGCTGGACGAGGCTGGTCGGGGCTGGCGGGGCTGGACGGGGCTGGGCCGGGGCTGGACGGGGCTGGACGGGGCTGGACGGGGCTGGACGGGGGGGGTTGGACGGGGCTGGGCGAGGCTGGGCGGGCTGGACGGGGCGGGTCGGACGGGGCTGACGGGGCTGGACGGGGCTGGACGGGGCTGGACGGGGCTGGACGGGGTTGGACGGGGCGTGACGAGACGGGTTGGGGTGTGACGGGACGGGCGGGCGGGTCCCCGGGGGGGGCCACAACGCGTCGTGGCGGGAGCAGCGCGCGCCGCCGACACCAAGGGGCAGCGTGCGCACCCGAAGTCACGGGGTCTGGACGTGCCAGAGCCAAAAGGAAAAATCCTTATGTAACCACGAAGGCTACGTTCGTCAAGGGATTTCGATGTAACATAATGGCACTATAATATTCATTGGATCATATTTTTATGTTTCATCCTTTCATGGTCATATTCTCTCTGCGCTGGAACGGAACATATTTCAACTACACAACAAATATATTGGGATGAGCGACTGTATACGATTCCAAACAACCAGCATTCAAGCGTCTAACCACTCCGGTAAATAAATTCGGGCCAGCCTTAAAATTATTTCATGCATAGAATCGTTTCGGTCGTTATAAACGACGGAGAGTTCGATATACTCGTAGATTCGGTCGACAGAAAACAGCCACACCCTCCTCCAGTCAGAACTCGAACCTAGGACCTCCCGGTCAGAGGCGCTGCAGAGACATCAGTTGATGCACTGAGCTACCGCTCCCGGTCCCGGGATGCGAGGTAGCAGCCAACTACGCCGAGAGCGCGAGAGTTTCGACGGAGCGGAAAAGCGAGAAAACACCCCACCCCCTACCCCCACTCCGCGGGAGGGGGGAGAGGGAGGGCGGCGCATCGAGAGGCGTCCGCCATGAAAGCGCCCAACAATGCGAGCAATTAGAAGGCAAAGTGGCGCCAAGAGCGCGGCGCCCGATCGCACGCCCGCCCGCTCCTCTCCTCTCCTCGCCGCTGGGGGCGCGACGGAGGACGGCGAGGCATGCTGGCGCCGCGCCAGGCCGAGTCAACGCCCGCCGCCCTCCGAGGACCCGGGATCGAGCGCGCGTCGACGGGCCCGGACGAGACATTCATTCGTGGTTCCATCATTTGTTTAGTGTTTCCATCGTTTGATTAGTGTTTCCATCGTTTGATTAGTGTTTTAATCGTTTGATTAGTGTTTTAATCGTTTGATTAGTGTTTCAATCGTTTGATTAGTGTTTCCATCGTTTGATTAGTGTTTAATCGTTTGATTAGGTTTCCATCGTTTGATTAGTGTTTGCATCGTTTGATTAGTGTTTGCATCGTTTGATTAGTGTTTGCATCGTTTGATTAGTGTTTCCATTGTTTGTTTAGTGTTTCCATCGTTTTATTACTGTTTCAGGGCCTGTCAACTGATATGGTCATTAGTCCCTACAGTTGGCTACCGGGTTTTTCCGAAGGGGATCTCCCATCAGCGGGGCACCGCTCCAGCCGGGACAAGTTCAAAGCCCCGATTAGTCTCCCGGCATGTGTGGTAGTGTAGTGAGTGCATGTTAATGTAAATATGTGTGTAAGGGGAGAGGGTAGGCCAAGGAAGAGGAAGGAAAGATCGCGCGCGGTCCGTAGCCCGTTTATTAGAGTACTGCTCCGGCATTCACTTGGTGTTGATCGGAGAAACCACGGAAAACTACCGATCAGAGCAGCAAGCCGCTAGAATTCTCCGAAACATCGAAGTTTTTTGCCATCTCCCGCCGCGCAACCGCATGGCGAGACGCCCCGCCCCCCGGAAACACGCGAACACCGACCCGCGCTCCAATATTTAATGCTTAATTGACGGCCAATACAGCCCGCAAGCTTCGTCGCGAGAACAGCTTTTTACGAGTAATCAGAACCCTCAGCTCGTCCCTAATTATTCATGAGATACAAGAACATGAAGAAAGTGAAGTCGCTATATAATTTCTGTTAATCGAAATAACAGGTTTCCTGTATTCCGCTTTTGAGATTAAGACGTTCGACACGCAGATGAGGTGTCACTACCGTTCTACAATATGAAATAAAAGATAAAAATGAGCATTTGGTACGTGAAACGTGTTATTAGAGATGGGACACGGTTCTGGAATGTGGTTTTGCATTTTTACTTCATTGTTTTGTTACTTTTTGTAGTTACAAATGAAACAATTTTATGACAAAAACATTACTCGTGTATCTTTTGATATATTTCGCATTGTATTGTCAAAAGATAAAATGACTATGAATTCAATGACCTTAAAAACTTGTATTTACTTGGTCTTTCGCAGAACGCATGTTTATGTCCACGCTATCATATGTATCTTTTCTCAAATTAACTTACAATAGGAAAAATTTTAATACTTATAACTGGGGAGTGTAGTTTAATGATAGCCACATTGTTGCATAAATAACAGAATGTTCTTCAATCATAGAAAAAGGATAGGAAATAAACAAAATGTGTGAATCTCCAAATTCAATTCGTTACAAAATTACTATTAGTAATTATTATATAATTTTTGATAATTATTCAAATCAATCAAAATCAAATTGTTCCATAAAACTGTTTTAATGTCAAATCATTAACTGGAATGACACTGAATATTACTCTTCCTTGGGCCTTATCACAGACACCCACATAATGGGCACCGCTCCGCGTCCCTGAGGCACACCACGTTGTCGGGCGACCTCCAGGGAGGATCAGATGGCCGGCGCCCGATTAGCATAGAGAACAATCGGCGGCGCGGCGGGCGACCGGCGCCAGGAATGCGTGGCCCTGGCCGCGTGCGCGTGACTCACGCGAAAGCTGGCGCGGCACTTGCGACCACGGATTAGCCTGGGAACGATACTTGATTTTCAACGGTGTCGATGCCCGGCTTAAGCAACTAGAGTCATATGCACTTACAGATTAGCCTGGGAACGATACTTGATTTTCAACAGTGTCGATGCCCGGCTTAAGCAACTAGAGCCATATGCACTAACAGATTAGCCTGGGAACGATACTTGATTTTCAACTGTGTCGATGCCCGGCTTAAGCAACTAGAGTCGTTTTATCATACGCAAGCCGAAGCAGCTTCACATCCTTAGGGACGACAAGTGTTTGACCGATAATCCAACATTATAATAATATTGGCTTATCATATATATATATACATATATATATATATATATATATATATATATATATATATATATATATATATAGTGTGTGTGTGTGTGTGTGTGTGTGTGTGTGTGTGTGTTTTTGGAGTTGCATGATTAAATTATCTTCAGGATATTCCTGGAATATGTAGTACTGTTGATGAAATACCTTTAACTTCTGTGCATTCTTAATTTCTAACTTCGCTTTATCAGGGAAAACTTTTATGCTTGGGTTTTATTCGAAGGATTTAATTTTGGAATTGAGATTAATGAGAATTTTTTATTTATTGATTTTTATTGTTTTTTTCTTTGTACCGGGTTGTGTTATACTTTTCGTTTAATTTATTATATTATGATAGATGAATTTAATGAACTACCAATACATATTCTATGAGAATTAATTATTATTATGAAGAAAGGAGGGAAAATGTCTAATTCGAAAGTAAAGTAAGAAGAATTATGAAGTCTTTGGAACAAAATCACTTCCTCCTTGGATATGCATAGGATATTGTTGATATTGTTTTAAAAATGTAGTAAGGAAATATTTAAAAGAAACAAGTTTCCTTATAGCACATTTCTAGATCCTCTATTATCCTCAGCGATATCATATCACTTGAACTGCAGTAGATCTAATAACGTACAAATCATCTAAAAGGTCAAAGATCGCTTCTATTAAAATTAACGGCAATTTCGGGCACTCCTAACTCCTAATAAGGCGTTAACCGACTACCGATAAGTGAAAAAACCATTAACAAGTAGAGTTCACGTTTCCATAACACAAACAGGTGGAATGACCTAAATTCCTCACTCCAAAAGCGTGATATAAACATCACGCCTCGCTCGTTCCGAGTCACTATACACCCGACGATCTTTGCGGCTCACTGCACTTTATGCGGGTGCGCGAGCGGCTGGAACTCAATATTAATTCATGCGGCAGCCAGTCTCCGGGGCATTCCAATAAGCGCGCGGCCGGCCGGAGTGGTGGGTGTGGCGGGGGGGGGGGGGGCGAAAGGAGCGCCCGCCGGAAAGGTTAATATCCCTCCGTGTGAGTCACACGCCCGAGCCGTGCCTCGCACACCGCGCCGCCGGACGCGATCGGCGATAGCGCGCGAGGCGGGGCGGGCGGGGCGGGGGCGGGGCGGAGGGGGGGGGGGGAAGAGGGCGGACGTGAGGAAACGCGAAGGCTGTGGGCGCGGTGCGGGCGGTGCCAGAGGCGGACGGAACGAAAGGCCACGCTGCTCACACTGCTCCGCGACTTGGCCATTCCTAAGGACGTTCGATTCCTGTAAAAGAATCGATCCCGGAATCGATTCCTGGAAAGAATCGTTCCTGAACTGATTCCTGCAAAAGAATCGATCCCGGAATCGGTTCCTGTAAAAGAATCGGTTCCGGAATGAATCCAGAATCGAAGAATCGATTCTAGAAAAGAATCAATTTCATAAGGAATCTGTTCAAATGAGGACACCATTCAACGAAATTATCGATACCGGAATCGACCATTTAGAAAAGATTTCCTGCCTGCATGTTTTTATTCTCTATACAATCTAAGTTGTTGTATTTAAAAATATATATTGATAAGCTATTGTGAAACCCTTAGAAACATCACTTGTGCAATAAGCACTCCCGCAAAATGGAAATTCCACTCTCATTACTCTAAATGAAGCCCAAGCATACTCAAAAGTAATTTTTTGTCATTAAAATGTGTTTATTAAAATCCTTTGAATACAGCGTAATCGTTTTGTCTGTCAACCACTACTTTGAATAAACAATTTTTTTCTGAGTAATTTAGTGTTATTAGTCAGAAGCAGTAGAATAAATCGTCACTACTTATCATGAATAAGGTTTGATTCGATTTCGCCATTTTGGAATGTTCCAGCAAAATCGGAAGCAAAGAATCGATTAAATGAATAGGTTTCCATAGGAATTGAAAGACTCGATTTCGAAATCGAATCGGTACAAACGGAATGTTCCAAGCCATTCCGGAGGAAGACAATGAACCCAATGGACCAATATTCTAATTGGTAATCAAATGATTTCACAGCACAGTTTCACTCCAACGTGCATCTATGGAAACATTTCCTGTAAATTAAAAGAAGAATGTCACATTATTGCTTAAAAACATAACTATTCGGAATTTTAAAAATATTAACCGGATTAACACATAGAATTCAAAAACGCTTATGTGAATTTCTAAAAATGTTACTTTGAATATCATCACAAGGCTCGTATCTTTCGGATTGGTACAGCTGCTAGCGGATTGTGGTCAAGAATCCGAAGTCTAAAATATGACCAATTTTCCGTTAAATTCCCATTTGCATCTATAATATTGATGTTCAATAAACAGGTAAGTATCGGTGTTTTTTTATCCAACATGACCAATATGCCAAGGTTTTTAATAGTACATCGTTACGTTTGAAAAAACAACAAAAAACAGACTATTGACATGTTACTTGTCATCGTGGCATTAGTTTATTGATCATTAAAATGTCACGGTGCGCCAAAAAAGTAGTTTCTTCACTAATTCCCAGTCTCCAAACAGGAAATGAGAAGCAGGACACGTAAAATTTTCCTTAAGTGGCCTGACTGAGGCAACTCAGAATGTAAATCTGCATTAAATGACTAGAAATACAGGAGTTAAGAAGCCGTAAGGCAGCAAGTGAAGTTTGGAAACGGAAACCACACATGAGGATTAAGCTTTACTCTATAAATACAACGTCCTGATACGTCATGGACTCAGATATCAGCCGCACACATTTGTTGATTAGTGATTCTGGCGCGTAAACACACTATAGTCAGTCGTCTCCAAGTATAGTGCATGCATTTTCCTCCAGAGGTGATGATCATTCCCCGCTGGATGGTGAGATCCTGCGCCGATTAACCGTCAGCAAGCGCTGTATCTCCCACCAGCGGAGCACCACCCCAGCAGGGAAAAGCTCTCGACCAGCCCCCCGACGTGTATGACAGTGCAATAAGTGTGTTTGTCAGTAAGGGATGAGTATAGGAGAAGGAAGAGGAAGAAAATATCACGCGTGGTCCGTGGCCCATTTGTTAGAGTACTGCTCCGGCATTCACTCAGTGTTTTTTTTTTATTTTAATTTTAGTGATTGTTGTTTTACCTGATGAGGATGTTACCACATGAGCTCCGAAACGTTGTTAACAGCAGAATATTTGAATAAATCATGTTATGAAAGGTAAATACCTGTCGAATTGTAATAAATGTGATTGTCTATAAAAATCAGTGAACCTACTTTTAATATAAGATACACACTGCAATCAATACTATTACTATAGGATAAAAAATCCTGCCACCGTCGACAGTGCCCGATTACCGAACAGGTTGACTAGTCTGCAGCCTGAGGTGCGCGATTTTTGGAGGCGAACGAATTTCAGCGGATTCAAAATTTCATGGAGCGAACCTTTGAATGTTTTTAAAGAAATATTTCTTTTCATATTTGTAACACACAAAATGTTAATTAATCAAATATATCGATTGATATTTACAGATAAAATGAATACAAAATTATCGTATTTGTATTAAATAAATATCGTGGTGAGAATTATTTATACATATACGTTTAAACAATTATTACGTTAAATAAACAATTATTACGTACAATTAATATACGTACACAATATTTGCGACGGTTACAAATATCGTACAACAATTTTTATTCAAAATATTATAAGTAGCTTTAATGTTAAAAAGGAGCAAATTAAAAGGGCGCTGAAACATTTGACAGCCCACGTAAGTCAAAGTCAGGACTGGAACCTTGCGGTAGACGGTCGCTCACGACCCCTCAGCCACTCTCGTGGACGGCGGTTGTGGTTGAGGAGAGCGCCGGTGGAGGCAGGGCAGGGAGTGGGAGCGAAGTGACCTCACAGGGAGCGGTTTCCTAAAGAACGTGCACTTTTCCCCGCTGGGTGCGCCGACTAGGCGGCCTGCATCACCGCGAGCTGCCTTCCATTGGCGTGACTAACGGCAGTACACACGGGCAAAATTCCGCGAATAAGCGCCGAGGCAAATGTTGCTACCTCTCCTTTAGCTAATTAACTTTTATTTTCAAACGAATCCCCAGATCGCTCCTCGAAGGACAAGCAGAGATATGTATATGAAAGAAGGCGGTTCTGCAATATGTTACTTCGCAATTGTCTATGATTAATACGAATGCCAATATCTGATTTCGAATTAAAAAAGTGTGTTTCAGAAATCGGAAACTTTTATTTGTGTTTGCAACGATGAAATGATAGCCACCGTCGTTTTCAGGAATGAAATGATGTCCATGCCGTAAAGGCATTGAAATGTTACATTGAGATTGTAAAAGCCTTCTCAGCTACATGACAAGAGTTTTTATGGAAATCCTTTCAATCTTTCTGCCCACAAACCTTCAAGCCGGTGCTGAACTTTATATTCTATAGCACTTGCTTACTGAAGATTTAACCTCACAAACCTAAATTCTTCCTCTAAATACGTAATATAGCACGTGGGTTCGAGTATTTTTTGAGAAATCCTCAAAGAACATAAAAAACGATCTGTCGTTTACGTAAGGGCTCAAACAACAAAAAGCGTACATTTGCAACCGCAAACTTTAAAGTAACATTTACCTAACTTGCAGAATAAAAGACAATCCTTTCTCACAGTGATAATGAAAGTATGTTTATTCTGTGCTACTGTTTCTGTAAACGCATACATTTTCCTCTAAGAGTATAAAAGAATGACCTACGCACTCACAATGCCTGTACAAACATTTATGAATGAAACTTTTAGACTGCCAATAATTCCGAGTAGGTAAAAACATACGATATCGCTTGATGACAAAAGACAATGATTTAGATATCGCGCTGTCACCCGTGTGGCGAGCAATAACTGGGGTGTCACAAGAGGTGCGAGAAAGCGACAGATCGCTTTGTGAGCGACACAAAGCCAGGACACCCGCAGGAAGGGACCCACAGCCGCTGCCACGGGCATTGTTTCACCAACGTTTACATTCCCTCCGCCCAGCGCGATCGTGACGCATGCGTACCAACGACACCGCAAACTCCTCCTCGCTACGAGCGCTGGCCCCACGGCGTAGCACCAGCCGACCAATAGGAAGAGACGAATCTAGGCAACAACTCGGGACTCGGTTCCCGGCATTGTGAACGGCTAATGCGCCCGGAAATGTACAACACGCACCTTCCACGCTTGCACTCCCTTGAACACCTGGTCAGGAAACGGTCCACCTAAACACTCGCATCGCCGGACTCAAAAAAAAAAAAAAATGGTCAACAATGCGCATTATCGCACAAGCGGTGGAACCTTGGACTGGAAAGCAGCGTATGACGCAGTGACACATCCTGAATGCAGCGTGTCATCGCCGGCGGCCTTCCCACTCAGCACAGGGCCAGTAATGAATCCGGGCGTATTGGTGGGTGGCCTGTGTCACGTGTTTGACACGCTCGGTAGCGATGTTTTGACAGCCAAACCGCAGGTGGTGAATCAACAACGGATCCGAAAATGTTAAGCCTGTCACATGAATACGTAAACGTGCAGCAACTGCTAACATACACTTCGTGTCGTGGTTATTATTTTGTGGATTTAAAAAAGCATTTTTTGCCTTCGTAGTAACTGGCAGAGGAAAGCAATTGACTGTAGTTCTGGAACCATCAACGCAAGTGAGTACAAATAATGAATGCAAGTCCACGAATATCTTCCGGCCATGACATTAGTAGTAAAATATAGTTCCAGTCAAGAGCATTTTTCACTGTTCGGTCCTGTATTCATCATGCCCACAAATAAAGAAAAAATTACTTGGGTGACCAGAAACGAAATGAAGAGTTACAATGCATTCACATGAACCGACAATCCGAGACAGAAAAAAAAAAAAAAAAAAAAAAGAAAGTAAAAAGAACGGGCAAAAAGTGAAGATGATACAGAAAAATCACATTTGGGGGAATTTGGAAAAAAAAGGAACTAGTAGACATTACAATAAGAAGGAGAGAAGCAACGTGCGAAAACTACGGGCTATTGTCGTAGAAAACTACATATTGAGAGGCACAGATATCAGTAGTTGACATACAACGGAAAACATCGTCCGCAAAAAATGCATCAATTACTACCCGAGATCGTGATAAAACACAAAATATGATGGGAAAAAGAAAAAAGTATTCAATAATTACGGCTCCGTCGCAAACTAAAGCGCTGATATCAAACTCGCAGGGTCACACTTCGCCCACGCTGCAACGCAGCAAAGATGGACACTGCTTTAAGTGGCGCGGTTCGCAACGACGAAATGACGCTGAGAATGCAAACGCTGAGTCCACAGTGGTTCAATGGAATCCGCAAACATCTTTACTGAGGCAACGAGCGCCCTGAGACAAACTCCGCCAGCGCCAAGGGGCAGCCACGGCCCCAAAGACTGCAAGCGAATTTAAATTTATTCTCAGGCAACGGAAGACCAGAACAATTTCGTATCCGCGTAATTTGAAACGAATTTGTGTACGGTAGGCTCTTGCCATCCGTTTCGCTAGCCATGTTTCAACCGACGTTACGTAGCGAACCGTTTTCTGTCATACGAAACGAGATGTTTTCGTACCGTTCCAAATCGTATTAGAGAGTTTTTGCAAGACGGGAAATCAATTGTCGTAGTACGTAAACATTATCGTCAAAAGGAAATAACGTTATGAGTTTTTTCATGTCGTACTATCGAAAACGTACGTTAAAACTAAGAACTAATTGGAACTGAATACCTCTATCAGGATCAACAAGCTTTTATGGAAAATATGTGTATCTCCGACTATTTTTGCCTTTATTAAGATTACAAGATAGTAAATACATAATAATACATGAAATATCATTATATCAATATGGTATCTTTAAAGAAACCTATAGCTTCCTAGATAGCCCCGTTATTTTACTATAACATATTTATATTGTTATATTAGGAATGGGAAATGTTTGGCAATTATAACGTCCTATGGATAAATAATAATTTTTCGTGACAATGTAGCCTCACTAAACTCCAAATCCTAAACAGTAACATTAGTTTATTCCTGACATATTTGAATTAACGTGACAAAAAATTAACCATCAAGTTCCTGTCATATTATATTGGTAATATGGATGTTGTATTTTTCATTACTTCCATGCTCATTGTGTGGATAGTGTTGAATTCGTGTTTAGTGGTGGCGGTGAAAACTACGTAGTGTAAGTTTGTCGTAGACGACAAAACAGGGGGAATGACGGGACCCCACAATCGAAATCCCGTCATTTGATGCCGGCGCATGCGCAGTACAATTCTCCCCAGAATTGTCGTGTTACATCTTTCAAATCCACGACTTGCAAACACTCTCTCTTATTTTAGTATTTTACAAAGAAACTTATAATACTATTTTGTGACTAGTAAATTTGAGGGAGAATCGCGAAATTTGCTAGTTTTTACAAGAGTAACGTACGTGTTGACATTCGCGTAAGACTTGCAGACAAAACAGGCAAGAATTTACAAGCGAATGAACTTGTAATTGAAGTTCCCACGGACGATCGAGATTTTAAGCACCCGTTCACCCACGTTTCGCAACATTGAAGATATTTCCAAAGGCGATCATAGCGCGTAATAAAACAGCCCACTTTTAACTAACAAAAAACATTTACAGACCCACCAATAACAAGAGGGATCTTGAACAAAGAACGTTCTCTACCTTCTCTACACTTCAAAAGGAGAGTTGCAATGCAGCACGAGGTTAGAAACAGCGATATTCAATTCGCTCCGACACAAAGGAGAACGTGACTGTCTTGTCGAGAAGATTCCGTTAAGAAACTTCTCTGGCAGGCCGCTCGAAGCAATTTCACCGATGGAAGAGGAACGTTGCCACCTGTTACACGGTAATGCCTTCAGATATATCCAGCTATTTCTGGAAAAGAGGCGAGGCTTCGGTGCATGCGAATAAGCCTCCCAACTCGTGATTTTTACTTTCTCGCTACGGAGAAGAGAGAAAGTTATGTAATGCTGCGCGGAAAAGGGGGAATTATCGGCAGAAAAACTCTTTATTACAGGTCTCTAGTAACGAAAAAGTGGATAAATCCAGTTGTTAAATTCAGAAAACAAATTCCTCTATTACGTGGTGTGGTGAGAATACATATTTTGAGGTTCCTCGATATCGAAAAATCGAATGCCGGCAAAACGTCTTTCTGTACGTCCGTCAACAATGCTAGTGGTTAAACCATTCAGCCGATTTTCTCCAAAATTGATATTCGTCAATCAATCTGACTGATGTCACGGATCCTGGAATTTGAAACCGATATTTTAATGTTGGGGGTACTTACACATGCAGCCCCCACGACATTTTCAAAAATTAAAAAAATACTCCATTGTTTTTTATTGAATTTTCTTGTCGGATAGTGTGTTTAAGAGAATCGTGCATGTCTCATGTTCCTTAAAACTCTAATTTTTCGAAAACTGCAAAAGTTCAAAATTTTTTTCGGAGTTTTCCTACATCAAAAAATATTAAAGACAGATTTTTCCCTTAATGAATTATGTTTCTTAAAGATAGCCTTTTAAGGTCATGTACAATTTATCGACATTTTTTAAAAGTACTTTTCGTGTAATTTTGAAAATAAAGGGAGAAATATGTGCCGCTGTAGCACCACTAGTTTATAAGGCGGGACGGCGAGCGGGGCAGAGGGGCCGAAGTGGGGCAGCGGAAGGAGCGATGGCGAAGGCGGCCGAGCCACGTGCGCTGCCCTGGGAACTGGGAATCCGGTTACGGGAAGTACAGGGGGCGGTGGCGGAGAGGGCAGGGGCCCCGGACCAATGTTGCCAGACTCCGCGATTTCCACATTTTCTTCAGTCCATTTAAGGTCCAATGCACAATCCGCGCTAATAATAATAATAATAATAATAATAATAATAATAATAATAATAATAATAATAATGACTTAATTTATGGGCAGACTCGGCCATCGGCCTCTTCTGCCTTTAACCACGCTGATCGACAGAAATTCCGCAATTTTTTCTCCCCGTTTAAAAATCAACAATTTATGCCGCAATTATTTTTTTAGTTAGTTGGTTGATTCCCCAGATGATTCTGGGCGGGTCAACAGCGTTGGTCATTAGCCCCGTAAGTGTACTGCATGTTTTTCTCCGGGAGATGGCGATGATCTTTCCCTGCTGGATGGCGACATCCGGCGGCTACTACCGTCGGCTAGTTGGGTTTCCCCCTAACCAGGACTCTCCCACCAGCGGGGCACCGCCCTGCCGGGACAAGCTCTAAGCTCCCGACCGGTCCCCCTGAATATGTGGTAGTGTTGTGCATGTTAGTGTAAGTGTGTGTGTGTAAGGGGAGAGGATAGGACAAGGAAGAGGAAGGACAGATCGCGCGGGAGCCGTGGCCCGTTTGTTAGGGTACTGCTCCGGCATTCGCCTGGTGGAAACCACGGAAAACAACCGATCACAGCGGCCGGCCGCTAGAATTCTCCTCCAGGCAGCGACTGAACTCGACCTACCTGAAAGGCTGGTGTCGAAAATCCTGCCACCGCCAGGACTCGAGGTCAGTGACAGTTGATGCACTGAGTTACCAATCCCCATGATTTTTATTTTCAGAATATTTTCGCCTTTTACCTCATTTCGAATGAAATAACATACTGCATTGGCTAATGAAATCGTCAAAATAGTTCAACTTCAACTGTCAGACTTCATGCTCACTTGGTTTCGCTGTGGTTATGCGAAAATTCCGCATTTGCACAATTCCGTCATTGGGCGTCTGGCAACACCGCCCCAGGCGGAAGCTGGGACGCGGGCTACCAGACGCGGCAGGGGCGAGCGGCGGCGCAGGCCGTGTCGTGCGCGGAGACGTGCTGGCGAACACGTGAGCGGGACGGAGGCGCTGCTCGCGAGAAGCGGCCGACTTCATAGTCGACACTAATAGCGTTTTCCATTCGTCGCACTAGTGCGCACTCAGGGCAGCTTTCGTTGTCCATTCCACCGCTAGGGCGCACCACTGCAAAGAACTGCGTGTTCCATTCGCACATCGACACGGACCCAGGGCGCCCTAAACTGCACCGACGATCGCGTCAGTGCAGTCCAGTGCATCGGGCCATTGTGAGGTTAGGTACGGAAGTTATCCATGCTGATTTAGATACGTGGTGAAATTATGAAGGCAATTGAGGATCTTCTGTCACGCAGGGATACTTTGAATGATGGAGTATATTATGTTTTGCAAGAAATGTCTTAAAACAATGTTTGTGATTTACACGAAGTTCGGAAAATCAGATTGTGTTCTTCGGAAATTTAACCTTGAATAACTTCATATTAACAAATCCAGTGCTATTTAGAAACTAAAGTGTTTTGGTACGACTCAATTTGAAACGCTAATAAATGAAAATAAAAATAGTGACCCTTACAAAATCATTCAAATATATATGCCAAGAAATTTTTCTCACACGCCCATTCATATACTAGCGGAAATGTTCATGTTAATATTTTTATTGTTTTCAGTAATCAAACAATTCTACAGAAGCCTTTCGGTTCAAAATTTTGTGTACTATATCGATCACTGGCAAATCTCGAAAAATGAAATTATTACTGATACGCATTTGACGTTTTCGTAGTTTTTAAATAAAGTTTCGTTTTCATAAAACCACTGTAGTGGATTTACTTGTGCCAATGATGGAGAAAGTCCCAATGACGTAGAGAGGACTGCCGATTTCACTTTTATTAAAAGTTCTCGTTGCATTAAGATTGTTCTCGTTGCAATAAATTGTAAACTGTTTAACAGAATACATTAACTCAGCTTGTTGGTAAAACACAAAAACTAACAGCTAGTTCGTAGAAAAATGAAAGATCATACGTTATTATTAACTACCAGAAAAAAATTCTCAACTAATTATTCGAATGGCTTGATAAACTGTTTATTAGTGTTGGCTGTTTTTTAAGTACTACATACCAAATGAGTAAGTTATATTTTCCGAAATACGGTATCCGACGATCAAATCTCATTAACATTGTAGTATAGTGAAGTCAAAAGTTACGACGCAATCTGCATAAAAAGGCGGGGTAATTGGATGCACTTCCGTGAGATAAAACACTAATCGTTGGCGCTCGTAAATACTGATTATGATGAATGACCACAAGAAATACAAACGACGTGGGCGAGTGACAATAGAAAAATCTAACAGGCGCAAAGCTGGTATACATTCGTACTATTATTTACTTATTTATGAATGACACGCCGTATCAGATTGCTCTCCAATGCTCGAGAAGTTGATGAATGAGTGTGAGACGGGGTAGATAGTGAAATGTCAGTCAGGAGAAACGACAGTCTCAACAAAAACCTGCCACAAGATCATTTTGACTTTCCCACTGTTCGTTGAAGCCCCGACCCAGGGCTTTCGAGCCGCAACGTACGTACAGACCCCTGCCGCGATGTTGGGCGAGATGAGAGGAAATTGGCGAGGCGTGATGTGGGGCGAGGGGCAAGAGGCGAGAGACGAGGCGGAGCATAAGAAAGGGCGAAAGGCGGAGCGGGAGGCTGAGAGAGGTGAGGCGTAACATGAGACATGTGGTGGGGAGTAAGGGTCGTATTTATGAAGCTCTGCCAGCAGCGCTCTTACGGGCCTGCCATCTCGGGGCTTGCTAGGAGCTCAAGGAGCGACTGGCATTGGCTGGGGGCCGTTCATAAATCGCAAAACCGAACACTGGCAGCCTGCTAGGCCTCGCAGGCCCCTGACTGAGGTTTATAAATATGGGCCTAAGTCTCTACGAAAGGCGACACGAAGGAGAGGAACGGGAAGAGGCGGGGAGAGACAAGGTGGGGCAAGAGGGGGGCCAGAAGGTGGGAAAGAGGCAATGATGTCAGGCTGGGCGAGTGGTAGTATCAGTTGGAGCATAAGACGGGTATGAGGGGTGAGCGCGGAGGAGTGTGAAGCGGGGTGTGAAGAGGGTTACATGACGGAGTGAGTTTCTACGAAAGACGGGACGAAATGGGGAGAGGGAGGCGAAGCGGGGTGAGATGTGGGGAAAGGGGGGCGAGGGGCGATATAGGGGAAGCGGGGATGGAGTGTGACGCGTGGAGGGTAGTGAGGCGGGACATGTGGCGGGGAGTGAATCTGGGAGAAGACGCGAGGAGGCGATCGAGGGTGAAAAGGCGGGTGAGGCGAGGGCGGAACAGAGGCAGGCGTGAAGCAGGGTGTGGGGGGGACGGCGTGGGGAGAGCGGATGTGGCGGGGAGTGAATCTCTGCGAGAGGCGTGCGAAAGGAGGGAGGAGAGGGGCAAGCCGCGAGGCGACAGGCGAAGTGTCAGGCACGTGGCGGGGGCGGCGGTAGGGCATGCACGGAGAAGGCCCAAACCCCCAACCCGCCCGCGTTCCCGAGGTTCGCTGGCGTCGCTTCGTCAGACCAGGGGCGTGGTCAAGGAGAGGAGCGGGAAACCCGCCCCCTGTCCTTATTAGCACCCAAGACCGAGCGGAAAATCCGCAGCCTACGCGGATTGGCTGCAGCGAAAGTTTCGCGTCACGTGTTGCCTTATGAGCACGTTCAGACCTGGGCGGCAGGCGAGCGTCGCGGCAACGGATTGGCAGCGTTTCAGGCTCCACAGACCGATGCGGAAAATCCGCAGCCTACGCGGATTGGCTGCAGCGAAAGTTTCGCGTCACGTGTTGCCTTATGAGCACGTTCAGACCTGCGCGGCAGGCGAGCGTCGCGGCAACGGATTGGCAGCGTTTCAGGCTCACACAGACCGATGCGGAAAACCCGCAGCCTACGCGGACTGGCTGCAGCGAAAGTTTCGCGTCACGTGTTGCCTTATGAGCACGTTCAGACCTGCGCGGCAGGCGAGCGTCGCGGCAACGGATTGGCAGCGTTTCAGGCTCACACAGACCGATGCGGAAAATCCGCAGCCTACGCGGATTGGCTGCAGCGAAAGTTTCGCGTCACGTGTTGCCTTATGAGCACGCTCAGACCTGTGCGGCTGGCGAGTGTCGCGGCAACGGATTGGCAGCGTTTAATCGGCGGCAAAATTTGTGACGCCGTCAGACGCGTTTCTTCCGCTGCAGCTCGAGTTTCGTGGAAGTTCGCCCGTGTTCGGGAGTCTTCGCTCCCCTCTGGGTCGAGAGACCTCGCCAACCGTCACCAAACGCTGACTCATAATTGACGCTCCGGTGTGAACGGTCCCGCGAATTCCGTCACCAGCTCGGAATTTTCCGCGCCGCACGCGCTGCGAATCTACCGCGTCGGTCTGTTAGAGCCTTTACTCCGCAACATACAACAGGCATTTCTGCCATTGAAATTCCGGTATTTATAATTGAGCCTTTGTTAGTGTTCAGTAATTTTGATTCTATTGCCACTCGTGTTTAACGGATATTTTGAAAGAATAACAGTCCGCCACACAAAGTCTCGCAGCGCTTCCCTTGCTAATACGCGTTCGGGCAACGGAAGAAGAGAAGGAAAAGAACCTCAAAAAATGCCAATCTAACATACAACAATATGTGTATCATTCGTTTCGTCTTTTTGCGCTCGTCATGGGATACTACAAAAATATGTATAGTTCCCTTTGAAAGAAAAATCTAAATATCTCGTAAAATACAAGTGATAAAATAGAAAAGAATACATGTATCAATTAGCCTCATTCCCTCGTGCACTTCCGTGAAAACTCCATTGCAATAACTTCAACCGTTCAAAAAGTGCAAGACGTGCTAAAGTAAGGCGACTCACCATGTACGTTTTTATTTTATTTATTTATTTATTTATTTTCATTTGGATAGAACGATACAAGATCGTGGTAATACACTCTACATTTGTTATAGTTGCTTATAATCTACATCTAATCTTATAATACACTTCATTACTACTAGTGTGGTAGAGGTATCTTTGTACAATATCTCTCCTTTGGATCGAGATCTGAGAATTTATTTAGGAATGTGTGGAAAGGAAATTTATTTTTAATGCGGGTTCTGTAGTTAAGTTATAGTAGAGTCGTAGCGGGGCTATTGGGTATATTTGTTATGTTTAGGAAGAAGTGGGTGGATAAAAATAACGTGGTTGGTAATCGGTTCTACCTGGAATTCTTTATGGAGTTGGCATTGGAGACACCCTCTACGTACATTTATCGAAGGGATGGACCGCGCGACGGTCGAACAGAAAGAGCCCTAGTTGCGCCAAGCTCCGGGAGGCGCCACATCGGGAAAGGACAGCCTGAGGGGACAGCGCTGCGAGATGTTTCCCCGACGTGGGCGCCCGGTGAATTAATTGCTTCTGGCTGTGCGAGCAGAATTAATTGCGAGCTGACTGTTACACGTTCCTTTGTGCCCGGTGCCTTTGTAACGTATATTAGAGTTAACATTTTCAAATTCCTGGATCTCCGGCATTGGGAATTTATGAATAGTTGCAATTCAATAGCTTCCCACATCAGACGACAATCATATGGAAATCCCTTTTTTCGGCACGTTTTTTGTATTCGGAATTCACAAAAGAATTCTATTTTTTTGAAAATATCAATCGGAATTTGTTCATAGAGACAGCAATAGTACAATTTACGTTCCTAGTCCATTTTATAACTTTTTATGCCAATTATTCGCATATGACGGTTAGGTCAATAATGGTCGGAAACCTGACCTAAACGCCGGTTACTACTGTACGTGATATAAATGAAAACTCTTAAAAAAAGATAAGGTGACACAATATCGAATTACTGTTACGACGAGACATGGAAATGAGATATATTTGTGTAATATGTAAGTTTATTCATTTATATGTTATGTATATGCATTTTAATGTTTAGTATAGTAAATGCCATCTGCATATATAGGAAATGACAGTCAATTTGTTTATATTTATTTTTTATATTATTATTTTATTTGTAATTGTAATTTTGCATTCTGCCACCGGGCATCATTTGCCCAATTGTAGAATAAATTTCTATCAATCTAAATGAGATATAATTTGATTTGATGTATTGGTTAAAAAACAGTAAAAACTGTGTACGACGTATGGGGAAGAAGATTATCTACTAATTACCGTATAATGCTTATTATTACTATGATGACCCTATAATAATTATGATTATTATTATAATTATTGATCTAATTTTAAATGAAACCTGCTTGTCTTAACTTAACACAAACCAGGACCAAACGGCGAAAATAATGCTCCCACTCGTTCTGCATCTACGTGTCGTGGGCTTCGCAGGTCGAATACCCATAAAGCCAGCCTGCAACAGGAGCGCGCGTGAGGGCGAGGGGGAGGGGGTTGTCCGGGCTTCGAGCAGCGACCCGGATCGGACGCGCCGCCGCGCCCGCCAGCCCCAATCAGGTTAACGCCCCCGCCTCCGTCACCATCACCCTGGGGATTACAGGCAACTCCCGGGACCCTGTCCCTCGCACAGGTCACCGCGCCGGGGATCGAACACGGCCCATCGCTCCAAGCCTCCCTGCTCGTCAAGCCAATCGGCGGCCGGCAGGCACAGAGCCAGCAGCAAGTCCAAAGGTCTCAATGTCTGACCCTTCCCGCAAAAGAATCCTCCACTACTTTCCAAAATCACACCTATAAAATCACGATTTTCACAGACTTGGACCTGACGTTTCGTTAGCTGTTCAGCCAGCTGTGACAGTTCTCCAATCGAGAGTCACTACAGACTAGTGACGTGTAAGCTCCCGATTGGATTGGATTGGTTGGTTAGTGATTCCGGGCACGTCAACAGCTTTGTTCGTTATGTGTAGTGCTTGTTTTTTTACTCGGGAGATGCCTGTGATCTTCCCCCGCTGAATGGTGAGAACCGGCGCCGACCTACCGTCGGCTAGCGGGGTTTCCCCCTAACCAGGACTCTCCCACCAGCGGGGCACCGCCCAGCCGGACAAGCTCCAAGCTCCCGACCGGTCTCCAGGAATATGTGGTAGTGTAGTGCATGTCAGTGTAAGTGTGTGTGTAAGGGGAGAGGATAGTACAAGGAAGAGGAAGGACAGATCTCGCGCGGTCCGTGGCCCGTTTGGCAGGGTACTGCTCCGGCATTCGCCTGGTGTTGATCGAAGAAACCACGATCACTTCCAGCAGTTTGTCATGTCTTTGCATACCCGATCGGAAACAGAACTATATGTCGGCTCGCTACTCCACCGCCATAATCCAAAGAGTCTCAACAAAATACTGTCCTTTTCCTATTGCGGGGCACCACTTATTGCAAATGACGCTGCGAAATTATGAGCGGCAATAGTACACATAGGCTTTAAAACGATATCATTCGCAAACAGATAGGGCAACAGTATAAATTTTAAAAAAAATCAGTCGAACCAGAACTCTTCTGACAGGCTGCATTTTGAATCCCATATTATCAAGAATAAATAAAAAAATTTCGCTTCATTTACATTTGCAAGACAAACAGATGAAAATGCGTTTTGAGATATTTTCGTTTCGAATATGAATTTGTGTTTCTGTCCTCACTGAAACAGGCTGTTTTAACATTTAAAAAAAGTGAAAGTTTTTACAATTTACAAACTGACCCTCAAAAGTATCTTCAGAAACAATTACGACTTCTACTTGCGTTTTGACATCTGAATTTTGTACAACCATTCAATTCTTTGGACCTACATCTATATCGTGAATTTAGACTTACCAATTCGGCAGAATTTTAAAATACTTTACAACAAATTTTTTCACATCTAGTTTCCTTGCAAACAATTTCCAACCAATCATGAAAGGAGTTTTTCATAGTTAAAAATGAAGATGAATGTAATGTGAAATCAACTGACCCTATGTCCAACCTTGGTACGTGACCGTTCCCAAAATGCTAACAATAACCCTTCGTGTAGATGTTGACACGTAGAAGGAACAACCTTGCATATGAATGTATAATGCGTCGGGAACGTGCAAATGATATCTAGCGTCAAATGGCACGCTACTGTATTACATAAATATCTTGATAGTGTGTCATACATGAAGGATATACTACGATTAAATCAGGTAGGGAATATAAGACAAAAGATGGCGTGACGGACACCATAAATTGACGCGCAGAGGGAAAAGTTTTTAAAAACTGTTCACGCGATTTTAATACGAAAATAACCTGATGATTTGTCTTCATTCTGAATTGTCATTTTCATAATACTTGATATTCATACAATTTTTAATTTACATCGGTATTTTCAAACATTAATTTCGATAAAAATAAATAAAAGTTCAGAAGGAAAAAGTGGCGTAAAAATTGACGTACATACATATGAACAAAACTAGCGCAGAAACACCACTTTAAAAGTAAGGATCCAACTAGCAAGGAAATAAAACTCGCAAAAGCTTTATTCCAGTTAAGGCACAGATAGAGACTCGATCATTATTCGTAAGTCCAGTGAAGCCACGATCAGATTCAGAATTTGCCAGACAATCCTACTTCCGGAAGACAAATCAAACACACCGTCAAGGGAGAAGGAACAAGCAATCAGACACAGTCTCTGACTCAAGTCTATCACAGACGTACTCTCTGACTCGGACTAACACTGACATAGTCTCTGACACGGTCTATCACAAACATTCTCTGACACGCTATCACAGACATTCTCTGAACGGTCTATCACAGACATAGTCTCTGACATATCACAGACATAGTCGTCTATCACAGACGTAGCCTCTGACACGGACTATAACAGACATAGTCTCCGACACGGGGGCTATCACACACAGTCGCTGACAAAGTCTACCACAGACACTTTCTAACACGCTCTTTCACACACATACTCTTTGCACACCTATCACAGTCATAGTCTCAGCCAATGGGTCTCACAGTGCTACGGCCCCCCACAGAGCCAGCGAACGGGAGTCAGGAGAGCCCCGTGGGCGGGAGGGAGGTGAGGACCAGCAACGACGCAGCCTCCGGGGCGCCGCGAGACCTTCAATTGTTTGCGCATTGCGATCTACGCGCGATAGGCGGCGCTCGCCACCGGGCACGGCGCGGCCACGCGCGGGCGCACGCGCACGCACGCATCGACCGACCCCCCCCCGCCCATCCGCCGCCACCACGCCGTGACGCGGCGCGCATTTTAACGAACCTTTCCTAGGGATGGCAAAAACTCGTCGATGTTGGTGTGTACAAGGAAATCAAGGTGAAAGACAACAGTTCTTTCATGACAATTTTATTATAGCCAAACCACAATCCAAAATTCTAGTCTCGAAATACAGCCAGGTCAAAAAAAAAAGTTAGCAGATGTACCTATTCGAAGCAAATTTATAGTCCGCTGGAGAATCACTACCGTACCACGCACACGTCAACAATAACTACCAATTCACACTAGGCACTCTATCAGCTTCCTAAACAGTCATTGACTACCGCCCCGGCCTTATATACGCCCCGAGGCACCGGGCGAGTCTTCACTTGCCCCCTCCGTGGCGGGAATCGAGGGGAGGTACCCCTTCGGAGATCGCGTTGCCAACGCGGTGCGGTGCCCACGGGAAAGCGCCGTCGCTCGCCCTGCTCCTGGTGGTGTCATTCGGAACTACTCATTCTAGTGGGGTTTGCCCCTAACCAGGACTCTACCACTAGCGGGGCACCGCCCCAACCGGGACAAGCTCTAAGCTCCCGACCGGTCTCCCGGAATATGTGATAGTATGGTGCATGTTAGTGTAAGTGTGCGTGTAAGGGGAGACGATAGGACAGGGAAGAGGAAGGAAAGATCGCGCGCGGTCCATGGCCCGTTTCGTAGGGTACTGCTCCGGTATTCGCCTCGTTTTGATCGGAGAAACCACGGAAAACTACCGATCAGAGCAGCCGGCCGATAGAATTCTTCTGCAGGCAGCGACTGAATTCGACCTAGCTGAAAAGCTTGTGTCGAAAATCTTGCCGCCGTCAGCACTCGAACCTAGGACCTCCCGGTCAGAGGCGCTGCAGTGACATCAGTTGATGCACTGAGCTACCGCTCCCGGTTCGTACAGATAAGTATGAGAGAGAAATAAGAAAAGACAAAACAAGCATAGTTAAGATCTAGTTAATTTGAAAATAAGCAATAATATGAAAATCTTTAAAATTAGGTAAAAATATGTACCAATGGAATTAACTGGTTTTAATGATCTCGGGCACCAAAAAGCCCTCCGTGTTTTTCTAGTTGCTCGATCAATAGAACCCTTAAAACGCCCTTCGTGCATTAGTAACTGTGTGAGCTCTACCATGCCTTTTGGCGTTGTTTTGGAGACCTGCTAAGGTCTGTGAGGCAACGACTACGTAGTGAATTTAATGAGATCAAAAAAAAAAAAAAAAAAAAAAAAAAAAAATCTGTTTGAGGTGCACGCACTTTCCAGTAAGCAGTTCTTAATGCAGCACTTTCCCTTTCCGACTACTAAATAAAAAACTACATAACTAACAGTTTGAGGATTGAAGATATGCAATTTTTGATGCGGTTTGAATGAGTTCGTTTCGTGAAAGAAAGCAAAATTTAATATATGGTAACAGCGGACACCATTAATCAATTACATAACATTCATCATTAGAAATACTTCTCCCGAACAGAATAGAAATATAAACACTTAAATTTTGTACAAGAGTTAATACTGAGACTTCGTGATTGCAATAAATGTTCACATCTAATCGTAAATATTAGGTCCCTTTAAACACGGAGCATGCAAAATACTAATTTTGGGATGAAGCAGAGTGACGAAGTCTGTAATCACGTGATGAAAATCCACTACTCTTCCCATAGGCGGATGTGGTGTGCGATGGATACACAATTCCCGGTAGGAAATGAAATTTCACTGGGACCACTCATTTCCTAGTTTCTGTCATTCGAAAGCGAACCAGGGTAAAAAAACGCGCGTTTAATTTCACGGTTCGCTGGAAATGAAGGTTCAGACCTGCTGCTCGTCACACAAATGCGGTTTTTGACGGTTTTAATTTTGCGGCAGCGAAACTCCGAGCGGTGGCAGAGGCCGTTGAAAGTCTTTGACAACATCAGGTTCTTCACAATACGTTGCGTCCGCTGTGCAATTGTTCCAGGAATTTGTCCAGCATAAAACGACGTTTTTGGTTATAATATGGAGCTAGCCAGGGAATTCAAAAATTAGTTCAACCAAACAATAAACCGAAAAATTCTGAATAAGACAAAAGTCAAATACAACGAATGTCATAATATGGCATATTAACATCAAAGAGTTTGATGGTAACCGGTTTTTGAGGTGGACCTGAGCCTTTTTCTATTTCGAGTACATTCGCTGCACAATATAGTATTTACCTTGAACACAGATGGAGTTAAAAAAGTCAAACTTTGCTCTCTCTACAGTCGCACGGCAATGGCGAAATTTTATTCGCTGAACACGTGATGGATTCAAATTGACACTAGAAAAAACTATGATTCTTAAATATCAATATAACACACAAATCAGAGATCATTTATAAACAACTGTTTCCCGCGATACCTGCAATTATACTTTACATACTTTTTGTACATACGAGGAAAATCTCTCTCTCTCTCTCTCTCTCTCTCTCTCTCTCTCTCTTTGTATATATATATATATATATATATATATATATATATATATATATATATATATATTCCTCGTACTAATATTGGGAGCAATCCGCAAAAAGTAGATACTGGAAATTTTATTTCTATCATGAATTTGTTTTGAAAGGATCGATGTTTCTGGACAAATATATCAGACCGAAGAGAACATAAAAAGTAAAACATGGATGTTAACATATCGGCTCGGACCACGCGCCATCGAGTGTCCAACAAGTGAGCGGGAAGGGGGCGGGAGGGGCGAGGGGGGAAGAGGGCGGGATGAGGGGCGGTGGCGCCAGAAGGCGTCCGGACGATCTGCCAACAGCTGGCGTTTGTTTACACGCGGGGCAGCCCGGCCCGAAATAGACTGAGGGCGCCGCTTTCACTGCGTCGACGCGTCCCCGCCCGCGCCCGCGCCCCCATCCCCCCGCCTCGCCCTGCCCGCCGCGTGCCTCGACACCACCCGCCCGTCATGACGCGGTTTGTCAGCGATCGCCCCCTGCACCAGTCTTCCCCGCTGGCCCAACGACGTCGCCGGGTTTGGATCACCAGCCTTGCTGTTCTTTCCTCGCTCGGAGAATACACGCCATCTCAGCGTCCACTTCATTTCAGTGATTGATTGATTTTTTCATGTTTCCGGGCGCGTCAACTGCTCTAGTCATTAGTCCCGTTAGTGTAGTGCATGTTTTTTCTCTGGGAATGGCGGTGATCTTCCCCCGCTGGATGGCGAGATCCGGCGCCGACCTACCGTCGTCTAGTGGGTTTTCCCCCCAACCAAGACTCCCCCACCAGTGGGGCACCGCCCCAGCCGGGACAAGCTCTAAGCTTCCGACCTGTCTCCCGGAATATTGGGTAGTGTAGTGCAAGAAGTGTGTGTAATGGGAGAGGATAGGACAAGGAAGAAGGGAGGAGAGATCGCGCGTGGTCCGTGGCCCGTCTGATAGGGTACTGCTCCGGCATTCGCCTGGTGTTGATCGGAGAAACCACGGAAAACTACCGATCAGAGCAGCCGGCCGCTAGAATTTTCCTCCAGACAGCGACTGAATATTTCCGGTGCTGTATCCTGAGTCGAGATTTCACAGATATAGTCTGGATATCATGATTTGCGGATGAATAATATTCCTTAGATGCGAGAACATCTGTGTTGTTTCATTTTACGATTACATATCGAAAAAACATTACGCTGTGGGTGGAATTCGCACCCGAAACTCCTTGTTCCAAACTCACGTTTCGCCAACTGAACCTATTTATTTGAAGCTCACTTAGTAGAAAATGAAAGCGAACCTTCGAATTCATTTGCCTTTGATTGCACTACACAAATGGGCACAGATTTTTAACAGTATATCTATTTTTTCCGAATGTGTTATTTTTACCTAAGTTCAGTGTCTTCCCCTGACTTGAACTTGAACCTAAAAATCTCGTTACCACTATCATCCTTCCTCTTTCATTTCACATTCATTACATTAAGAGCACATTAACTCACTCGAAAACCTCGCATCGATGACGAGATCTGTTTCATAATTTGCAATGCTTAACTATGTTAGCCAGAAAAGACAAATATTAAAGACGCAATATTGTTTTATGAAAATTAACTGTATAGCATTTTAATTTTATCGGAATCTTCTGTTGGTATTCAAACTGCAAAAGTTTTCTAGTCCTCCGCAAAATAATTAACTTCGCTGGCAGAAGGCAAGCTGCCCAGATTAATTAGGACAGCCAAACATTAAAAAAAATGCTACTATGTTACATCCTGTCATTCATTACGCTTTAAGGCTGTCACGGCTAAACGCCTGCTTTATTAGATTTTATATAGATATATACAAGAGAGAGGGAGAGAGAGAGAGAAGAGAAGAGATAGATAGATAGATAGATAGATAGATAGAGAGAGAGAGAGAGAGAGAGAGAGAGAGAGAGAGAGAGAGAGAGAGAGAGAGAGAGAGAGAGAGAGATTTTCCTCGTATGTACAAAAAGTATGTAAAGTATAATTGCAGGTATCGCGGGAAACCGTTGTTTATAAATGATCTCTGATTTGTGTGTTATATTGATATTCTAAGAATCATAGTTTTTTCTAGTGTCAATTTGAATCTCATCACGTGTTCAGCGAATAAAATTTCGCCATTGCCGTGCGACTGTGGAGAGAGCAAAGTTTGACTTTTTTAACTCCATCTAAACGTGCCATCGTCTCCCATCGCTTCCCATTGCGCCACTGTCTCGATGCCTACCTTCGACTCCAGCTCCGCGTCACCTCTCCCACCTCGCTTCGACGCGGCTTTGGAGCGAGAGACGGACGGACGGACGGACAGCCACGAGATCGAAAAAAAGAAGAAATAAGTCCCTCTATAAAGCCCCCGTGAATCGAGTTCTTTCAGTCGGTTCGCTACCAGTCTTCCAGTGGGAAAAGGCTCCTCGCAGGAGCTGTTTACTCAATCTGCCATTGCCCCGCCCTCCACCCGAGACGTGTATTTGCGCGGCGCGACGCGGCGCTGCGGCAGGCGCGATTTCCTTTCTTCTTCGTGCAGAATCCATCGGGGTTCGAAAGAAAGCCCTGTCGCCTGGCATCGCCCCGCCCCCTTTCCCTCCTTGGCGCTGGTCCCAGAGATGAGGTGTCCGAGTCGGACTGTCGACGGAGTTCGCGGGGGGAGGGGGATATCGGAATTACTTTTCTGCCTTTTAACCCCCCGTCCCCCCCCGTCGGGATTACGAACGCTTTACCGCTGGGACGATCCTCGAGGATACTTGAGGGTGAGGGGGGGCGGAATGAGGTCTGGGAAGACGGTGCGAAACCACGTGGGACTGCGGCATTGTGGAAGAGGATTCATTGGTTCCGACGACAGCCAAATAACGAGAGTTCTTCCATCATTGAAGCAAATATTGAAACGAGACATTATCACAGAGGTTAATCCCGTCGGTTTGGTTTGGATTGGTTTGGTTTGTTTTTTTCGTGTTTCCGGGCGCGTCAACTGCTTTGGTCATTTGTCCCGTTAGTGTAGTGCATGTTTGTTTCTCGGGAGATGGCAGTGGTTTTCCCCAGCTGGATGGCGAGATCCGACGCCGACCTACCGTCGGCTAGTGGGGTCTCCCCCTAACCAGGACTCTCCCACCAGCGGGGCACCGCCCCAGCCGGGACAAGCTCTATGCTCCCGACTGGTCTCTCGGAATATGTAATAGTGTAGTGCATGTTAGTTTAAGAGTGTGTGTAAGGGGAGAGGATAGGACAGGGAAGAGGAAGGACAGATCGCGCGCGGTTCGTGGCCTGTTTGGTAGGGTACTGCTCCGGCATTCGCCTGGTGTTGATCGGAGAAATCACGGAAAACTACCGATCAGAAATCCCGTCGGCTTTGAAGTAAAGTTAGTAGCAAATTATCAAGAAAAAACTGGATTAACTCCTGGAAAGGTTTTCAGCCTGTAAGAAGTAAATGCTGCAATAGTTAACGCCGCATTATCTAGTAGTACGAACAATTCCGTGAACCACTGAATTAGCCTGAACTCATCCGATGAATCAGAAGTTATTCAGTTTCAGAAAATTAAATATTCATTTCGCAATATAATAACACTTCAATAACTGTGTTGGTGTTGCATATTTTCCTTATGTAATTTTCTTTAGGTTTGCTAGTAGCAGAAGCAAGAAATCTAACATTTTTATTCAACTTATAATTCTAAAATATAATTTATCAAAAAAAACTGAATCATGCCAAGTACACTAATGTTTTCCAAATATTTTCCTGGCAATTTAGTTTCAATACAAGCGCAATCAATGTACAGTTTACTATCTTCAGGTACTTGGCACTTGATAATTGAACGCCCATATCCCCAGCAACAAATGCAAATTCAATATCTGTAACATGCTGTCCATTATCAAATATTCTGAGACAAAGGAAAATTAATCAAAGTGAATTGCAGCGTGAAATTTTAATCAACGAATCAGATTTGCGCCATTTAACGTTTTTGTCGGGAAAATGAAGCGCGAGAGCGAAAAAAAACACGGCGCGTGAGGGAGGGAAAGGCAAATGAAGCGGCGGTCGGGGTGATCCGCGGGAATAGAGGCTAGTTGGAAATCCCCATTGGTACGGGAAAGGGGATTGGGTGCCAGCGCGATGAAAAGCACAACGTAAGAGTGGGGCGAAATGAAAAAGCGCGTTGGGAAATCCAGGGAAATATTCGACGCTTGGCAAGCCTCATACCTCCGATGCAGAACCAGGATGAAAGGAGACGGAGGACTACAACGAAAACGATGACAAGAATGAGTGGAGAAGGAAGGGGAGAGGAGGTGAAGGAACATTACAGCAAAAACATCGAAGGAGAAATAAAGAAGAATTTCGAAGAGATCCAAGAATGAAATCATTTGTTGATACCACTCTTAAAAGTACTAGAAGAGTTACGAAGTGAGAAAAAATGCAGAGAAATCGAGATCAAAGTGGAAACACGACCAAACATCATCAGAACAAAATGGATCAGTTGATCCGAAGAGATGCACAATAATTAATTGATCAAGTCCCATGCGAGGAACAATAATATGGGAGGAAATTGTTGAACGAGGCAAGACTGACAATCCAATCAAGGACATCTTGCAGCGTTTAGTGGTCAAAGGGAGAAAACGTTCCCCAGACCTGAGTGGTCCCTTGGGAGGCACCGCAGACCAACACTCCAGTTACGACAAGAGAGAAATGTGGAGGGAGATGTCGGCGAGGCCGTGGATGGCGGAGGAGGGCGAGTACCCTCCAGTAGTCGGTCAGTAACGAGCTACCTGTTCGTCGACGTTAGCACGATACCATATCGACCGAGCAAAACAATCAGTTGCAGCGAAGATGATGCACAAATGGTTTGATTGATTGATCAACTTGATTGATCAACAAAGGCCTGAACTGAAATGGATTGATTGATTGATCAACTCCAACTCGAGTAAGAAAAATGAGGGAAATAGTGATTCGAAAGAGGCAAGTCTGACAATCCAATCAAGGACATCCGAACAATTAGAAAACGTTCCACAGACCTGAGTAGTATCTTGGGAAGCACTCTCCAGCCGCGACAAGGGAGAATGTGGAGGGCGCGGGCGGGAGATGGCGGAGGAGGACGAGTGCCCTCCAGCAGCCGGTCAGTAACGAGCAACCCGTTCGTCGGCGTTAGCGGCGGGCGCATCTGGCGGCCGCTTTACGTCCAGGATTGTAATTGAATTTGCCCCGCGCTACCTCGCCCGCCTGCTTGAAATACAGCCGCTATATACCCGGAGGGCCTGCCTCCCCCCCCGTCCCGGCCGTGTGCGGCCGCTGGCGGCGCGGGGCGGGCGCGGTGCGAGGTCGGAGCGCGTGTAGCTGTCAAGGCAAGCAGCGGCCCGTGGCAGCGGAGCTGGACGATGGAACGGCTCCACGGCCAGAGGCAGTGGTCGCGGCGCGAGACACGAGGGGTCGCGGGTGATGTGGCTGTGGTCCAGGCGGGTTCCCCTCCCGTTGGAAGGAGAACAGTATGCCCTCTGTGCATAGAGAAAAGGCGACAGCGATGCCGGCTGCAAAACGGAGAGGTTTAGGGGAAGAGGGGGCAAGGGATATGAGGAGGCATCGGAGTTCGGTATGGGATTGAGGCACTCGGCCGCGTACTGGTTGTGTGGAGGCGTCTGAGTAAGGTACGGGATTGAGGCTCTCTGAGTTGTTTTTCGTGGTTTCTCCGATCAACACCAAGCGAATGCCGGAGCAGTACCCTAACAAATGGGCCACGGGCCGCACGCGATTTTTCCTATCTCTTCCTTGTCCTATCCTCTCCCCTTACACACACTCACTCTAACATGGACTACACTATCATACATGCCGGCAGACTGGTCAGGGTCTTAGAACTTGTCCTGGCTGGGGCGGTGCCCCACTGGACGGAGATACCTGGTTAGGGAAACCTCATTAGCCGACGGTAGGTCGGCGCCGCATCTGCCTGCAGCGGGAAGATCATCGCCTCCTCCCGAGCAAAAACAAGCCCTACACTTACGGTATTGATGAGCACAGTAGTTGATTTTCGCTGTTTCACCATCGCTTGTACGTCCACCTCTCCGGTGATTCAGGAGCGGCAGTCGAGAGGCAGGACGTTTGGCGCCGGGCGCAGGCATTTGCGGAAGGCGCCGTCGGGCGCAGCTGCGGCTGCCAGCGGAGACCTCGCGCCAGCGGCCGCTGCCGGCCACGAGCCGGGCTTCGACCCCGCATTCTCACCCGCCTACGCCGCCCGCTCCTGCCCAGTCGCCCACAAGAGCTCCTCAGCGGCTCGCGTGCGCTAAAGAGGTCCCGCCCCGCCCCCGTCACCCTCCCCGCGCTGAGAACACACACTAGCAGAGGGGCGGGTCCTTGGGGCAGGCTTCCGTCTCACTCAGGGCTGCCCATGTGCGGCGCATTTGGCGGTCTTATATGACCACGATGTGACTGTACGTAAATAAACCCAATCCATTCCCCAGCCGGCTGACACGGAGAACACAAAACGGCAGCTGAGCGGGTGCATTGGGCAGGCTTCGTCTCACTCAGGTCTACCCAAGTGCAAGACCCACTTGGTGAGCTCTGGTACTGCGCTTATCTATGGGCCATGGGATGACCCGCTGATTGAGAAGTGAATTCAGTCCAATCCGCCCAGCCGGCTCACGCAGACAGCACACAACGGCAGTGGAGCATGTCCTTCGGGCAGGATGCTTCTCACTCAGGTCTGCACAAGTGTACGGCGCATTTGGCGAGCCGGCCCTTTGAATCCAGTCCATCCACCAGCCGGGCCCGCAGAGAGCAGTGCTTACTGTGGGCCACGGTGTGACCCGCTGATTGAGGAGTGAATCCAATTCAATCCCTCCAGTTAGCCCACGCGAAGAGCACACACCGCTTATCTGTAGGCCACCGCTTGGCCGTCGATTGGAGTGAACCCAATCCAACCGCCCAGTATCGAGCCACACTTTATCTGTGGATCCAGCATATCTGTAGGTCGCGGTGTGGCCCGCTGATTGGAAGCGATCCCAATCCAATCCGTCCAGCCAGCCCAGGCACAGAGGACACAGTGCTTATCTGTGGGCCACCGGTGTGGCCCGTGAATGTATGAACCCAATCTAATCCGCCCAGTCAGCCCACGAGAGACAGCCTATCTGTGGCACCGGTGGCCCATTGTGGAGTGAATACAATCCAATCCCCGCAGCCACCTCACACAAGAGCACACAGTGGCTGCGGACCGGAACCATTGAGCAGGCTTCGTCAGCGCAAACGCGCGTCCCATTTGCCGAGCTCTGGCCCAGCGCTTATCTGCGGGCCACAGGTGTGGCCCTTTGCTTGTGGAATGAACGCAATGGATGGGGACCGGATACGCTCGGATTGCGATTCTGAAAGGCCAGTTGTAGACGAACCACTGCATTCGAGCAGCTCTAGTCTAACCCGTAGGTGCACAAACTTACAAGATTGGTCATTGCTTATATGAATTCGGTGGGTGCTCAACAAAATGTCTAACGTTTTTCGAGACAAAGAACAACCGAGATGTGACTCATTTTGTTTCCACCGTAATTTTAAAATTGTAATTACTATTGCGTGTATTGTTTTGCATAAATGTAATCGATAGAATTTTTATCGCAATTCTTAACAACCTGAGCCAAACTATTTTTCTTTTCTTTTTTTCTTTATCATTCATTTTATCTACCGCTCCGATATTTTTACAGAAATGACATGGTAAGCGAATTTAACTCTTGACGATCAATAATATCGTGTGTTGGCGTACCTACAAGGAATATCTGGAGACGAACGTATAGCATGTCGCCTTTGCGACGTTCCTTTACGATATCCGCAAAATTTGTTTACAGCACATTCACAAAAACGAGACCACAAAAACGATCAAAACCAGGATAGAGCAATATCGTCATCTTATCGAAACAGGCGCGCGAATAGCGCACGTCCACCGCCACACCGCAACCTGTACTAGCAACAGCGCGGCGGAGTAACGAGGCACATAAAGAGACACCGGTGGGCGTGGTAGCGGGAGCGGCGGTAGGCACAGAGCCGGGGGGCGTTATCCCACTTTACAGCGCGGGGGCGCCTCGGCCAAGGGGTTTTAGGTACCCGCTTAGATAAGATTTGCGCTGGGAGGCGCGGCGCGTAACGATGACAAGGGGGCGTCCTCCCGGCCGTTCCGGCCCGCACGGCCCCGCCCCCTCCGACAGCGAAGACGCCAAGGCCGAACCGCGGGGGCGGCAGGCGCCGACACTAGCGGGAAAGTAGCGGTTTGCGGAGGATGTCGGGGGCGACGCCGCCAGCGGCGCAGTCGCTTGAGCGGGGGGGGGGGAGGGGTGAAAGTGGCGAGAGAACGAGGCGCGAATGAGTAAAGTCAGGAAGGTAACTTGGTAACTGTTGTGGTAACGACGGCTTAGGGGATGTACGAGGCAGATTGCAAAAAAAGGGTTGAGGTTAAAGGGGGTGAGAGGACCGCGGGGATGAAAGCTGCGGCGGGGTGGGCTGGGCTGTCGTAGAGATAACAGGGCGAAAACAATAGTACCAGAGGAGCAAAAAGGGAAACACAGTGATAGGAGTGGAAAGGTGGAAAAGACAGAAGAAATGGTAATAATAAGTTGGGAGAGCGGCAGAGTTGTGGAAAACATTAAGACGGTACAATGGAATGATGAAAATGAGGATAAAATGCGACGTGAGACAAGAAGAGACACGGAGTTAAGCAAGTTAAATTTCATAAAATGACAAAGAGGTTAAAAGAGCAAATGTAGATAATGAACCTTTACTGAAAGAAGAAGAATAAAAAGAATACACACGGGAAACCCAATTGGGATACACACTTGCAAAACCAAGTTTTGTATTAAATTCTGTGTAATGACTGAATTCTTTCGCAGCGAGTAGAAATTAATGTATAGATCACAATGACCACCGAAAAAACAATATCAAAAGTATTAATCCAACGCGTTCGAACGTTTTACGAGAAATTAATAAAAACTTTCAACGAGAAATTGAAATGAGAAGCGTATTTTCTTGGTCCTCCGTCATTTTGGCCAGGTTAACCAGAAGCCAAACGCAATTAGAAACCGGGATCTCTCAGGGACCAGAACCAAGCCACAGCCCCCGAAGCGCAGAGGGAGGCGGTGAAAGACTGCGGCAGCGCTTGCAGGCGGCTAGGCGGGCGGGCGAGCGCGCGGGCGGGAATCGTGGGCGACGAGGGGCATATTTTTAGGCGGCACAAATTCGTTTTAAGCCGGCAACGCAGCGAAAGCGCCGTAAACCTTTGCCCGAGGCGACGCGAGCGGAAAACCTCGTAAGCGCCGCCGCAGCCACCTCGCTCGCCCCTGCTCCGCCCCGCCCCGCCCCGTGAGTCCCGCTTCATCGCCCACTGCGTAAATCTCGCCCCTGCGCCAGGAAGATGCCGCCCCGTCGCGCCCAGCCCCGCCCACCTCCACGCCGCCCCTCCCTGCTCCACGCCGCCCCTCCCCGCCCAGCTCCGCCCAGCCCAGCCCCGCCCCGCCCAGCTCCACGCCGCCCCTCCCAGCTCCACGCCGCCCCTCCCCGCCCAGCCCCGCCCCGCCCAGCGTTCTGGGCGCTTCCAAAGACTTTGTCTTGGCCGGCATTTTCGCAACGAAATGACTTCGTTGCGGGTCCAAACCGATATAGTAAAACATGGTATGGAGAAGTCTATGATGTTTACTGTTCAAAAAGTTGGATACGGGTGAAAACTCGTAAATCGGAATTTCAATGACCTTCACAATTTATTCATTTCGACGACTGTGATGCATTTCATGACTTAACAATTTTCACTTATGGCTCTTTCATGATTCATTATATAGCTGAAAACCGTATATTTACTGGTTTATTTTTACCATTTTCGCGCTTAAAATAACTGACATTCCGAGAAATATATATCATACACATGCAGCTACGTTTTTTTGGGAAGTGCAAGTATTTGCAACTAATATTCGATTCCCAGAAGCGTATTCTCATCATATTTTTATTCGTGAACGAGTCAGAATTTTATTCGATACAATTACATATGTGTATAATTTCATAGAGTTAATTCATTTAATCACTGGAGCATAATATTAATTTAAAAAGTACACGATAAATGAATGGCAAACAAGTCACTCCATTCGATGTACGAATGTAATGAAATCCAATAACACATTTTCGAAAAGTCGGGATAGGATCGGCGCAAGTAGGCGAACGAGGATCCGACCACAGGCACGAGGGCCTCCGAGCACGGCCCTGCACTTCGCCCCTAGACACTGACTGAGTGGCGTCTGCAGCCGCCGCCTCCCCTCACGCCCAGATGGGGAGGGAACCGTGTGGGTGCAGGGGAGACGCATTTTTTCATCTGCCTTCCTCCCTACATGCGCTAACATCGTAGCCGGCGGTGTCGGGCGGGTCGGGCGGCGGTCGCGGGTCGGGCGGGGTCGGGCGGGTCGGGCGGGGTCGGGCGGGTCGGGCGGGTCGGGCGGGTCGGCGGGTCGGGCGGTCGGGCGGGTCGGGCGGGTCGGGCGGGTCGGGCGGTCAGGCGGGGTCGGGCGGGTCGGGCGGGTCGGGCGGGTCGGGCGGGTCGGGCGGGTCGGGCGGGTCGGGCGGGGTCGGGCGGGTCGGGCGGGTCGGGCGGGGTCGGGCGGGGTCGGGCGGGTCGGGCGGAGCCGGGCGGAGCCGGGCGGCGGGCGGGCAGGGCGGGGCAGGGCGGGCAGGGCGGGTAGGGCGGGAAGGGGCGGGCAGGGCGGGGAGGGCGGGGCAGGGCGGGGCAGGGCGGGGCAGGGCGGGGCAGGGCGGGGCAGGGCGGGGCAGGGCGGGGCAGGGCAGGGCGGGGCAGGGCGGGGCAGGGCGGAGCGGGGCGGGGCGGGCGGGCGGAGCGGGGTGGGTCGGGCGGAGCGGGGTGGGTCGGGCCGCGCCGGGCGGGGCGGGGCCGGACGGTGCACGGCGACGCCGGGCTGGCCGGCGGCTGGCCGTTGTTTCTGCTGAAGTACCATTAGGGAGCCGAGCATTACAGGTAATGCGGCACACAATGGCGGCCTCGAGGCACGCACTCACGGCGTCAGCGCTGACAGGGGGGAGGAGGGGTCACACCGCGGAAAGCGGCAGGAGGCGACAATGGAGACAACCCAGCAAACCGCAGAAACTGCAAGAGGGAAAGGAAGAGAATAGAAGGGCACTGTAGAGGCATGGCGAGACAATAATTAAATTACCGAAGGAGTTGATTATCAGCGTGAAAGTAAGAAAAAAAAATCAATAAAAAAACATTAAGAATTTCATTATAAAGGCAGAGATGTGAAGGTTGAGGAATGTTAAAGAAACAATATTGTAAAAAATATTCGCTCGGTGCATGACAAGAAAACAGCAAGATGGAGGGAAAAAAAAGAAGACACTCCCCTTTCGGACAATAGGTGAATCCATGGTAAGAAGTACGTGAGCGTGGCAAGTTGATATCGTAGCCCGCCACAAGGGCCCTCACAATCAGCCAAGAGAAATGCTGGAGCGTCGGAAACAGCACCGCACGTGCAAGGGAGCCAGCGACGGTGCTGACGTCGGAAGTCGATAGTAAGTGTTCAAATTTCGTACAAAAACTCAAAATGAGCATTTTACGAATAGATAGACAGAGAGAAATATGTCGCGATATTTATCTACTACATATGTCAAAATCAAGAGTTACAAAAATATTGTAAGCCATTCTCCCGACATATTAATTTCGGTTCTGTTTCTCTAAATATCTCAGATGTACGTGATTCTGAAACTTGGATTAATATGAAAAATATCATTCAAATTTTCATATTAAAAATTACATTTATTGTTAATATGTAATTCATGCTTCATCCGCGGATATCAAAAACATTCATCCCACGCCGGGATGCAAAAAGTGGTGTCAGTCACGTTTTGGAACTTCTGTACCGTTCAACCCAGGGGTTGTATGGGGTTATTTCAGAAAACAAGAAACACTAAAAAATATGACAAATTTGAGAATGAAGAGGTGGAAAAATGAAATCCAGGGAAATAATGACTCCTGCAAAGCTGTCGTTAATCTGACGTTTTCCAATTTCAATCTTTACACACAATATCGGCTTTTCTTTTCAATTCTTGCCAAAAATTCCTTCTTATTCAGAATTCAACTTGAGAATAGCTTAGGGAACCGATCACAGAATTAAGAAAACGTGCACATATACTGTTTTTGGCGTTGTAACTGTTTGTTAAATAACACACGCAATCATAGGAAAAAGAAGTGGGTTTGCCGCCATGTTAGAAGCCACCCAAACAGAATGAATATCAATACACTGTCAGAAATTTCATTAAATTTAACGTAGATTTAATGTACAACCGTACATGAATTTTGTACATTAATGGAAGATCAATGTCCATGTACATTAAATTTAATGATAAATGCAAATGTTTTTATAGTTAAATGTAATGAAAATTGTTTTCATGTACTTTAATTAAAAGTTATGCAGAAATTTCTGTGTACAGTGTACAGTAACGCCACCCCAGAAGCTGCGATTTGGACCGCGAGGGGGTGGAGGGAAAGGCTACCAATGCCTGCCGAATGGACAATGTCTGCGGCCGTGCAACTCTGATGACTGTGGGGTGACCGTGAGAAAGGTCGTTCGCGGGAACAGTTGCCGACGGCTGAGGGCTCCCTCCGGCATTAGGGTGCACCGCAGGGCGCAATTGCATGTTTTATTAACTCGTCAGAAACGGACCGCTTGCGATCGCGAAATCGTTCTATCGTTCACGAATCTCTCGTACTACAACGAGAATTTCACGTTTTAAAACACAATAAATATGAAGTTTCATAAGCATAAATTCTCTTAACAATTATGTATATTTAAATACATTAAGTTAATATAATCACAAGGAAACAGGAACTTGTATTACGTTAACAAAATCAAAATTATTGGAATGAGTACCGCAAGTATTTACTTACATATATTTATCATTTCTACTAAATTATTGATACATACATATTGATACATTTTCTAATAAACATTAAAACTTAATTCTACCCATTCTCACGCGATAAAAATGGTAGGACTCTCAATCAATATTCGATTTTCAATTTTCAGGTTCTTGCGGCCATTAGATCTACATAGAAGCATTATAACTGAAACCTTCCAATCTGCTAAAAGCCCATATTCAGTTACAAAAATACTATCCGCTTACTGTTGTTAGTATGCATTAGAAAATGGTATATCGATCTCCACGATGCTGAATTACGTAGCCATAATTGGCCTAAAAATTCTCCTGCGTTGTAAAAATAAGGATTACAATACATTACCAGAAGGAACACGTGTAGTACGCACCTACAGGCTATCATTCGACGATATCAATAATCAGTTTCGGTCGAAGGAAACAAGGCGACAAGCAGACCTTTCCCCCGAAAGAAAATGACATTCCCTTCGCGTGATGCGGTGCAGAGTCAAATGGAAAATACCGAGTTTGTATGTGCATCGCGGGCACCATCTGCCTCACAGCCAAGTCAAGACGGTCTTTCGGGTCACGTCATTGAAGAAAAAGAAAGAAAAAAAAACTAGCGCCGATCTTTCTTCTGCCTCCACATGTCACTTATTCAATGCATTTCAATATGCCAACGCCCACGTCACGCTAGCCGTGGACGCGATCGCCGCAAGTGCCGGGCGACTGTCGTGGCGCCACCCGTTGGCAGGCTCTGCTCCGGGGACGGGCGTGACCAAGAGCGCGCGAGATGGCGGCCAGAGAACGGGAGATGGCGGCGGCCAAGGGTTGAAGGCGGCGGTGGCGGCAACGGCAACGGCGGTGGCTTGATTCATTGATTGATTGATTTTTTCGTGTTCGGGGCGCGTCAACTGCTTCGGTTATTAGTCCCGTTAATGTAGTGCTTGTTTTTTCTTGGGAGATGGCGGTGATCTTCCCCCGCTAGATGGCGAGATCCGGCGCTGACCTACCGTCGGCTAGTGGGGTTCCCCTAACCAGGACTCTCCCACCAGCGGGGCACCGCCCCAGTCGGGACAAGCTCTAAGCTCCCGACCGGTCTCCCGGAGTATGTGGTAGTGTAGTGCATGTTAGTGCAAGTGTGTATGTAAGGGGAAGAGGATAGGACAAGGAAGAGGAAGGAAAGATCGCGCGCGGTCCGTGGCCCGTTTGGTAGGGTACTCCTCCGGCAGTCCCCTGGCGTTGATCGGAGAAACCACGGGAAACTACCGATCAGAGCAGCCGGCCGCTAGAATTCTCCTCCAGACAGCGACTGAATTCGACCCGGCTGGAAAGCTAGTGTCGAAAATTCTGTCGCCGTCAGGACTCGATCATAGGACCTCCCGGTCAGAGGCGCTGCAGTGACATCAGTTGATGCACTGAGCTACCGACACCGGTAACGCGGTGGCAGCGTTGGAAGCGGCGGAGGAGTCACTGTTGCGGAGGGGGCGGTGACGACAGCGCAGTGACGATGACAGCGGCCGCGGAGGCACTGTTGGCGGAGGGGGCGGAGTTGACAGCAGCGGCGGCGGCAACGGGGGGACCCGGCGGCGGCGGGGGGGACGGGGGGGGCGGCGGAACGGCGAGTCTGCGGTCATGCGAAGCGCCCGCCGCCCGCTGACCACCGCCCACCGGCACGGAAAATCGCCCACCGCGCGACCGACAGCAATACCCACTCGGGCACCCCGTCGCTACGGCCGCCACCGCCACCGCCGTGCCGGGCATTTCGCATGGGTGGTCGATAACACAGTTTCTGGCTGGAAGTGCGAAGGTTTCGCCACCACGTTACACCGTTACAGCATAAGAGGAAGAGAACAATACTATTATTTTGCACGACACTTCTTCGTTTCCGTTTTCTCACGAAATTTATGAATAAACACATATAATATAAAGGTAAATTGGAATTTTGTTTTCAGTGCTGTTTTCTATATTAAATGTTGTAAAAGATCGCCATACAAAGAACTGATTCGATAGATTCATTGCTCAAGCAATACACGATTTAAAAATTAAGACACCAGGCAAGGATAGACCTATTAAAAAAATTGGAAACTAAAAATTTATCTCGTCACTAAAGAAATAATACAAAACTAATTGTAAATTCTCAGTCAAATGAGGATTATTTTAAATCATTTTCATCCATTTTATTTATCCACCAAATAAAATGGTAATTTCGCATTCTTTATTATTTTAAAAATGGAAGTTCCATTATTACGTTTTTTCAAAAGCATGTCCCCTTTCCCCGGCTTCCTCTCGGCCTCGACGCCACTTTCCGCCTGGCTTCCTCCCTTGTCGCGGAATAGCGCCCATCGGAACGCCCCTGCGGGACGCCCGGGGAGACTTCATCGCCGGCGACGCCGTCAGACTCGATACGAGCGGCCTTCCGCCGCGGCGCGCGGGCGACGGGGGCGGCGAAGGACGCGCGCCGGAGCAAAAGCCCCCCGCGGCCGCAAGGCGCCGCCCCGCCCCCCCGAAGTGTCAGAGGCGGCCCCGCCCCCCTTCTCCGCGGAACGAGGTCGGCTTGGCGAGCGCCATCACCGCCGCGTGCCCCTGCGACGCGGAATGGGGGTGGGGGTGGGTGGGGGGCTGCGTGGCCTACTTTCGATCCCGGCCGTCGGACGGACGCTCAGGCAAACATATGGACGTTTTCTTGTCGTGTTTCTTTACAACCACGTCACCCGCGCGACGGTTATCGCAGCTGGCACAAAAAAGCCCAGAGTTCTAAAATACTCTTTTGTTCTGTTTTTCTCTCTTGTGAATTCACGATTCGGATTGGTTTATTTCCAGTCGTTTTTAAGGACACTTAAGTTCAAATTCAACTTGCATTCATACCAAATTTTCAAAAATACATTAGCAAGATATTTGTTTCTTTCCACAATCGATTTACATTACAACAAATTTAATGATTGAACCTATTAGCTGAATGTAAAATTTTATGAATGTTTTATTCAACTATCTTCACAATAGAATTAAAATATTGCTCCTGATAATGATTCGCGAATCCTGAAATAATGGGAAATGTTGAAAAAAAAGTATACGTCGCAAACGAACAAAATGGTATATCTTGGCCATGAAGTGCAATCCAATTTCCTGCAATTTAATTTTCTCGAACACCGGAACGAAACCGTATCACTCGAAACGCATGCACCGAGACACACCTTTGGAGGTAGTGATGAGTGGGAGGACGAAAGTGCACGCAATTGTGGAGGGAGGAGGGTGAGTCTGGGAGGGGATGGGGGGACGAGGGGGGAGGGGGATGGAGGGGAGGTAAAATGCAAGCCCGCGTGCCCAGCTCCATTGCTCTGCTAATACCCTTTTAATTATCCGTATGCAATACGTTCTCTGCCCAAACCGGGCTGCGCGTCCCTCGCATTCCCCGGAGCCGTTTACATAATGGAGCATTAGCGTGCCGGTAATGCAGGGTGTTTTGAGGCGAAGTCAGTACGTTACGTGCAAGGATACGAAGAGGAAAAAAAATTAAACGCTATGCTTCCGGCAGGGTTCAAACTAGGATCTCGAAAATTTTTCTCTAGTAGTCGTGCCATGAAAGTTCGATTTGTGTAGGAAAAGTTTGTACCTTTTCTGTTATGAAAGTCAAACTACAAGGAATGAATATTAAATATTAAACAATGTAAACTACTGGATAGTATATATTAGCATAAAACACAACTTCCACTTAATAGAATGGAATGGAATGTCACCTTTCCTGAGAACTGTAGGACTCATCAGACATTGGCCAATAGCGGGTGTACGGAACGCTGTCAGCAAATATCTCGAAAATGGCATAAACAAAAGTACGTTGCTGGCCCGGTGGCCCAGATCCCTAAGGCAGTAGTGTCGTAGTGATCTCGGACCGAAGGGTCGCGGGCTCGAGTCCCGCCTCGGGCATGGTTGTATTTGTGTTCGTCCGTTCACCCCTTATCATCACCACTTCGTTTCATCTTCATAGTGACCATAACGTTAACTCCAACAGTGGTCGCTAATGACCTAAATGTTGATGCGACCTTAAATCAAAAAAAACAAAAACACGAGCGTAACGTGTACATGAAGGTGCTGAAATTAGTCCTGTAACAAAATTAAGAAATAAAACATGTTCAAAATCCACGAAATGTGTGAAGTATTGAAATTATGCAATAATTAACAGTGTCTTAGAACATTATTTTTGCTACATCAAGAAAGTGCATGGTCACTTTTTCAGTATACTCCAGTCATCACCAGCCTAACCATTTTTCTTTCGTCCGCAATGCGGCAGAACCTAGAAGTAACAAAAGAGTCCCCAATTACACGCGTGGCCCCGGCCTGACGTCTAGTTTGCATAATTCTTCCCACATGATGTAGTGCGTTGTTCTCGTCGTGTGGTGAGCACGCGCCTACGAGGTGCCGGCGAGGTGCGCGTGTAACAGGCCGCACGCCCGGAGCAAAACTCCACGCGCACGCGTCACCAACTACCAACTGCACGCGCGACAGTGCAAGTGGATACCGTTGTCCTCCTCCTTCCCCGCCGCCATAACCATCTACGAAACAATCATTAGACCACTCATTTACCGGGAGCGGTAGCTCAGTGCATCGACTGATGTCACTGCAGCGCCACTGGCCGGGAGGTCCTAGGTTCGAGTCCTGACGGCGGCAGGATTTTCGACACTAGCTTTCTAGCTAGGTCGAATTGATTCGCTGTCTGGAGGAGAATTCTAGCGACCGGCTGCTCTGATCGGTAGTTTTCCGTGGTATCTCTGATCAACGCCAGGCGAATGCCGGAGCAGTACCCTACCAAACGGGCCACGGACCGCGCGCGATCTGTCCTTCCTCTTCCTTGTCCTATCCTCTTCACCTTACGCGCACACTTACACTAACATGCACTCTAGCGCGGTTCTCCCCAACTAGGTATCTCCCGCCAGAGGGGCACCGCCCCTCTAGCAAACTGTCGCAGGAATAAGCAGACGTTGAGGGAGGCACAGAGAGAACGGGAGCTAGAGGAACGGAGAGGGGTACGCAGCGCAGTCTGGTGGAACGGCCGGGTACTAATCCAGCGGGCAGCGCCGCGGGGCGGTCGCAATGCGGTTGCTGCACGCAAATTAGGCGCAGGACACACGCGCTGCGCAGCGGCGAGGGCAGAGGACTGAGGACGGGCTGCAGAAATGGAGACGAGGGTACGAAGTGCAGTGGGAAATACTGCAGAGAAAGACGCAGTTTCGTACAAAATGGAGTCCTAGATGAAGTCACAATAGGAGAGAGTACTATTCGCGAACTTTTTCTTGATACTCCACAGCCGGGGGTGCGGGGAGACGCGGGTTCTTTGTACGTCGAGGCAGTGCAAGGCTGTCAACTTTACTGACAGAAAACTCAGAGTAATAACTCGTCTTGGGCTAGATAGCTATGAGAAACAACGGAAGATTTTTTTTAAATTCTAAAGAAATAATTAATAGTTATAGAAATAATTGTGTCACAAGAAGGAACATGGTACACACAGGTCGATAGAAAGAGAGACCGAAAACTAGGAAGTCCGCATTGGAAAGGAAGACGGTGGGCAGCACTGCAAACTGAGCCGTGACGTTCCGAGTGGAGCTCATATTTTCTACCGAGCCGTGCTATGCCGGGCTGAGCGAGGACTAGGGAGCTCGAGGATCAAGAAAAAGTGCGAGCAGAGTACCAAAATTGTGGAAAATGGGAAAACGTACCGAGAGGGCGACACGAAAGTTAATAATGAGGAAGTCCGTATTATTCATGAGTTCCTCATAACACATTTGCCTGGCATCCGGAAAGATGTCGTGGAGAGATTTTATTCTGGTGATCTCGTGCGTTTTCTACAGCTGAACGAATGTTTTGTTATTTTTTAAGACCCTTCTAAGAAAGCTTCTATGAACCACGTGCGAGGACAGAAAAATTAAACAATTTTATTCGCGGAACAAAAATCTTCATCTTGATTCTATCTACAACCATCAACTCCGGTCCCGCTCATTGCGAAAGCCACCCGATACATACGTAATACGCCGCTGAAATCGGGAAACCCGTTTACCAACCGTGCGCGCTGTGCAGCAGTGCCCCGCCTGCATAGATTGTCCGATACCGCGGCGCGCATATCCTATTCAAATACGCGCGTGCCGCGTGCTTTTTATTCCAGCGACCCGTGCCGCGAGGGCGGGCGTGCGCGCCAGCAAGCGTGCGTTAAGTGCACCGGCGTGCGCCGCACGCACTCGCCGATTATGGAAATGTCGCGACGGCCGTAAAAAACGCATCGCCACGCAGGGTACGAGTCCACGCCGTTGGCGATCGCCTGTTCACACGGGACGCGAATTTTCCCGGAATACCCATTTTCACGTTGTAATGAGGGCGGATCGTATCGTTGGGAGTTTTTCATTACGCGAAACCCTTTCAATACGATTTTTACAAAAGGTTTGCAACGACTGTTTTGATACAAGCTTTCAAGTACTTTACAGGTGGCAAAACTTGACATAAGATCTCGCCACGGCACGGGTGTTTGTGAAGTAAAGTGACCACATGGGAAAATGTGGAGAACTCACCATATAAGGGAAATTCTTCAAAGCAAGCAGGAGAATAACACTGACCTAGAACAGAGAAGAAAGCAATTTTGTTATTATATGTACAAACAATCAAAACAGAAAAATAATAATACACAAGTTAGATGAAAAAAAAGTTGATATATACCCATCGCACAATTCCAAGCTCAAAAACCAGCAAAAAAAGTTTTGATACAAATAATTCATGTCTGAAAGCATGATTACACCACCATTTTTTCATGTGTTTGTTGTGTGTTACCAGCGTCTTTCTGCACGGGACGAAAAGGAAGGGAAGTTTCAGTCACGGCTTGTGGTTTTCTAATTGGGGAAGGCTGCGAATGCATTACATTACATTGCATTTCTATTCATAATATCTTCCGATCACGAAGACTGCAGTCCTGTAAATGCTTCGCGCTTCTGATAAAGGCTTAAGGGAGTAGCGCTCCTACCGCATATTGGGAAAACTAGTCGCAATACTACTCGCTGAGCTGCATAGTAACGCTATCTGGTGAGCACACCCTTCCTCAGACTCTAGGCCCCACCCATGTTCGCCGGTAGGCCTGTGCAGTGAATGCATGACGTCACGCCTCCTCGTTTCACACAGGCCTTACGGCGGAATGAAGAAGGAGCCTAACCTTCCCTGTCAACAGCTTCAAATGCGAGCGTAGGCTTCCGCGGCCGGAGTCATGATTAACTTGGCTCTCCGGGAGACGCCGCGTCCAGGGCACAGGTGCCATCGTTTCGGTCGCCATTCTGCGACCTTCCTCAGGGCCCGGATAGCCAAGTTAATCAGCTTCAAATGCGTTTCGTACGACCGTTATCGAAGTCACAAACAAAAATATGGATATGATTGTTGCATAATATAACTCAGAAAGCCATTATTAATAAATAAATATATTTATAAATATGTTTTTAAATTTATTTTGGGGGGAAATTTCTATGGGAGAGGCTCGGCCTTACAGCCTTTAATGATGAGCCGCGCCTGGGAAGTTTAAAGAGAAAGAAAAAGAAACTTACTGAACTGATTAATTGATTATTTCGTGTTTCCAGGCGGGTCAAATGCCAAGATCATTAGTCCCATGACACTAGCGCATACTGCTTCCTTGAGAAATGGCAGTAAACGTCTTCCGCCGAATGGTGAGATTCGGCGCACACTTACAAGTCGGCTAGCGGCATCCGTATCCGGGATCTCCCGCCATCGGGGCAGCTTCGCAACCGAGACGGGCTCTTAGCTTGTCCCCCGATAAGGAAGAGGAAGGAAAGATCGCGCGCGGTCCGTTGCCCTTTTTTTTGGGAAGTGCTCCAGCTTTCGCCTGGTGATAATCGAAGAAACCACAAAAAACTACCGATCAGAGCTAGAATTTTCCTCCAGACAGCTACTGCTTTCGACCTAGATGGAAAGCAAGTGTCGAAAATCCTGTCGTCGTCAGGACTCGAACCTAGGCCTCCTGGTCAGGGGCGCTGCAGTGACATAAGTTAAAGCACTGAGCTAACGCTCCCGGTATGTTCTTACGTGTTAATTTTATTCTTTACATTCGATAATAATTTTTATTACCATACATCTTACATGCTGGTAAGAAAACAATAAAATATATCCATTTTACGTACTGTAATTTAAAATGGATATGGAATAGCCAGTTTATTATTAGCCTATAATTAAAACATTGATGTTTTAAACATCGATGCTTTTTCGTTGATCTTTTCATCGACATCGAAAACCCTTTAGCGATGTATCGATGTGTTGGTAAATTTTTCCATCACTAGTTGGAGGAGTCAGGGCGCGCGTCGCGGACGATCCAAGCAGCGCGGCCCGCGGCGGAGCGCTCAAATGAGCAAACACTCGCCGCCCACCGCGCGCGCGCCGAGCGGCTAACGACTCCCGCAGGACGGCGCGCGACGCCGCACCGGCGCGACGATGCGCGATGCAGCGACTCGGGAATTGCCGCAATGGCTTAGGTGCACGGAAGACGACATCGGCCAACGTGATAGCGGCAAGAGAAAATAGCGGTGGGAATATACGTTTTGCTAAAAAAAAAGACGGCGGAAATCAAACATTAGACGAAAATGGTTTGAAAATAATGTCGTGTACGAAGATTGATTCATTGATTGATTGATTTTTTCGTGTTTCCGGGCGCGTCAACTGATTTGGTCATTAGTCCCGTTAGTGTAGTGCATGTTTTGTTTCGCGGGAGATGGCGGTGATCTTCGCCCGCTGGATGGCGAGATCCGGCGCCGACCTACCGTCGGCTAGTGGGGTTCCCCTAACCAGGACTCTCCCACCGGGGCACCGCCCCCAGCCGGGACAAGCTCTAAGCTCCCAACCAATCTCCCGGAATATGTGGTAGTATAGTGCATGTTAGTGTAAGTGTGTGTGTGAAGGGAAGAGGATAGGACAAGGAAGAGGAAGGACAGATCGCGCGCGGTCCGTGGCCCGTTTGTTATGGTACTGCTCCGGCATTCGCCTGGTGTTGATCGGACAAACCACGGAAAACTACCGATCAGAGGAGCCGGCCGCTGTCAGGTCAAAGTATATGTCGAAAATCCTGCCGCTGTCAGGACTCGAACCTAGGACCTCGTTAGAAAAACCTAAATATAATGACTAACAGCATTATATATGAATTGTGAATAGTAACTGAATAACTTGTCAGTGTCCCAAAAAACAATATTTTCGTAAAACATATGAACATTATTAGATTGTCCCAAAAATATTAAATTTGTGACATTTTTATATTTTATAATTCGTCATTCTGACATCCCAATCTATTATTATATCGGAGGTACCTCTTCTGAAAGTTTTTGAGATCAGAGCACTAAAATCGGTCTGCTACACGGAAAAACAAAAACGACACAGCACACAGCAAAGCTGGAAGAGGGTGAGAAAACTTACAACGTACAAAGAAATGAAAGCGAAAGCCAGAGATGACAACAGGGGCAAGAGCGAGAGAGAATAGAGAGGAAGTAGTGTGGAAAAAAGACAGCAAAAGCTCAAAACGGAAACATTGGCGTGGGCGAGAGAGTAGTAATGAGGAGGAGAGGAGGGGCTACCCGCAAAAATATAACCAACCCAGCAATGCAGAAAATGCGAGAGAAAGCGTACAAGAAAGGAGTAGGGAGAAGAGAGAGCGAAAGCTGAAGATGGCAGCACGGGTAAGGACGAGAAAAAATTGGGTGACGGGGGGACTAGGGGAGGCGGGGACAATGCCGTGCGGGATCGCTGTCGCGCCCATGGCGCCGCCACCGCCACCGCCACCGCCTCCGCCTCCGCCTCCGCCTCCGTCAAGGACGAGAAAAAATTGGGTGACGGGTGGGACTAGGGGGAGGCGGGGACAATGCCGTGCGGGATCGCTGTCGCGCCCACGGCGCCGCCTCCGCCTCCGCCCCGCGCCCCTCCGCCGCCGCCGCCTCCGCTCCCCCCGCCCCGCCGCCGCCACAGTTTCACCGCCACCAACACCGCCGCCGCCACAGTTCCACCGCCACCGCCACCGCCAGCGCCACCACAGCCACCGCCGCCGCCGCCCCACTCCTCCGCCGCCGCCGGCGGGCAACTTGTTGCGCGCAACGCGGCCCGCCCGCCCGCAGCGTGGACGGTAACGAGCGCGACGGCCGAGCGCCCCACACGCCCCCGGAGCCGAACGAGGCCTCCGGGACCGCCGCCCCCCCCACCACCACGTCGACCGCCGCCATCACGAATACGTCCGGTGCGCCGCAGGTACCGCCAGCGCATTAACGACAATCCTCCCTTCCCCCTGCGCCCACGCAGATCCGCATCGAACCCCCCCTCGTGTAAATGCAACGGGGGAAGGTATCCGAAAATCAATGCTCGGTCGGCGCACAGAAAAACCCAACAGTACAACGTGATGGCCCTAATAAGCCCCCCGCTGAATTGTGATAATCTAGATAAAATCTTAATGACGAAATAAATCTTTAGTGATGAAACTGTTCCACTCTTTTTGCTCTATTCAGTACTTAAAACCTTTTTGTGTGCCCTGTGTTCAATAAAAGCTCTCCACAACTCCAAAAGTACGTATGGTGCTTTATGGGACTTCAAACCTTTCAATACTTTAAAACATTCTGAGCCGAACGACGCGACGAGTACGGTAAAACCTCAGCAATATTATTGTCTTTTTCCCAATGCACTATTGATACTTCAATCATTCACACTCTCAGGCATTAAACCCACGAAGAGAAAATACGATCAGAACATATAACAGAATTTCACATACGATGACCGGTAGCGGTGGCTCAGTGCATCAACCGATGTCACTGCAGCGCCTCTGACCGGGAGGTTCTAGGTTCGAGTCCTGACGGCGGAAGGATTTTCGACACTAGCTTTCAGCTAGGTCGAATTCAGTCGCTGTCTGGAGGAGAATTCTAGCGCCCGGCTGCTCTGATCGGTAGTTTTCCGTGGTTTCTCCGATCAACACCAGGCGAATGCCGGAGCAGTACCATCCCAAACGGGCCACGGACCGCACGCGATCTGTCCTTCCTCTTCCTTGTCCTATCCTCTCCTCTTACACACACACTTACACTAACATGCACCACACTATCACATATTCCGGGAGACCGGTCGGGAGTTTAGAACTTGTCCCGGCTGGAGCGGTGCCCCGCTGGTGGGAGAGTCCTGGTTAGGGGGAAACCCCACTAGCCGACGGTAGGTCGGCGCCGGATCTCGCCATCCAGCGGGGGAAGATCACCGCCATCTCCCGAGAAAAACCTGCACTACACTAACGGGATTAATGACCGAAGCAGTTGACGCGCCCGGAAACATGAAAAAATCAATCAATAACATACGATGTGTCACTAAACACCACTCTGACCGTTGTGTGGTAATAAAAAAGAAAAAATTGCAAAAGAGTTGAGCTGTTAAAACGCCTCCAACGTTAAGCTCTTTCAAGAATCATCACCTGCACTCCTCAATCCCGCGTAGAGACGTACCATCAATCGAGAGAACGCTTCCTTTGAGGCACAGCTCTGCCTTCGCGTCCGGGAAACTTCCGAGGCGGAGAATCCGCGTCGAGCGACCGGCTTCTTTTATCACGAAAATAAATACCGAGCGAGGAGTGTGCCAAGTAAATAGCGTGGTCCCGTATCTCACGCGACCTCCCGAAACTTGCCGCCGCCACAAGGCTCTTTCCACTCCCATCTCCCCATTCAGCACACATCCGACTGCCAACGCCAACACCGGCCACCCCAGCCGTCACCACCTCCCAACTATTTACTCGCACTGTCATGGGCGATTTACCAATAATTATGAACTCTATCCTTGACCAAATCGAAGAAAATGTGTGGTGGATGTTTCTTGAACGGAAAATAAAATCGGCATGTGAACTATTTTCGAATTATAAAACTACTAGTGTACTAGATACATCTGTTGGTTTAATTTGGATTGTTCAATTGGAATAAATACTTACGAGTACACACACGAGTTAAGTGCACTAATGATAATATTCACGAAACGAGGTTGAAATCTTAAAACTGAGAGTGGGGGATGGATATGGGTGTTTAATCCTTGATCACATCATAAATTTACTTGGCAATACTGAATTCACGATTTCAGTTTTGACTCTTGGAAAGACGAAAATAAGTGTTTGATAGAAAAAAAAAGAAAAACTAAATCGATCTCTTCAGTCTATTTTTTCTTCAACACTGCTCTGACCACTTGTAATGAAGACTAATAGCGTTTTCCATTCGTCGCACTAGTGCGCACCAGGGCAGCTTTCGTGTTCCATTCCACCGCAGGGCGCAAGTGCAAAAACTGCTGTTCCATTCGCACATCGACACGGACCCGGGGCGCACTAAAAACGCTCAGTGCGTCCATGCACTGGGCCATTGTGAGGTTAGGGGCGGAATTTACCCATGCTGATTTAGATTCGTGGTGAAATTGTGAAGGCATTTGAGGATCTTCTGTCACGCAGGGATACTTTGAATGATGAAGTATATTATGTTTTGCAAGAAATGTCTTAAAACAATGTTTGTGATTTACACGAAGTTAGGAAAATCAGATTGTGTTCTCCGAAAATTTAACCTTGAATAACTTCATATTAACGAATCCAGTGCTATTTAGAAACTAAAGTGTTTTAGGTACGACTCAATTTTGAAACGCTAAAAAGTGAAAATAAAAATAGAGACCCTTACAAAATCATTCAAATATATATGCCAAGAAATGTTTCTCGTACGCCTATACATATACCAGCGGAAATGTTCATGTTAATATTTTTATTCTTTTCAGTAATCAAACAATTCTACAGAAGCCTTTCGGTTCAAAATCTTGTGTACTATATCGATCACTGGCAAATCTCGAAAAATGAAATTATTACTCATACGCATTTGAAGTTTTCGTAGTTTTTAAATAAAGAAATCACACGTTAATAATTTATGAATTAAGAAGTAAGAATTACGAAAAGACTGCATAAAAATTATAACGACGATCGTCATTCAAAATTATTATTTTTCGAGTTCCATCAGTGTGACTGACCAAGAACAGCTGTGTGTAATTTCACTGCGTAGCACACAAGCACTGACTCAGTTTCGGAATTCGTTTCATTCATAGCTGCCCTTTACGCGTGTGGGGCAGCACTGTTGCGGAGCGATGACGTTTCTGCCCTGCACGTCAGTGCAACGACTGGAAAACGCTATAAGTCAACAAGTTTATCCTTCACCTAAAAATTGCGCCGCCCTCCTACCCCTTTTGCGATTACGCGGTTTCTTCATCTTTTCCAAACCGTCTGGCAATTCCTCTCTTTTAACTTTCCATATCTATCACTATCACCTCTTCCTCCGCTGCCTCGAAGAAAATTGCTGATCCATCCGGCGGCCACTCGTGCGCGAGCGACGCACCCGTCGAGCCGAATGGAACCAACTTAACTGCTGCTCGTTGGCCCCTCCGGCTGCGGCTGATGCTTCTTCGTCTTGCGTTTTTGCACGGAGCGCATCTTCGCCGAGCGATGGGGCCTCTAAATCTCAACAAACCGCCGCGTGGAGGGGCTCGATGCCATCGGTCACCGCGCAAGGCTATAAAACTGAAGAAACCAGCGGATACAAAACATACAGTCGCTCCCGAAATCGGTCGGTCACCCGCGATTTTCTGGTATTTATGGTGAACTAAGAAAATACCCGGTGTTGCCTGCTGGTTTTATTTGTTTGTTTTATTTCTGTTTCCGGGCGCGTCAACTGCTTTGGTAATTAGTCCCGTTAGTGTAGTGCATGTGTTTTTCTCGAGAGATGATCTTCCCCCACTGGATGGCGAGATCCGTCGCCGACCTACCGTCGGCTAGTGGGGTTCCCTCTAACCAGGACTCTCCCACCAGCGAGGCACCGCCCCAGCCGGGACAAGCCGACGAGTCTCCCGGAATATGTGGTAGTGTAGTGCATGTTAGTGTAAGTGTGTGTGTAATGGGAGAGTAAGACAAGGAAGAGGAAGGACAGATCGCGCGCTGTCCGTGGCCCGTTTGGTAGGGTACTGCTCCTGCACTCGCCTAGTGTTGTTCGGAGAAACCAAGAAAAACTACCGATCAGAGCAGCCGGCCGCTAGAATTCTCTTCCAGACAGTAGCAGAATTCGACCTAGCTGAAAAGCTAGTGTCGAAAATCCTGCCGCCGTCAAGACTCGAATCCAGGACCTCCCGGTTAGAGGCGCTGCAGCCTGCTGGGCTTTTTTCTTATTGAATCCTTCCAAATGAGGGAAAAGATCGATTTTTTATAAAGCACGATGTTGAAGATAATTATTTTTAACGTAATTGGTTCAAATTTTAATAAAATACTATAATTTTCTTTCATTTTATTTTACATCATATAGCTATTAAAAGAAAATTTTCTTCTCTTATGCCCTCTATGGAATAAATTAGGTACCAATTTTACTGCAGCACTAGTGAGCTCTTGCGGAATGTATTAGGAACCACGTGCTCTAAGCGGGAGGAGAAAAACGATCGCGGTGCATCTACAAATATATTATTTAAATGATTTATTTTCCGCATTTGGATAGTGTTAGTCTTTACCGAACTTTGCAAGGACACTGCAACAATCCTGAAGAAGAGCCTGTAAAAATTTTATGTCGATTCATACGCTCCTTTTTGGTACTTTTTTTTACCAGGTATCACCGCCCCAGCAGGGACAAGTTCTAAGCTCCCGACCGGTATGCCGGTATGTGTGGTAATGTAGTGCATGTTAATGTAAGTGTGCGTGTAAGGGGTGAGGATAGAACAAGGAAGAGGAAGGACAGATCGCGCGCCGTCCGTGGCCCGTTTGTTAGAGTACTACCCCGGCATTCGTCTGGTATTGATCGGAGAAACCACGGTAAACTACCGATCAGAGCAGCCGGCCGCAGGATTCTTCCCCAAGTCAGCGACTGAATTCGACCTAGCTGACAAGCTGGTGTCGCAAATGTTGCCGTCGTGACTCGAACCTAGGACCTCCCGATCAGAGGGACTGCAATGACATCAGTTGATGCACTGAACCACCCTGTGGCGGGGGACTGCAGTGCATTAGTTGATGCACTGAACCACCTCTCCCTGTGGCGGGGGACTGCAGTACATCAGTTGATGCACTGAGCCACCGCCCCGGGGGGGACACACACACCCACCACACACCACCGGGCGCGTCTACAAGGCGCCGGCACACCGCGCCGCGCGCGCCGCGCAAGTGCAGCAAAATTTACTGCGCCCGATTCCACGTTGATGGCCGCGGCGCACTTCAAAACGTTCTCTTGCCACCGCGGCCACTCGGGTGGGGCAAGCAGTAATCGAATCTCCAACTCGCGGGTTGATATCGAGTTCCGGATGATAGATGGCGCGCCTGTAATTGCACGAAAACTATCCCAGCTGAATGGAGTGCTTGAAGTGAAGATAACGTAATAGGCGGATTTCTCCCAAAAGTACAAAACTTATTACAAAGTATTATAAAGCAGTATTATACGCGCATCACTAGTATGTACCACATTTCTTGACCCTAAAATTAGACCAACAAAAACAAATAATGACTCGACAACCAATGCACAAGAATGATGTTAAATGTCTCGGAAATTGGTGTGAGTTTTAGTAATTCTGCTGTTTTCCTAGAAACGAAAATATAAATCCAATTGCTAAATACGTTAATATAAAGAAAACATATTATTTCTCCGAATGTTTGTCTACATGTATTTCTCCTAAAATACCACGATCGAGTCACATTCCCTCGCCGGCATTGGAATGCCAGTGTTGTGACAGAAATAGCAAGCTGCCAATAGTGCATACATTTGCGATATCTCGAGCCGAATTACTCTCGTCCCCGAAAGCGAAAGGTTCCAGCAGTTCTGGGGGCGAACTACACCAACGTAAACAGTGGACTCGTTCGATTCCCGCCTCGTGCGGGCGGCTGGCGCGGGCGGGCGAGAGGAGTTGCCTCCATCGGAAACTCGTAAAGAAGGAGGCGGGCGCCCGGACCCTACGGCGCGACGTCTGGTGGCGGAAGCGGGGAATAGCGCGGGTGGACGGGGGGGGGGAGTGCTGGCCGCGTGCCACGCCGCCGCCGCCGCCGCCGCCGGCCTCAGCCCCGCGCGCGACCGCCGCGCCGCCTGCCTTACTGCGGGACGCAATGCGACGGTCGCCCAGAGGCGGTCCGCCCACGCGTCCCCCCCCCCTTCTCCGCCCCGTCCCGTCCCTTCGCCTCTCCGCCCTGCCCCTCCCTTCCCCGCTCACTCCTTTTGCCTCTCCGCCCCGCCCCTCCCATCCCAGCTGCGCCCCGCCCTGCCCTATCCCTTCCCCGCTCCGCTCCGCTCCGCTCCGCTCCAACCCCCCTTCCCCGCTCTTCCCCGCCCCGCTCACTCCCTTTCCCTCTCCGCCCTGCCCCCTCCCTTCCCTGCTCCGACCGCCCTTCCCCGCCCCTCCCTTCGCCGCCCGCCCTCCCTTCCCTTCGCCGCTCCGCCCTGCCCCTCCTTCCCCGCTCCGCCCCGCCCTTCCCCGCTCCTCTCCGCCCTCCTTCCCAGTTCCGCCCCGTCCTACCCCGCTCCACCCAACCCCTCCTTTCCCCGCTCCGCCCCCTCCCATCCCCGCTCCGTCCCGCCCCCTCCTCTTGCGTACGGCGGCCATGGTACCTTCCGCGCCCTCTCTTTCCACGCACTCGTTCGCCGGCTCTGTCTCACTCTAGCCTGAGCCTATCTATATCCCCCCCCCCCGACTCCTCGCGCTTTGAATTGTACTGGGAGGATTCTGTGCCCTGGGGCCACAAATTTTGTTTTTTTCCTTTCCGACTATTTCGTTAAAGACGTATTGGTTCGGGGGAGGAATCAATGTGAACAATTTTGTGAGGATGAGAAACGTGCCTATATTTTTTTAGTCGTCCCAAGGAATTGGGGAATTTTCCAGAGCCCAATATTAATTCCTATCAAACAATTATATTAATACAGGGTTATTATTTAGTTTACTCCTTTAGGATGCCGTATTTTTCAATTTATCATTTTTTTTCACCTCGCATGACGTGACATGTAGTCCAGATGTTGCGTTTTTTTGCAATTTACGAAAAATTCTCATACAAAATCCACGCCCCTATCTTTGAATTCTGGGGATGTAGCTGACAGCGATTAACTTTTCTTCTCCCCTCCCCTAATTTCTGTAATTTAAAAGTAGTTCGTTCCACTCTCTTTATTCACGTCGACATTCTCTCTTTTCCCGTTTGCAAATTCTTCTCGCCCAACTTCATTCTCCTTCATCCCTCCCTTTCCGTGATGAGTCACCCCTCCGAATCCGCCCTTGTGTGATGGCCTCTCCTCTCTCGCTCTCTCTTCAGCCCCTCGTACCCACGCCTTTGCGACTGACGCAAACCCAGGGCTTATGTAAATTGACGCGCCAACTCAAATGCGTTTCCGGCCGGTGCTTTCTTCTCTCTCTCCCGCTCTCCCACGGGGGATCACTTACGTCGCTTTCTTTACCTCTCTCACACAAATCATCATTACTCCGATATCCGAAACGCATCACGAGGATTTCTTCGGAATCTCTACAGAAAATGAGGGATTTGAAAGGGCGGATGCTCGAAATGAAACTTAACTCAACATTTCTCCACGGGGCTCAAGCAAACAAATCATTCCGCGAGAGGAAAAGCCGATCTAAAGTATGTGCTCTACGGTTATCGTAAGAAGCGCATTTTCTTAATGAGAATGATGGAATCATAATTATAATACCGTTAGATGTTAAAAGGGTTCAAGGGTTACACGATAGATGTTAAAGTTAAACAGTCAGTCCATTCAGTTAAATTATAAAACCAATATTATATACGAATTGAGAATTTGAAACGCAAATCACGTTTCATTTATGGCTTACTGTAACACTTCACATTTGTACGTAACTTCTCTTAACATCAATATTCACTGAAACAACACTAGAAAATTTGATGGTTGCTCCTCCATACAAATTAACTGTCGCCCGTATCGCACTGCTTACTTTAAATGCCAACTACTTTAAACAAATATATCTATCTCTTGAACTCTCGCATAGCGGCGAAACGGCAGGAAATGTTCCATTCCGGCGTTGCGTGTGCAGCATGAATGAGCCGACAAGTAAATTTCCCGGCCGTGAGAGCACAAAGCGGTCACCCCCCGAGCCTACTCGCCCCTTGCCCCTCACTGCCACCACTCTCATACCGCCCACCCAAACCCACCACAGCAACTATCGGTAACACTGTTATCGCTCACCATTACAACGCCACGTCCAATACACAATCACGGTTCAGATGTAACACCATTATCTTTGCAGATCCGTTAACCGAAAGGTCTTAGTTTGGTTTGGTTTTTGTTTTTTTCGTGTTTCCGGGCGCGTCAACTGCTTTGGTCATTACTCCCGTTAGTGTAGTGCATGCTTTTTCTCGGGAGATGGCGGTGATCTTCCCCGCTGGATGGCGAGATCCGGCGCTGACCTACCGTCGGCTAGTGGGGTTTCCCCCTAACCAGGACTCTCCCACCAGCGAGGCACCGCCCCAGCCGGGACAAGCTCTAAGCTCCCGACCGGGCTCCCGGAATATGTGGTAGTGTAGTGCATGTTAGTGTAAGTGTGTGTAAGGGGAGAGGATAGGACAAGGAAGAGGAAGGACAGATCGCGCGCGGTTCGTGGCCCGTTTGTTAGGGTACTGCTCCGGCATTCGCCTGGTGTTGATCGGAGAAACAGGGGTTCTGCGATGTTAGCTGAATAGCTGGGTCGAATTCAGCATCTGCCTGGTGGAGAATCTAGAGACCGTTGCTCCAATCGGTCGTTTCCGAGGTACCTGGGGAATGACGGGAGCGGTAAGAAACAGGCCACAGGCCGCACGCGATCTTCCTTCCTCATCTTCCCACCCCTCTGTCTTTACACACACATGGTTACATTAACACACGCCGGGATACCAGATGGGGATTAGAACTCTTCAGCGGTGGACATACCGGAAGCGGAAAACCCTGCAAGCTGCCCCCTGCCCCGCACCGTGTCTTATTTCAGCGCGGGAGAAAAACTGCCACATCCCAGTTATATCATGAACTACACTTATGGGACTAATGACCTAAGTAGTTATGAGCAAACTGCAAACGAACAAGTGAAGAAAGCGGTCACAATTGACACCCTTGACGAGCGCCTGGTTACGAACTACCATTTTGTCAGCCGTTGCTGTCTCTTTGGTCCTATATAAGCCCAAAGGACGCGTTCAAAAAACGAAGACTCAGTAGCTCAGGTATCAGAAGTACACTCCGCCACCGCTGCCGCCGTCGCCACCACCTCCACTCCCAACCGCTTCGCTCCGGCAGCAGGTATTTGGAAATTAATCTCGCTCTCTCTGTCTCCTTCGCTTATTCATTTCCATCCGCTGTAATAACAGCGACAGTGCGCGCAATAACCTCGACAAAAGCTGCCGGCGTCCTCGAGTCCTTGGAGCACTGGGCCTCCGGAAAGCAAGAGACGCAGTGCGTGCTATTTGAAAGTGTAATAACGCGCCTCGTACCAGAGCGGTGGACGCGTGTGGTTTAATGGAGGCATTGCGGGCGCCAAAATTATTCCTCGCGTACGTAACGATAATCTAATTGGTTCCGGAGAGGCGAAAAAAAAAAAATGGTGGAGACTGCCGTGATACAGACGAGACACGAGTGCTTGATGACCGTTGCTGAAGGGTCTTGCATTCGTAAGTCAACATGAGCACTTGTATTTCTACTGGATCACGAAATAAATGTCGTGTACTTAGCCCTCGATTTTCCATTCTAGAATGGTTGATTGGTTAGGTTTGTTTTTTTCGTGTTACCGGGAGAGTCAACTGCTTTGGTCATTAGTCCCGTTACTGTAGTGCATGTTTTTTATCGGGAGATGGCGGTGGTCTTCCCCCGCTCGATGGCGAGATCCGGCGCCGACCTACCGTCGGCTAGTGGGGTTTCCCGCTAACCAGGACTCTCCCACCAGCGGGGCACCGCCCCAGCCGGGACAAGCTCTAAGCTCCCGACCGGGCTTCCGGAATATGTGATAGTGTGGTGCATGTTAGTTTAAGTGTGTGTGTGTGTGTGTGTGTGTGTGTAGGGGTGAGGATAGGACAAGGAAGAGGAGTTCGCTTAGTATTTTTTAAGGAAATATTTGACAGAGAATTTAACATCACTGTAATCACTTGAGATAAAAATTGACTGTTACGAAGAAATACGTTTTATACAATTAGTTTATGTACTGCTTATATTCAGGCTAAATAATAGTTTGCAGTAAATAATCAGCTTGCGATAGATGAAAAAAAATCAGAATACATCAGTTTCCGCTGCACAGAATTTGTTTTGTTCCCTACACCGTTTTTCAAAGGAACAATCGCAAAGAACCATATCATTAGGCACTCAATTCTGATCACACAGAATCAAAACCAAAGCTGCAAAAGCCACAAGTTACATATCCAATCACTATTTTTCATTTTCATAAAACCCGTCGCCTCATCTGCAGACGTCCATCTTTTCGCACAATGCAGGTTTTGTGTTTCACAGGCAAATCAAATACGCGACCGGACCTGTTATCCTGGCAACGGTTTATGCGCCAGCCATTATAGACGGCCGAGCCGCGGCTGGCTGCTTCGGACTTATGACAGGATAAAGTTATGGCGAATAAAACGTGGCGTAAACCTCACTTTACAGCCTCACGAAGCGGTTGTGCGCGGTGCTTATTTCTAAAGCGAAGGACGACGATCGCTGTGGGAATTCGCAGAGTCTGCTCGCCTCGCTGAGTTCATCTGCCTCTCGTCTGGATGAACGCCCCGAGTGCGATCCGAAAGGGCACAATAATAGTTATTTATGCGTTATAAGAATTCAAAGGATCATTCTCGGCGACAAAATTCCCCAGGAACTCTGAGCCGAGGTTGTTGTTTTTTCTGTTCGAATATAATTTATAATTTATATTTTTTCTTTCCAACACAACTTATTATTTTACCTAATTTTATTGATTCAGATTTACTTATTTACTAATTACCACGTTAACTTTACTCGGTTTGTCTTTATGCAGTATATAGCGAGCTCCTTATTGAAGGCAATTATACGCTAAAACGTATCAGTTAAATATTAATTAATATTTTACACATTAATATCATACATTTTTATAATACACTTTAGTATCAATAAAATAATAATGTGTGTTCTACAATGAAAATACATCCATCCAGACAAGAGCACAGTTTACAGGAAAATTGAAAATTGATTAGTTAATGAAGTGAAGTAAATGAGTCGTAGAAATCAACTAGTGCTCCTCAGACTTCACTCTGAACACAATATATGCTCTATTCACCTTTTTCATAAAATATCTGAGCCTCTTTGTAATGTTAAATTGACTCTAGATAATGAATAGTTTCAGATGAGAGAAATCTCCTTCCCCGAGCATGAATATCAAGCAATGATTTATTCCCAGATTTATCAGTAGATGGTGTTGATATTTTGTCACAATACCAGTATTTTTAATTAAGCCTTGATTGCAAATACAGCGTAAACTACGACCCGATGTTTACCTTTGCACAAAAGTTTCTATATCACTGTAAAATGCATATGACGAGCAAAAAGACGATAATTTTAAGACATGCAGATAACATTCAGTTTCGGTAAATTATCTTAAAAAATTAATAAATCACAAAATCAGTAATTTACAAAGATGAAGATGCAAACTTCATAACACGTCTTACTTGTTATAATCTAAAACAATCCATTGTAAAGAAAATCATACCACTACCACTCTTCAATTTATCATTGCTTTCGCTACACTTCAGTTTTCAAATTTAGAGCCCAGCTAGGATTCTTGAGGCAGGATTCAAAAACGTCGCTAAAATGTATGAATAGCAATATTTAAAAAAAAGGTTCCTTGCGATTTTTTATGAAATATATTTTCTTGTCTGAAGTGTTTCTTGTCTTGTTGATAAAGTCTTGGTGAATAAACAGTAGTTATTGCCCTCAAAATCGTGTAAGTTAAGTGATCTTTTCAGATTTCTATCTTGCACAATGCTACTACGACAACTTATACTTAAAACCAGCCGAGTAGGAGTTACCACTGAGCCTTCACTGCGTACAACCCGACAAGAAAACAACCACTTTTCATGGTCGAAGAAGAGGAATGTCATTACAACGCTGAAACAACAGGCTTCGCAAATAAAATGACACGAAAGGGAAAGTTGCCTGGAACAAATCAGTCAAGGTAGAGAAAAGTAAATAGCGGAGCGCGCACTCCCTGAAGGCACAATTCTCGGAATTGCAAAGCACGATGATCGCACGCTGACACAAGCCGGAAGTCAACACTATGGATATTATACAGTCACGGTTCTGTAAAACGATAATAGAACACGGTGATTATGAGATGGAGGTGAAAAAATGGAGGACGTGAACAAATGGAGATGGAGGGGGAATGAAGATGAGAGTTAAAAATGGAGATAGAGGCAACGATTGGAGATAGAGGCAACGATTCGAGATAGAGGCAACGATTCGAGATAGAGAATTGAGATAGAGGCAACGATTCGAGATAGAGGCAACGATTCGAGATAGAGGCAACGATTCGAGATAGAGAAACGATTCGAGATAGAGCAACGATTCGAGATAGAGCAACGATTCGAGATAGAGGCAACGATTCGAGATAGATGCAACGATTCGAGATAGATGCAACGATTCAAAATGCAACGATTCGAAAGAAATGGATGTAAAACATGGAGATGTACGGTAAAATGGAGGAGGAAGCGGAGGGTTTGGCAGCAGAGTGCCGGAGATGCAGAGGCGCTCACGTAAGGCCCATTAACCCTTCGCGAACGCCTCGGAGCGCAACGCGAGCCCCGGAGCGACATTTCCCGCCCGCCCTCGCGAAACGCGAACCTAATGGCTCCGCGGCGCACACACGCCCGCCCGACACGTGGGTGACAGGTCGCGAGGGGGAGGCGGCGCCGGAGAAAGGCCGGGACAATGTGGACGGCGGAACGGAATCAAGTACAACGGAGTAACATCATCATCAGATACATACTCTTTTTACACATTAACATCTAGGTAATTTTCGACCACTATTCGCATTAACGTTATGGTAACTATGAAGGTGAAATGGTGACGTTAAGGAACGAACACAAATACAACCATGTCCGAGGCGGGACTCGAATCCGCGACCCTTCGGTCCGAGATGACGACACTACTGCCTTAGCGACCTCGGCCACCGGGCCGACAGATACATACTTTATTACGTACTGAACTAATGTGTCAGAAAAGCTATGCAGGTCCACTAAAGTGCATTTAACACTACCGTGTGGCGAAGCGTTTGTGTACATTTAACACTACCGTGAGGCGAAGTGTTTTATGAATCGAGATTCACGACTGGTAACAGACGGCTTTTTTAATACGAACGGAACTACTGTGCTGTCTGCGCTTCGCATAAAAGCACATGAATTACTAACAGAAGATTGAACCCAAATATTCGGCATTATTTTGCGCTGGAACATGAAGTGCTGACATCGAAATTCAGAAATTCAAAATAAATGACCTTGATCTACATCAAAGAGTATCTTAAGTTTACATTTTTTTGGGTCGGAGGGACATGTTTCATTGTATCAAAACAACATTTACGTTTCTGGAGAAAAAAAAACACATTTAGAATATATAAACACATTTTCTTTACATATATTGAGTAATAACCTTAAAATATAATTCTAAGTTATTCAATTTTATTGAGATGATGTCAGAACAATTTCTGAGGGGAACCCACATCTTTTACTTCTTTCCTTCAGCGTCCTTTCTACAAGCCAAAAGGTTTTCTTTTGTTTTTTAAAAGCGACGAGACATCAACTTGAAATTCATTGTTTTATGGTTTCGTGATTTCAAGACATCCGACAGGGCACTACGCGTCGGAGAGGGATCTCTCAGAAATGAGAAACCTGGCGAGGGGCGAAGGCAATGCAATAAAGAATGTGAATGGCGGTGCAGTGGAGCTAAACATCTGAACAGCTAGCAAACATATCTCAACAAAATAAGGGCAACCATCCAGAGTGCCACAAAGGTGAGGCAGAAGAGAGGGCCAGAAGAAAAGACATGAAGTAGAAGAGGACACGGCGACAGAAGATGCGGTTAAACAAGTAGAGCCAGGAACTCGAAAAAACATCATGTGAGGTTCTGGAGTAAGGACAATCAGACCGCGTCTGTCTGCAAGACCAGAGCTACGGTTAAACCGAAATGCTGTGAAAAGCATGAAAAACATAGAAAGCAATTTTAAAAAAATAATGTATTTTATTTAATTTTCATGTAATCATTTTCATCGAAAAAGTACAGAAAACCGGATTTGAACTACAATAATACTATAATATATTTCTTTTAAATTTTAAACACAACTTCTCTTTACTTGCAACGTATATTTTCATGATGAGAGAAGTACAAACATTTCTCGTAGAAATATTTGCCTTTTTCACACACAAAGAATAATACAGCGAAATAATTCATGTACTTTGAAAGCGTTTCTTTTGATGATATTTTCCATTTTCGTATTTATCGTTGCCTACGGACCAACTTCCCTAGAGCTGTCGAGAACAGGTTGAAAATTACATAGTATCACTTACGATTACACGTATCGTTTGAAAGGCTCGATTTCGTCAAATATTGACTATAGTTACAACTCACAAAAATAAAGTAGACGTTTGATGTAAAATGTTTATTCCTAATGTTTTGGAGGGAAAGGGAGGGAGGAAGGTTAAAATGTAGTTTGACGTTACATGAAGCGTTATAAAATGTTATGCATACAGAGATCCTTTAAGAGGGCTACCGAGAAGAATATTATTTTTCATCAATATACATCAATCTCAGGATGCCTTGTATACCTACGTCAGACATTCTTCGTTTGTCGAATTAACAAGTCGAGCGAGTGTACTGACAAGTGACATCAAGCCTGTCTTTAATTCCGAAGTGTCCTAATTAGAACCCTCTAAACGTTTTACATTCAAAATCGACGTCGCGCATTAGTAAACCAAAGATTGAGTCACAGCACATTGTACATCACGCTCCTTTCGGGATCCTTCAAAGCAAGCTTTAGCACCCCGTCACCAACATATGCACGCCTTCTGGACCATTTGTGAGTGATGTGTGGGTCGTGAACCCAACGGAGCGAGTGGTCGGGGGGAGGGGGCGGTGCCCATGACGTAACAGCGCAGCTGAGGTGATGGCGGCACACGCCTCGCCCGCACCGCTTTCCCCAATTACCCGCGCCACAATTACGGGAGGAGCGCATGACGTCACGCAGGGGGCCGTGCTTCAGCCACGCATTCAAATAATACGTACCAGCTTAGCTTGGCTTCGCGCCTCCGGTGGGTATTCTCATTGTAAAACGTTTTTGTTTGTTCCTTTCAAAATCGCAAGCGAAAGAAACTTTAAACATATTATCGTTGCCCGGTTTGTCCACTTTCCTGAACCGTTACTCGAAAATGAAATCATTGGAATTGTACATGTTTAAATTTTTGATTCAATACAAAAAACCAACGTTTAATTGTCGTAATTCTGCAGAATTGAGATGTAAAGAAATGGAGTACAATAATGAACAGCGCCTGTTATCACCACCCAAAGAGGAAGGAACCACCATAACCTCGCGGGATAAAACATTCACTACACTAACGAGACATATCCTATAGATTCAATCGTGGTAGGAGATCAGGTGCAGTCTTACACGTCGACTTGTGTGGCCCTGCCCTTCATGTACCTTCTCCAGTGGAAGAATCTCCGCGTCCTAGGCCTGAAGAAGGTCGCAGTGTGACGGCCGAAACGTTAGCACATAGCACTAGGCACATAGTCTAGGACGACGCGTCTCCCAGACATCAAATATATAGAATACGATAAACTTTTTTAGTATTTTAAGATCACCGTGGAAATTATATTGTTTGACCACTAAGTACTTTTACCTAAAACTATTATTTAAAATATATTTCCGTAAACGTTGTCTAGCTTAGACGTTGCTTTTTGTTATTTGTTGAAATAAAATAACTCATGTTTCTTGATAGAACTAAAACATTTAATTTTTTTTCGGGGAGTGTGGGGGGGGCACGTTTCAGCATTGTCCGGGGCCCGAAATTGTCTCGCTCCGGCACCGGCCGCTCCCGTCGCCTGCCATGCCGTCGCCCGTCGTAACGCAGCCCCGCCACGCCCTCCGCCTCCAGCCTCCGCCCCGCCCCGCCGCGGGCGAGGTCATGTGAGGCGGCTAACGGGACCGCGCCGGCCGCGCCTCGGGTGTCTGGGCTGCGTCTGCGCGTGGCCGACGCACGCTCCCACAGCCCACTCCCGCTGCTCCCGCTGCCATGCCTCGCAGCGCGCTCGCCTTTCCTTTTTTTAAAAATACTTTTTAATATCCTTGTTCGACAATTATTATGATTGATTTTTTCGTGTTTCCGGGCGCGAGTCCGTCATTAGTCCCGTTAGTGTAGCGCATGTTTTTTTCCTCGGGAGATGGCGGTGATCTTTCTCTGCTGGATGGCGACATCCGGCGCCGACCTACCGTCGGCTAGTGGGGTTTCCCCCTAACCAGGACTCTCCCACCAGCGGGGCACCGCCCCAGCCGGGACAAGCTCTAAGCTCCCGACCTGTCTCCCGGAATATGTGGTAGTGTTGTGCATGTTAGTGTAAGTGTGTGTGTGTGTGTGTGTAAGGGGAGAGAATTGGACAAGGAAGAGGAAGGACAGATCGCGCGCAGTCCGTGGCCCGTTTGGTAGGGTACTGCTCCGGCATTCGCCTGGTGTTGATCGGAGTAACCAAGAAAAACTACCGATCAGAGCAGCCGGCCGCTAGAATTCTCCTGCAGACAGCGACTGAATTCGACCTAGCTGAAAAGCTAGTGTCGAAAATCCTGCCGCCGTGGGGAGTGGGAACCTAGGACCTCCCGGTCAGAGGCGCTGCAGTGACATCAGTTGATGCACTGAGCTACAGCTGTCGGTGGCAATTATTGTCTTTCAAGGGATTTTAGGGAACAACGTCATCCAATCGGGCGTTTCGTTAAGACAATTTTTTTTTAATTGGAGCTCCCGATTGGATGCCAGTGTACCCCTTTCCTTCCACCTCGCGAATTACAAATGCCAGTACGTTTACAACGGAGATCATGATGATCATGATGATGATAAGACCTGAATTCCTATAAGGGCAACGCCCTCCTGTCAGAACACAGGGGTGGTTCTGAGTATCTCTTAAGGTGAACCAGTCCTTAAAAGATTCGGAGTATATACTTCGATTTGTTTAGAGATTCATTTGACAGACCATCAACTGTTACAGTGTCATTCAATCGGGAGCTTGAACATCACCATAGTGACGTTCAAGCTCCCGATTGAATGGCAGTGCGCTTCCATCGCCGCAACCCGCCCTTCCACTTCACTCCCGGCGCTTTCCCTCCTCCGCCCCATTCACTTTCCACCACGGCGATTCCCCGCAGCGGCGGTCGACCTTGGCCTTGGCGATCCGCGCCGGTCGCACGCGCACGCCGCAGGCACGTGGCGCACGCGAGCCAGCGCCCTGACAGCGCGGCAGCATCGGCACGCGACTGCGGCCGGGGCGCCGCGGGCGCGCCTGGGCGGCGGCGGCGGCGGCGGCGGCGGCGGTAGCGGTGGCGGGGCGACGGCGGCGAGGGTGGCGGCGGCGGCGGCGGCGGCGGCGGCGGCGGTGGCGATGGCGGTGGCGGTGGCGGCGGCGGCGGCGGCGGCGGTGGCGGTGGCGGTGGCGGTGGCGGTGGCGGTGGCGGTGGCGGTGGCGGTGGCGGTGGCGGTGGCGGTGGCGGTGGCGGTGGCGGCGGCGGTGGCGGTGGCCGAGCCTCCAGTTTTCCAGGAACGGCGGAGGAAGTTCCGCCCATCGCAGACGGCGGCACGCGGCTGCCGCGCCCGCACACAGATGACGTGCTGGTGACGTTTTCATTCCGTGCGGCGGGACGTCAACAAGTACTGCTCGCGCAACTTTCCTTGGGCGATGGAAGGATGAAATGCTGGCGGGGTGGCGGTATTAGTTCCATAGTCGGCCCCTAGGGTATTTACAGTAATGCTAACCGCTGGATAATCAAAGTCGAACGTGCTATGTGTGTGGCAGGTCAACGCTTTAGGTAGGCAACACTGGTACACTAGGTCGGAGTTTGGTGACGTTCTTCAGACCGAAACATTGGCATCTGTGCATAGGACGCGGCGTCTGGCGGACAAACAAGTAGATATTCAGTTCGGCCACTGAAGCCTATGCTTTCACACTATATAGGGAATGAGATTTTAACGTGAGTGATAAGCTTAAAATACATAAACTAATTGCATAAACTACTATTATTACATACGGCTACGGGTCCCCCTTTCAAAATGTTCAAGGGCTTCGGCCCCCATGCTTCTTCTCCTGAGCGCACTCCTACAGACAGATGTAAATGGGTTCGAGGTGTGCTTACCTTATGAACACTGTTGTCTATATTGTTCTTCAGATTTATGCTGAATTAGTTAATAACCAGGCGAACGAAACGTGTTGCGAATGTAAGCACAGAATATGCAAAACTAAAATAATTCGTTCGTGTTACAACCATTTTTGAAAATGTAGTTTTTAAATCATTCACGTGATTTTCTCGATTGGATTATATCGATCTGCCACTAGCCAGGCGAAACAGTTTCTGCGAAGGCAAATAATCAAACATTCTTCAGTATGTCACAATTTTGTTGTGACAACAAAACATAGACGTTACCTCAGGGAGTAAAACAAAATAAGGCGATCTCATCAACTGACTGTTCACAGGGAATTAAACTATGGTCTACTATTTCAAATGTTATGAAGACATGTTTGTCGGAGCATGAGTATGACCGTAACTAAACATGAAATGCGGCGTATCCTAATGATACCAAAATACAAAATGTTAAATACATTAAATATTGTTTTACTAGAATTTAACATGAATAGGATCTCCATTCCAAATAGATACTGACAATCTACGTTTTTTGTCTTGTAATAATAAAGTAAACACAACAGATGTGGCGATGTTCACAGGAAGGATCCTAATTCATGAAATTGAATGACGTTCTTGCCTCTTCAAATGCAGACTGCAAGTTGTTTATCTCGAGACGAATGTAGATGTATTACAACACCACCGGAACAATTGGATTTTTCTAAACACAGAAAAATTGTTTCCATTTCTTTTCAACAATGAAGCTTATTGCTTCGAGTAATGTACTGTTTGTTGCAGTTACATGTACAGAGGTGCCCATGTGAACACGACAGTGCTTTCACAATAAAAAGCCGGAATTCGCAATACAGGTTTCTTTCGCTGTTCTCTATTACATGTAGAAAGAAATGGCCAAATAAAACGAAAAATCCAAGAAATTATAAGTCCCCAGGAAATATTTTAACATAATAAAATGAAGATTCCATAGTTCAAAATCATTTTACTGTTACAATGCACGTTTCTGAAAATTTTTACAATTAATTAGACAAAATAACCTTTCACTTTGCACATTAAGTTAACTCGCGTGAAATGCGCTTATTTTGCGACTGATAGCACTGTCACTATTTGTTACATAATCGAGCTCCATCTACAAAAATATCGAACGGATGAGTCATGCAAGGGAAACGCGAAATGGGTAGCCGCGTCCCTTCTTTAGATTCAGTACCAACACACGGAAAATTATGAAACAGGCATCAATCATTCTTCACAATGTTTCAATTCCAACACCAAATAAAACACAGATTATTGTGTTGTTACGAAAATTATAATCCCGAAAACATTACAAACATAATTTCGTCTCAGCTTCCCCGGTCGCCCTCCATTTCAAACGACAACACAAGTTACCAACTCCGCAGGACGGTTCGGAGCCACGGAGAACCAAAAGTTTCAATTCGGACCCCGCCCCCCGTCGCCGGCGTCCGCGGCACCGCGCCGGCAAAGCCACCGCGTTACCCAGCCAGCAGCGGCGCGTGAAAACCCGCAGCGCTGTCGCTGGAGAGCCGCGGACGAGTCGGCTCTCAGCGACTCGTCATCGCGCCTCCCCGACAAAAGCGCTCGGTGGCGCGGGACGGCCCCCCCGGTGGCCACACCCACCCCGCCCCCCGCCCCGCCCCCGCCGCGCCGGAGGGCCGCGTGGAGCGCCGGCCGAGGGCGCGCCTCCAAGGTCCGGATCAATACCGCACGTACGGCCAAGCATTGTACTGCTCCCTCCGCTCGCCGCCTGTCGGAGGGCGGGCTGCAGGGCCCGAGAGGGCCGCAGGAGGCAGGGGGAGCGATGTACGAGGGGCTTTCTGCGCGATGTGGCAAAAGGGGAGTTCCGCAGGGATCTATTCTTGGCCGCAGCGCCCGAGGGAGTCGAATCGCGGACTCCGCAGTGCACACGCGCTGTCATGGAAGCGACGCACAATCGAACTAAACAGTTTACGTAATGCTGTCTATCAAGCCATATTGCGCACTGTTACCCATTTCTAATTACGTTAACCACAGTCATGTTGAATCATTTTCAGTCGACCACTTACTTCAATCATGTTAAATACCTTTCAAGTATTCGTTACAGGACATCATTTATTTGTCACATGCATAATCACCGAAAGCTAAATTATTTTCCCCTTGAGTACTATAAGTTGCGTAATTATCAACATACGCATGTTCACGTGGGGGCGTGTTTGCAAAGGCCCTGGAAAAAAAAATGATGCAAAATTTAAGCAGAGTTCTACACTCAAAATTTACCGTTGCACTCCAGCCTCTGCGTACTTTGAAGAAACGCTTTTTAGTAAACGCTCTTTCAAAATGACAATAGTTTACTTGTTGACGATCCTATTCGAGCAAATTTGTATCTGAATTCGAAATCCAGAGGCAAACTATGGTTTCGTAATAATGTTCTTTGCACAAATTGTTTCTCCATAATTATTGCACCCTGCAGTTGACAAGCAATGTTCTCGACTGACTTATTAAAGCGTTTCATTTTACGAGGATAAGCCATATCTGCAACAAAACTAGCATTGAAATCATTGTACTGAGGTCGTTATTAGTCATTCTCTTTCATTTTTTTTACCGTCATACATATTGTAGGCCAACCATGTGATGTTTCTGTCAAGCTTAAACAGCGGGAGCAAAAAAAGAAAAGAAACAATAAGCCCGCTAATAGCATTGCATTCAACTCCATGCGAAAAACTTCCGAGGGAATTATTAAATTCTTCCTCTTCCAATTACCATTCGCCAAAGCCCCCAGCGTGAAACCCGTCCCCTCCAAGTCCCCACCGCCGCGCCCTCACACAGCCCGAATCGAACGCCGCGCCCTCCCGCGAGGACCCATCCGTCCTCCCCTCCACGAGAACCCCGCGGGGCCCAGGGCGACGGACGGCGCGCTCTCAAAGGGCGAAACACTCGTATAAAGAGATTCGTATCGGGCCCCGGGAAGGCGGGCGGGAACCGCGGCGCGTGTATTTCTTACGAAAAGCGTAATTAACCTGGAAAGAACACGAACGTGCTTTGCATGCTAATAGGCGCACGTACATCCGTCCCGCGTCGTGCGGGCGCCGAGGGATGGGAGGGCGGGAGGGAGGGCGGGCGACGTGAGGGAGGGGCGAGGGAGAAACTGGGAGCCCCCTTTCCGCCTCTTGCTGACTTCGCCGCCGCCCGCAACGCGGCCTTCGAGTCTCTCCCCAATTGAGGGCGCCGCGCCAGCGCGCGCCCTCGGGGGCGTATCCGCTGCCAGGCGCGCGATATGAGGACGGGGGACGGGGGGGGGGGCGCCAGCCAAGGGCCCCGTGGGTTGCTCCCGGAAGGGCAGCCGCGGGAATGCACCGCCACGACAGAAACGAAACGCACCAGAGGAGGGAAAGAACGCAGGGGACGCATAACGGAAATAACAGCGGAAACGGTTTGCAACCCAGCAAAGACAGTATTGCGAGAGGAATTAACACACGAAAAGAAATAGCTGGCGACACAAAGAGACTAGACCATACCGGCCGTAATCAAGAAAGTCAGAAGAGAACAAAGATGTAAAATGGAGAAAGAATAGAATGACGAAGATAAAGCTAACGACATGTAATTCCTTTTGAGAAGACATGAATACGGAAAATATAATCAAAAGCGAAAATGAATAGAAAAACGAACAAGGCCGGTTTGGAGGCCGAGATTGCTAAGGCAGTAGTGTCGTAGTGATATCGGAACGAAGGGTCGCGGGTACGACTCCCGCCTCGGGCATGGTTGTATTCGTGTTCGTCCTTTCACCCCCATCATCACCATTTCGCTTCATCTTCACAGTTACCATAACTTTAACTCTAATGGTGGTCGCTAATGACCTAGATGTTGTTCCGACCTTAAATACCCCCCCCTAAAAACGTTGTAAAATGGTTCAAGTATAGAATTACGATGATAAAACTAACGACACAATTGTTTTTGAGAAGACATAATAAGGAAAATTCAACTAAAAGCGAAAATGAAACAGAAAAACGAACAAGGCCGTAAGGAAAAAAAAAATAGCGCTCAGGAGACAGAATATTAAAAAAACCAACTACGCAGAAGACAGGAGAAAAAGCCAGCAGAACGGAGAATAAAACGAAGCAAAGGGGAGTACTATATGGGGCGCACGTCTGCGTGGCTGGGGGACCGCATCGCGCGGAGAGGGGGGGCGCGAGGGGGCGCTTATGACGAGGGAGCGGGGGGGGGCACCGTGGTACCACGCGCCCCCTGTGCCGTCGCGCCGCGTGTCGCTTTTTAATTGTGCGGCGGCAGCGAGCGGGCGGGCGGGCAGCCGCGCGACTCTGTACAGAGACCGAGTGACTCACTCCCCCTTTGCATTAAACATGCGCCCGTACCAGCGAGCGCCGCCCCTGCCCCACCCACCCCCTGGCTCTGTTCGTGTCGCAGCCACCCACCGCCGCGTGGTAAAACAACCGCAGCTGCTGCCCTCACCACGCCCACCCGGTTCCCGCCTGCCGTCTCTTTCGAAACTCCCCACCCCTACGCATACCGCCCCAAATCGCAGGTCGGTTCGACATCGCGCGCCGATTATCCCCCCCCCCCCCCCTCCCGTGGTCTTCCGCTAAACGTAGGGCAACACGTACCACTTCCTAAAATTGCCACACGGTTATACGTTTCCTATCATTATCCTTTTTTTTTTGCTTCGGTTATGTCGTCTCAAAACATACCCCTCCCCTTCTTCGCGAGCGAAGGGCCTTTAACGTATCTTCAGCATCAACTCGAAATCCCTTCAAGCGCCAAAACAAACAGTGGTTTTCCTTACACCAAAGCATTTCCTGCAATGTCACCATATCTACACCAGGGGCGGATGGTTGGGGGGGGGCATAATTGATTTTTGTTGAATAATAAACATATTTGTTATTATATTGTTTTTGTAGCGTATATGCGGTATTATACAAAACAGTATTGCTTTGTATTTGAAAATATTTAAATACATTTTGCATAATAAAAGGGAGGTAAGAAACAAAAAAATGCCATGGATCCCATCCGCTCCCCCTCCCCGCATCCGCCTTTGATTAACACCAATCCCTGAGGTCACCACAGTTCCCAGAGCCCGGCCTCTTTGTCGCCATTGCGGGTGCCAGTCCTTCCAGCAGCACCGACCGTCGGCGCGCTCGATGTTTTAATTATAGACCAATAAACATTATATTTTCCTATCCATTTTTTTAATAGAGTAAGTATAAAACTACAGTAATATTTTAGTATTTGGTTATCACCATGCAAGTAGTATGTCAATAAAAATTATCGAATGTAAATAATAAAATTAACAATAAATAAATTCGTGTTTCGCTACTTTACCCTTTAGTCACTTCCATTCAAACTGCATCGAAGTAAAACCACCTAAAATGCCCTCAGATTGCGCAGGCGTAATGTGCAGTGTGACAAAGAGGATGACGCAAAACAACGATATTGCTGTGGATTGCTGCTGCTCTACAACGAGCTCAAATTCCTTTAATATAAAAAATCGAAACTTTTGTAACAAAATATCGATATGAAGAAAACATCGGAAGCAAAATATCGATGTTAATCTATCGATGTGTCTGATGGAAAACATCGACGTTTTCTTGCCATCCCTACTCTCGTCACCACCATCACCGCCTCGAAACTTTTGTAACCGATCGGGAGCTTAGAGCCTGTCCCGACTGGGACGGTGCCCCGCTGGTGAGAGAGTCCTGGTTAGGGGAGAGCCCCACTAGCCGACGGTAGGTCGGCGCCGGATCTCGCCATCCAGGGGGAGAAGATCACAGCCATCTCCCGAGAAAATACATGCACTACACTAACGGGACTAATGCCCAACGCAGTTGACGCGCCCGGAAACAAAAAATCAATCAATCAATCAAAAGCCTCGAAACTTTTGTAACAAAATATCGATGTGTCTGGTGGAAAACATTGATGTTTTAAAAAAACATCGATGTTGTTTTGCCATTCCTATTCTCGTCACCACCATCACCGCCTCACCACCGCCGCCGCCGCCGCCGGCGCGTCGTCCTTCACTGCGGGCAACCGCGCGAAAGGGCCCGCGACGTCTCTTCATTTGCGGCGCCGCGGCGCGCGCCGTCCCTCTCCCCTTTGGCGCACTGCGGCTCAACTTGCTGCGCGCGACGAAGAAAATCCTCCTCGACATCTTTCGCGTGGAGCGCCCCTGCGGAGGCGACGGCCGCGACGCCAATGCGTCGTTTCCTCTTGTGCAAGTTCAAGAGGCACTCGCAAAATGTGGCTCTTCATTATGAATTACTACCTTCACCTACCTACCGTGTACTGTACTTCCTACAAGTTTTAATCTTTTGAGAAGTAACTAACTGATCCGAACACGCATGTGAGCCATGCTAGAAAATACAGTCGAATCCGGTTATAGCGAACTCGGTTATAGTGAGCGCGGATATAGCGAGCGCGGATATAGCGAGCGCGGATATAGCGAGCGCGGATATAGAGAGCGGGGATATAGCGAGCGCGGATATAGCGAGCGCGGATATAGCGAGCGCGGATATAGCGAGCGCGGATATAGCGAGCGCGGATATAGCGAGCTCGGATATAGTTAACTCGGATATAGTAAACTCGGATATAGTAAACTCGGATATAGTAAACTCGGATATAGTAAACTCGGACATAGTAAACTCGGACATAGTAAACTCGGACATAGTAAACTCGGACATAGTAAACTCGGACATAGTAAACTCGGAATAGTAAACTGGGTTATAGTAAACTCGGATATAGTAAACTCGGATGAGTAAAACTCGGTTATAGTGAACTTAAGTCACCAGTCCCGTTTTGCTTACATTACAAATAAGAACAGGAAGATTCGGTTATGGTGAACCTGAACCTCGGCTATATTAAACGTAGGAATTAAGTTCTGGAAATAACTTGGATTTGGTATGTTATTAGGCGATTGTAAGACCTTCGGAGAGTGAGATGGTGTTCCAACAGTCCAAGAGGCATTGAAAGGGGGCCAAGACTGTATTACGATAGTTAGAGACCGAGAACAATGAACAATCAAGTTTGGAGAGAGCAAGAACTCTGGAGAAGATCAAATTAAATGTACGTAGCAAACAATTAAAAACACTGTTTTTACGTTGAATCAAAAATATTGAAATTTTCAGTTCGTGATGTTAATGAATTTTCCTGTATACTAATAATATCAATTATTACGGAGAAATTCCTTTCAATTTTGACATCATCGGATACAGTGAACCAAACATGTTAGTCCCCACAAGTTCACTATAATCGGAGTCGACTGAATAGTTAAGATATATTTATTTTTATAGTTAGATAAAGGGAAAAGGGATAGCACGTGCGTTAGGATTTTGTTGTGCACACAAGGCGGTGAATTTACGGACAGCTTTAATTCAAATTATAGCTTAATTAATTCGTTGAACAACACGTGATAGAACCATGTTTAAAGAGACATCGTCCGACGTGGCAAAAACGTCTGTACCTTCCTTCGAGCTGATGAATTTCATAACAGAGCGGAACGTTTTCGATTAACTACACGCTCCCTTAAGTAACATCGCAAATTAAATTCCCGTTATCATATATCCTATTCCACCACCCTAATACACCCATCAGTATACAAGTACAATTCCTAATGAATTTCGAAAAGCGGATCTGAAATATTCCAAAAATACTGAGAGCCCGGGAATCCGGAATTAACTAAGGTTTACAGTATCAAGTTCGAAAGAAAATTAGCACATTTTTAAAAGTGTAATATTGATACTGGGTGCATATTCAATTTCAAACAGTCTTCAACGAAAAATAAAGCTTTCAAGGAAAAAGTAACGTAATATCCTGTGCCGAACCGGAGCAAACAATACACTCCCCCCCCGACTCTATTAACCAACTATTTCCTCCCGGAGCTAAAAGTTTCTTTGAAACACCCGGGGCGACGGAGTAATATCGTCCACGTAGGCAAAGAACATGAATCTCCTGAGCGCAAGAAAGTTACGATCGAGGAGTTTCTTCATAAGTGTAAATCTCCCGAACGAGCCCGGGGCTGATGGCGCCGCCGCGGCACCACCCTCCGGCGCTGAAAAACGCTGTTTACCTCCGCACGCGGCCGCCGCGAACGGTAAACGTCCTGTGGAAATGGCGCTCACAACTCGCGCCAAGTACACCTGCTCCCCGTGCGCCGCCACCACCGCCGCCACCGCCGTCCCGCGGTCCAAATTGTGTCACAAGGACAGCACATTGGGAGGTAAACGCTTGGCTACACCCATCGCTAAAATCAGGGTCAATTCCAGTGGCCGTCTCCTCATCCTGGACCAAGGGCATTGGCAGTGAAGGTTGGTTAGTGATTCCGGGCACGTCAACTGCTTTGGTCATTATTCCCGTAAGTGTAGTGTATGTTTTCCTTCGGGATATGGCGGTGATCTTCCCCCGCTGGATGGTGAGATCCGGCGCCGACCCACCGTTGGCTAGTGGGGTTTCCTCCTAACCAGGACTCTCCCAGCAGCGGACACCGCCCCAGCCGGGACAAGCTCTAAGCTCCCGACCGGTCTTCAGGAATATGTGGTAGTGTAGTGCATGTTAGTGTGTGTGAGGGGAGAGGATAGAATAGGGAAGAGGAAGGAAACATCGTGTGCGGTCCGTGGCCCGTTTGGTAGGGTACTGCTCCGGCATTCGCCTGGTGTTGATCGAAGAAAACATGGAAAACTACCGATCAGAGCAGCCGGCCGCTAGAATTATCCTGCAGACAGCGACTGAATTCGACCTAGCTGAAAAGCTAGTGTCGAAAATCCTGCCGGCGTCAGAATCTTCCGGTCAGAGGCGCTGCGGTGACACCAGTTGAGCTACCGCTCCCGGTGGCAGTGAACGAACACGACACACGACTTTCACGCCCAAATAAAATGCCACTGGACAATTCTCTAAAGACTTCAGGTGCAGATCATGAGTTCTGCGATGTAGTTGAGATTTTCGAAGATTATTTTGATGTGGATGGATCCTAATTTTTGGAAAACAAGTGCCGCACAAGAGTAAATTTACACATTTCTCAAAATGTCATTTGGCGTCTATTTAATGTATTTTAATTATTATGACTCAATTTCCACTTAAATTCCCGTAATTTCCATTCGAATATGCCATCCTTGTATGTCGTAAATGTCCCATATATCGCTATTTTATGAATTATTTCGAACACATATTTAGCAAAAGGAAGTCACATCCCAGGGGGGAAAACTATGTGAAAATGTTTGTAAATTGACAGTTTGTAAACTACGAGTACGTTCAAAATTTAACAGAAAACTAAAGTACAAATAATTTAAACCATTCACAATAACATTCACTCCGATATTGGTTTTACAAACCTCACTCATTTTCGATACGAAATATATTAAAAATTTGCCCGCTAGAATCCGAATCGGAACCACGTGGTTACTTGAACACTTTTTTATTTGCTGGATCGATGTGACGGAGATAGGCAAATTAATTATCGAGAACCGAACCTAAGCCAGCAAAGTTTAGATTAAAGCTTCGTAAACATTTTAACCATCGCGCTTCCTAAATTCCCTTTTTTTCAATTAAAATGTCTAATGAATGTTCCGTCAGTTTAACAGCGCTCACGTGCGAGTATTCTTTAATAAGGCTGCCGCCGTTAATGATTGTGCTTAAATTACTATTACGTTCTCCTTGAAGTGTAACAAATTTTAATGCACTTATGGATCCAAGATAACCATATCAAGATATATTACATAATACGGCGAATGTAAATGAAAATTTTCCTCATTAGCATTTTAATAAATTTACGATGATTTTAGTCTCACAAATTTACGTAAAGTAATATTTTAGTGTTTTTATAACGTCTCATTTTAGATTTTCAGTAAGAGTAAAACACTCTGTGAATAAGAAAATGAAAATAAACAATACAAACACCAAAACTCTCGCTGTATTCCTACTGAACTGGCTTCAGAAAGTTTAATTTCAGTAATGAAAATATGCGAGCACAATAATTTACTCAAATGCACACAGTTTTAGACCTATTTAATGCAAACCGTAGCCATTTACAAACCACAGCTGCTACCTTTTCTAATGACTAGACTACCGTCACCTCAATTATTCATATGAGTCTATAAATTCATAACTCAATATGAAACATAGGAAGGTCAATTAATTCACCCTGTCACGATAATATACTTCACTCTTATCTACCGCACCCGGCGAGTTCGGTGTTCAAAAATACGACCTTCCCTCCGACTTCGGGAACATGTGGGTCGGCCGCTAAATAAATAACAGCCAGGCATAACGAGAATAACCCTCGTTATTCTTTGCGAGCTGCGAACGTGCCGCCGCAGTGGGCCGCATCGAAGGGCCCTTCCGTGACAGCGGTCCATGCGTCTCCCGAATCCGACGGCGAAGGACGGGGCATTTCCTCGCGTTTCCCGCGCGGCCCGACGACGCGCCCGGGCTGATGAATGGAGCGGGCGCTCGGAAACGCACGTAAAGAGGTCAGGAAACTCCTAATTACCGTTCGATGAAAAGGAAAGTTCACTTCGTTCCGAGGCGCACTTTTCTACGGACGGACCGGGAGCGGTAGCTCAGTGCATCAACTGATGTCGCTGCAGCGCCTGACCGGGAGGTCCTAGGTTCGAGTTCTGACGGCGCCAGGATTTTCGACACTAGCATTTCAGCTAGGTCGAATTTCGTCGTTGTCTGGACGAGAATTCTAGCGGCCGACTGCTCTGATCGGTAGTTTTATGTGGTTTCTCCGATCAACACCAGGCGAATGCCGGAGCAGTACCCTACCAAACGGGCAACGGACCGCGCGCGATCTGTCCTTCCCCTTCCTTGTCCTATCCTCTTCCCTTACACAGTCACTTACACTAACATTCACTACACTACCACATATTCCGGGAGATCGGTCGGGAATTTAGAGCTTGTCCCGGCTGGGACGGTGTCCCGCTGGTGGGAGAGTCCTGGTTAGGGGGAAACCCCACTAGCAGACGGTAGGTCGGTGCCGGTTCTCGCCATCCAGCGGGATCACTGCCATCTCCCGAGAAAAATAATGCACTAAACTTACGGGACTAATGACCGAAGGAATTGACGCCAGCAGCCACAGTGGGACCCGAATTTACGGATTCGCTGGTATTTGCTGGATTCACTGGTTAGCGTACCGGACTCATGTACCCAAGTTTGCGGGTTCAAACCCAATCGAACCCATCGATTTTTAAGGGCGAAGAAATACTTCGTACGCCCTCCTTCGGAGGGAAAGTAATGCCGTCTGTCACATGTAGTAGATTTACTGAACGTAAAAGATTCTGAAAACTAAAAGCCTGTGAGCTAAATTCAAATCGTCTATTTCGTCCCCAAGATAATACCTCCTTTCCCCGCTAGATGGTGAAAGGAGCGTGTTAAATATCAAACTTGGCTGACCTCTTATTTAATGACAATTTATTTAATACGGTCGCCAGCTGTTGAAAACAGCACATTGATAACATTAATTTTCGCTACGTAATATGTAGCGAACTGACCATGCATTTGCCTAAGGAGATAATTATGCAAAGCTAACACAAAAGCTTCTAAGCTATCGGAATTCAAAAGATTGTCGTCACACTTGAACTTTTCAAATGGACGCCCCAGGTTTTAATGAAAAGGTATCACAACTTTATAGGATCTCAAATCAGGAGATATGACAATCAAATAACTTTCAATATAACACATTTATTATATAAACAATTTTACATATATTAGTTTTTCCTGATGCGCAGGTTGCAAAGCAGCTGCGGGAAAAACAAAGCAAATTACAATTTACAAGCAGAATGAAGGACGGTCGAGGCCGTCTCACATAAACAAAGGCGCGTAAAATGCGCCGACATACAGAATTAATGATTTCAGTCGACCTCTTGAAAGAACCCACTTTAGGGCGAAGCTGAAAATTGAAACATAAACCTTATAACAGAAAGGTGAACACTAACTTAGTAGCGCATCTACAACATCGCGCTAGCACATACAGAAATACTGTCTTATAATCTACCTTTGAATGCCCACTTTAGGACGAGGTAGATAGAAACGTATATAAACAAATTTGCTAAAGAAGCCGTATTTAGGCCTTCTTTTCTCCAATAACATTTGTAAGAAACAGAACAACGTATGAGCTGCGGAACCAACTTTCTCGTAGGAGTGCATAATACCGTACCCTTGGAAATGGATTTCTTATTATACCTTTTCGTAACTTATACAACATAGGAATGCAGTAGTTTATGTACAAGCGAGAGTGGCGGTACATGAGCGCCTGCCCGCTGCTCGCTGAACAAACTGTTCCAGACACGAGCGCCGATCAGCGTGCCGCATACAAGGTCAGCACGCGACCCTACCCGCTGCGTGCCGGTGATTAGCTGTAGCCCAGCGACCTCTGCCGGTTGCGGGGCCGTGACGCTGCAACAAGGGCCGCGGTTCGGAGCTACCGCACGGGCCAAGCAAACGCCTTTACGTAGTCTCCCGTGCCGAATGGCGCCAAGCGCCGACCTATACCAGCGGAGCACTTTCCATAAATACAAAGCGGCCAAGTGCTGTCTTACTTATGGCAGGAACTGCAACATTAACAATATCTGGCAAGTAAATGCGCAGTGAACATTAGCCGCATCCTCCACACCAATCAGAGGTCAGCGACATACATAAACATAACATTTGTAGTGAACGAGCTGCAAACAAATATAAACATTAGTAAATCAACATTTCAAAGCAAGAGTTCCATTTCCAAGTCCAAATCAACACAATAACACTTTATGCACTCAATTTCATTAACACATTGTTTGGTTCAAAGGGAACCAACAAAAAAAAACAACAACCATGGCTCAGGCTTTACTGACGAAATGAGAAACACATATTTTAGTCTTCATAATTGACTGATCTATTGTAAGTAAACTAACATACTATTTCGGCAAGGAAAAAATTAAAAACACTATTTACAAATAAATACTATATACAGATTTGATATACATAACGACTCTGAAGGAGCCGGGCCTCTAAGAAGACTAATAAAGCTACGCCACTGGACGTAGCTGAAATAACAAGAGAATGAGCGCTGTAGCGAAAAACGGTCGCTTTATATAGCTAGTGAAGGAAACAGCCATGAAGGGAGGGGTTGGCAACAGTGGGGGAGAATGGATCGATAATTTGAACCTCTTGCCAAAGAATACGTAAGGGTAGTGCCTGCAGGTATGCGACCCTCTTGACACCTGTGTGATGCTAGCAACCTCAGAGGTCTGTAAGCACTGTAGGTGCTGCTCAGAATATAGCTTGGAAAATATTTCAAATGACCAGAAAACATCAAATCTGAAGCTATGAGGTGAATGAGGTGTCAAAAGTCCTAAATTTGATGTAGATGTTGGATTTTGATAGAAGAACTGTAGGACAAGCGGTTCTCTTATAATAACAAAAACCTGTTGAAATGAGAAAAATTGTTAGATAAAACATGAATTTTTTCAGATCACACTGAGGCAAAACTTAGCTGTTACTAACAAAATCTCAGGTTTTCAAACCTTCCTCATGGCCATGGCATCACAGTTCAACTGTAAAGTATTATCTTTTAAGAAGTATTAAGGTTAAAAATATTATCTATATGGTACCATACTGCTTCCACTATATAAATAAACTCATAAATAATGGATGTGTTTTCTTCAGATGGTCTTCTAGGATGATTGATGGCTTCACTCAGTTTCACATCACAAAACACAGTGAACTGTAGGCACCTTAAATCTCCAAATTTGGGCCATGCTGGGGGGGAACTGGAGGCAGAACAGAGTGCTTAACCAAGTCACTGGAATGCGCCCACTCAACCTCTATTACAGGAAACTACGCAGAGGGAGATGGCACTCTACACAGGCTATCGGCGTCCCCAGCGAAGGGAAGAGGGCAGATCTTCGGCAAGGTGCGAGTGATTACACCTGGCAGTTTTCAGTTTGACTATCCGAACTCGATAGTCGCGTCCGGGAAGGGGATCTCCGCACTTTCCCCAGAGGCCAGATGAGAGGTGGGAGGTCTTCCACTCTCACAATGACCAGCTGTCCCACCTTTAGGTCCGGGCTGCTGGGTGCGCCATTTGGCCCTGGTCTGCAGCAGGCGTTTAGATATTCAGCACTCCACCGCTTCCAGAACAGGGACTTGTGCCTGTATAGCCTGGAATACATTTAAAGATTTAGTAATGGTAGGCGGGGGAGGTGGCAGAGCCAAGGTGTTGAGCTGCTTGCCAAGCAAAAAGTGAGCGGGAGTAAGGGCTTCTGTCAAATCTAAGTCATGGAGCATACAGGTTTTTGAATTAAGTATAACCTCTATTTCTTGTTAATAGAGGAACATTTTTCAAGTGGCAAGATTGGCATTTGAATTGATTTTTACAACAAGGACTTGATAGATTTGAGCATTTTTTGTCTGCTTTAATAAATGATCAACATAAGGGGAATCCGTACATGAATCTAAATCAGAATTAGAATATGATCTAATCGAACACTGTGCTTAGACGATACACCTTTCCTTTTATAGTTGATGGCTTGGTGAGAGTTACCTCCACATTTCGATTAACAAGCTTCTAGCAGAGCTTCTTCTTATATGAATATTACAAATGAAAACTCGTCACTTTGAATTCTTGGGGCTTCTAGATTGAACATTGTGTGCTGGGGATATTTAATATTGCAATCTAGTTCATCTTCAGTTTATCACACATATCTGCACCAAAACTTTTTGCAATGGTGCGCTTTTTATATGTTGCACCTGGTGAACCGGTTCAATCCACCAGTTCTTTGAAATTTTGAAGTTGCTGTAACAGGACTGTTAAATGACTTTGTTGACAAAAGGGTTGATAATTTTCTGTGAGCACTTGCTGTTCGCGTCTTGTACCATTAGACACCATTTTTCCCATTGCCAGAGTTTTCCTTGAATTCAGAACTTCCTGGAAGTTACGCTGTTCCGTAACAAAGTTGCAAATACTAGATCAGCTGAAAACAAGTTTTTCATGGTGCCGGTTACAATGTATCCGAATGCAGCTTTTAATGTCAAGTTCAGCATTTCGTACGCGGAATTTTTACTTCGCGCGATCTTAAGCAATTCCAAAACACGTCGGCGCCTAACAAGATATCAACTGGCGCCGCTAAGGATATTCAGGGTCCGCAGCTTTACATTCTAGGGATTTCGCCAGTGAGATCGGGAGAGGCGAGGAAGGCCGGACGTAATATCTTTACCACGAGCGCATTCAAACTGAAGTTAAAATTGCTAACGACGGAGGCCATCGACAAGCGAACCGATTTTAAAGATTTAGACGCAGTGCCACCGACTCCGGTAATGCAAGTTGAAGTAGTGTTAGCTTGTACTCAGTTTCTTCATGGCCGATTCAATCAGAGAATGCGTGCTACCGTTGTCATGGAGGGCTTGAACTTAACAAACTTATTTTCCGCGTTCTTCACTGATACGCGAACGGTGGACAGCACGGCTTTCGGCCAGCGACCAGATCAACGTGCGCGCTGACGGTTTCGCACCTGCGGCCTCGGAGCATTCGTCTTTCATACAACCGCCGCTGTTCCACATTTATTCGACTAGATTCTCTGTGCAAAAGCGTGGTGTTTGCTATTGCATTTATTACACGACCTCGCTGCACAAGTGGCAAACGCCATGCCTGGCCTACACGTAAAACAAAGTCGGTTTTGACGAATAAGTATCTATCATAAGTTGACTTTTCAAGAAATGACTTGCACTTTATGAGATTGTGCGAACCTTTGTACAAAATTACACTCATCACTGTGATCAGAAACAAAATTCTTGCTTCTAGGCATTGGCTTGGGCGTGTCCCTTTCCTTACTCCTTCTATCGGCAGGCACGTTGGCAAGGCACTGGCCCTAGCCTTCAAGAACGTAGGTAAGTTTTCAAGAGTTGATCTGCGTGTTTGCACTGAAATGGGCTCTCCCAGTCTCTATGCGTATTTTCGTCTAACTTAGCTTAATAAGAAAGACTAGATAGAATCCTAATATTCTACTGGTTCTTTGAGAACTTTGAGAGCACGAACATTACGCTTGAAGTGATCAACTAACTCAAATAAACGACTAGCTGAGTCTTTAGCAGTCATATTGTAGTTAAATAAAGATGAAATTAATTTATGCTTGCGAAGCTTAGGATTTTCATATCTATTTTTAAGAATACGAACTGCTTGGCATATCCATGACGTAAGGCAAGCCGGGCAATTAGTTTGCAGCGCTACTAGTAAGATAAGATTTGTAGAAAGTGCCATTTTTCAATTTCTGGCAGGTCGGGGGAATTATGCACCAAACTTTCAAATAAAGAGAAAAATGCTCCCACTCGGAATCATTGCCGGAAAATGAAGCGAATTTTCAAAATATAGGCGCGCCCAACAATGCGAATACGCGGGGCGTTGGAAAGGCGGGGTACCTCGTCATATCTGTCATCAGAATCCAGGGCACTGGCGTACGCGAGGACGCGCGGTATCTACAGAAAAATGCTCAGCTCCACTTGTTCCGGGCGGAACGGATTTGACGCGTATCGGAGTACTCGCGCCGGCAGGCCGAGGCCGGCCGCGGTCGAGGCCACTGGCTCTAATACCACGGCGGAGTAACTAAACTCGGCTGCGCCGAGACAGACGGCCTTGCCGCGACGCTCTTGTGCCACCGCGAGGCTCTAGCTATCAGCGAAATATCTATTCTCGAAAATCTGCCTTTCGTTGCCTTTGGCTCTCCCAAGACCAAAGCATGCATCTAATTTCTGCTGAATTACGCGAACTTCAAAATCAGATTCTAGTTTCTGAATCCTAAAAGTGGATTTCGGTACAAGTTACCGCCGGTGTTGAGGAAATTTTCAAAGGTGGTGAGGCGTCCAGGTAACTCCTCTTTCCGCAGCTGGTCAATACGAAGGAGGCGAGCTTTCCAAAGCTTCGTTTATCTCCGAGGTTCACGACTTTCAGCAGGAGGTTCGAGTTAGACATGCTGAAAGTATGTGGAACTGAAGCAAATAACAAAGAAAAGGTGTTACAAGAGTAACCTAGAAGACAAATAAATTCAAAGACAAAATGAGGTGAACTTCGTGGAACCAAGTTACAACGTAGAACAAAATCAGCTGTGAACAAATTAAACTTTAAGCTGAAAGAAAATACAATTAGTAATACAAGTTATTGATTGTTTCACAAAGTTGATCCTTTGCATCCCGTCACGGTCGCCAGTTTTGTGTTAAATATCAAACTTGGCTGACTCTTATTTAATGACAATTTATTTAATATTGGTCGCCAGCTGTTGAAAATATACATTGATAACATTAATTTTCGCTACGTAATATGTAGCGAACTGACCATGCATTTGTCAAGGAGATAATTATGCAAAGCTACACAAAAGCTTCTAAGCTATCGAAATTAAAAGATTGTCGTCACACTTGAATTTTTCAAATGGACGCCCCAGGTTTTAATGAAAAAGTATCACAACTTTATAGGATCTCAAATCAGGAGATATGACAATCAAATAACTTTCTAATATAACACATTTATTATATAAACAATTTACATATATTAGTTTTTTCCTGATGCGCAGGTTGCAAAGCAGCTGCGGGAAAACAAAGCAGAATTACAATTTCATAAGCAAGAATGAAGGATTACCGAGGCCGTCTCATATAAAACAAAGGCGCGTAAAAATGCGCCGACATAGAATTAATGATTTGTGTCGACCTCTTTGAAAGCAAACCCACTTAGCGAGGAAGCTGAAAAATTGAAACATAAACCTTTATAACAGAAAGGTGAACACTAACTTAGTAGCGCATCTACAACATCGCGCTAGCACATACAGAAATACTGTCTTATAATCTACCTTGAATGCCCACTTTAGGACGAGGTAGATAGAAACGTATATAAACAAATTTGCTAAATAGCCGTATTTAGCTTCCTCTTTCTCCAATAACATTTGTAAGAAACAGAACAACGCATGAGCTATAACCAACTTTCTCGTAGGAGTGCATATTACCAAAATTCTTGAAATGGATTTCATTATACCTTTCGTAACCATACAACATAGAATGCAGCAAGTTTACGCATAAGCGAGTGGGCGGTACATGAGCGCTCGGTTCGCCGCCGCTGAACAAAACTGTTCCTAGACACGAGCGCTGATCAGCGTGCCGCATACAAGGTCAGCACGTGACCCCACCGCTGCGTGCCGGTGACAAAGTTGTGGCCCAGCCGACCTTCTGCCGGCTGTGGGGCCGTGACGTTGCAACAAGGGCCGCGGTTCGGAGCTTACCGCACGGGCCAAGCAAACGCCTTTACGTAGTCTCCTTCGTGTGCCGAATGCGCTGCCGACTTATACCAGCGGAGCACCTTCCATAAATTGCCAAAAGCGGCCAAGTGCGCCCATTATGGCAGGAACTGCAACATTAACAACATTCATAAGTAAATGCGCAGTGAACATTAGCCACTCTCCACACCAACTGTAGGTCACGACATACATAAACATAACATTTGTGTGAACGATGCAAACAACATAAACATTAGTAAATCATTAATATCAAGTAAGAGTTCCATTTCCAAGTCCAAATCAATACATTAAATACCTTTATGCACTCAATTTATTAACATTACTATTTGGTTCAAAGGGAAACCAACAAAAAACAATAAATCATGGCTCAGGCTTTACTGACGAAATGAGAAACAATATTATTTTAGTCTTCATAATTGATCTGATCTATTGTAAGTAAACTAACATACTATTTCGGCAAGGAAAAAATTAAAAACACTATTTACAACAAATACTATATACAGATTTGATATACATAACGACTTGAAGGAGCTGGGCTCTCATGAGAAGAATTAACAAAGCTACGCCACTGACGCAGCTGAAATAACAAGAGAATGAGAGCGCTGTGCGCGAAAAACGATCGCTTATATAGGGTTAGTGAAGGGGAAACAGCCATGAAGCGCTGGAGGGTTACAACAGTGGGGAGAATGGATCGATAATTTGGAACCTCTTGCCAAAGAATACGTAAGGGTAAAGTGCCTGGCAGGGTATGCGACCTCTATAGTGGACACCTGTGCATAGCGAACTCAGGAGTGTCTGCAAGCACTGTAGGTGCTGCTCAGAATATAGCTTGAAAATATTTCAAATTGACCAGAAAAACATCAAATCTGAAGCTACAGAGTGGAATCGAGGGGTCAAAAAGTCTCTAAATTTGATGTAGATGCCGATTTGATAGAAGAATCCGCAGGACAAGCGGCTCTCTTATAATAAACAAAACCTGTTTTGAAATGAGAAAAATTGTTGCATAAACATGAATTTTTCTCAGATCACACTGAGGCAAAACTAGCTGTTACTAACAAAATCTCAGGTTTTCAAACCTCTCATGGCCATGAGATCACAGTTCAACTGTAGCATTATCTTTAAGAAGTATTAAGGTTAAAAAATATTATTCATATGGTACCATACTAAGCCTAATTATATAAATAAACCTTATAAATAATGGATGTGTTTTCTCAGATGGTCTTCTAGGATGATTGATGGCTTCACTGAAGGCTTCACATCACAAAACACAGTGAACTGTAGGCACTTAAATTTCCAAATTTAACAGAGCGTACCAAAATGTTCGTGGTCAGACGGAAAAGACGGCCTCATGGTCCGAGTCTCGCCACGTAAAATAAGACTAACAAATACGGACGAGATCCAATGCGAAGAGGAGGTCCAGAGTTACTTCCTTTTACTTAGGAGTACAGGAGAGTGACAGTAATCAGAGCCTCGCTTACCCGAAATTTCATACAACCCGAGATGACCTGAAGAGCGCCAAGTCACCAAACCAAACACTCGGGGATAATTAACAGCTGGCTATTGACGGGTTGGCAACACTGCGTCGAAGATCATAAGTGTGGAGGAGGTACCAGTGTGTCTGTCTGCTACATTGTAACCGGTTCGAGTTCATTTATGTATACAATGTATGTTATGTAATTTTCACGTAAATTTGTCTCGTTATACATTGTAGTTATAAATCCGTTATGTTTTTTTAGTTTCTCTGTGTAATCTGAGTTGTTTTGTAATCCGAGGTACTATCAGCCCAATTACCTCGACTGTCGTGTCTCTACTGTATCATGACTAAGTAAAACGGGTTATATATTAAAACACCAAAAACCGCCAGCTTAGAAACACCGAAAATCTTCAACGCTATGAATTGGAAATGTATTGTACCAAAATGCTCGAAAGAAATAAAATACATCACCCATTGCAAACATGAGGGAATCCCTTCTGGGCAATCTATTTTCGCTCAGCGTGACGGTGTTAAAAACGGTGGGGGATGTGGAGGGTAGGAAGAGGCGTGACCCTAGAATTAATCTCATAAAAGGTAAAAAAAAAAAAATAAAGCGAATCAATATCAGCCATAATCAACAGTAACGTTCGTATGGTTCAGTTACACTGGTCTGTGTACGTCCTTGAGCAGGCAGGGTGTGAGTTAAGTGGTACCACCACTATTACAGCATGTACAATGATGCTATTACCACGTGCACAGTATGCCTTTTACGACACGTCGCACGTGTGGTTTGCCAGTAAAACTATTGCCGCGCTAACGCAATTCAAACGAAAAGTAAAATTGTAAGAAAAGATGGAAAGTGGAGAAGCGAAGAAAAGGCGAAATGTACCTAGATTCTCATTCCGCAAGATAACTCAAGGAGAGATTTTATCGCCGGCACTCAAGTTTCGTAACAAGCACGGAAAAGAATCGTTAATTTTAGCGTCGTCTGCCCACTTCAATACGCACGGTACGTACAATTTCCAGACGTGAACGTAGACGTGGAACCGATTTTGTGTGCCAACCGGGGCGGAGAAAGTTTCCCCAAGTTTTGCATTTAAATGCTATTGCAGATTTTGGGGGGTTTAAAACCGGGTAGCAAAGACGTGACCCAGCTTTACGACTTTCTTTTATTTCCTCTCGCCCGAACGACCCCCAAACTTGGCCGCAAACAAATGCCGGTCTGGGCGCGCAGAGTTCTCATGCACCACCGCCGCCCTTCCTCCCTCCAACCCTTTCTCCCCCTTCCACTGCCGTCCTGCTTCCGAGTTCCCTAACTCGTAATCCCCGAAATAATTATGGTCATGTAAATTTTACGTACCCCGCGCATAATACTCGTATTAACATTTAAAATGCACTCGTGCAGTCTCGGCCCACGATATACATCGCTCGGACTGCGGAGAGAAAGTTGGGAACGCGGGGTGGGGCTTTTCTTATTTGAGTGGAGGGCGAGCTTTCCGCGAGGTGTTCCTGTGCGTGCGAGTATGGAGAGCACTTGCGTCCTCCGGCAAAAACTGCCGTACGCGGCGAGGCGCTGCCCGCACCCACCAAGGGCGCCTATCTCTCAGACGGGAACTATCCCCGGGTACGCCTCGCCGTTAGTCACCCAGACTAACGACCTTAACGTTTAATGCGGGTCTGTTTCTTACAGGCCATCGCCAAAGAAAACTCCATACGAGGAGGCTTTATAAAGACGGTACGCGTATGCAAAGCGATGTTGGCGTGTAGTAAGAACTTCGCGTGTGCACGTATACTCAGAAGTATTTAACTGAAAGTTCCTTTCTTGTGACAATGAAACACTGTTTCCCCCAAAGCATTGTGTGTTCTTTGTAGGAGATTATTTCGGCCTGGTTCGCCCACTAACGGAAGAATTTTTTTACAAGAATTTTGACATATTTATTGGTCATTACGTCCACAACATTTGCAAGCTAAATAAGATTGTAACCTAAAAACCTCTGATATAAAGTGAATACTACATTCCACAAAGAAGAAACGGTGCTTAATTATTTCGAGAAGATATAGATCGAAACTCGAGCTTCCTGTAACGAATCACAAAAAATAATATGAATAATATCAACGTACTTTAATTCCATTTTTTACAACAATACTTACTATAAAGTTTTATTTATAGAGGGAAATTTTATAATAAAATTGACGTACTGAATTTTAGAACGGGATTCAGAATTCACACTTTTACTGAGTTGTGAACGGTCCAATTTCGAACGAATGAAACTTCCTCTAAATAACTTACTCCTCTTACGGAATATCAGGACCTACTTTCCTGCAGCTCCGCGAATGTATACAGTACATTTATTCGCGTATACGAATCCAAGGAAGTTTCACTTGAGAGGTCGAGAAACGGCCTTTCATAACGTTCCCCCAGGCGCCCAGCGCTTTCCGGGAGGCGTGGTCGGCGGTTGGAGAAAATCGATGGACGCGGGCGCGGAAAAAGAAAGGGTGGCTGAAGGGCGGGCTTTTGACACGTCGACAGGTACAAAACGAACCGCACAGCTGGCCCGTCTCGAGAGTAATTCGTAAGGGAAGCCTCGATGTCTGAGGGGGCGATATGGATCGAGGCGAGGGCAGGATCCTCTTCGTCGGCGGCTCCACACCTTTTCACACGCGGAAGATTTATATGAATTTCTTGTTCTCGGGAAAAGCAGGATTACCAGAAAATTTTTTCCCAGAGGATATTTTACCAAAAAAAGGAGGGCATTTCAATGAAAAGAAGGACATTTTACATTTTTTATAGTCCACGATGGATGGAGACAATGTAACTCAACAATTCCAAATCATTAATAGTCTTTGAAAATCATATTAGGACATTGCGTCATTTAAAAATGAAAGCTTCTGACGGGATAACTTCGCCCTCGCACTCACCTTTGTTATCCACCAAACAATCAGAATAAATAAGTTTTATATCACAATAAACCTAATGATTTTTATGGAGGCCATTTATTTGAGTAAAAAATTAGATATTCAAGGCATGGAGTCCCTTGAATTAATTTAATTACTTTAAAATTATGCCAGTATTATTTTCAATTCAACAGAGCAAAAAGGAGGCATTCCATGTAATTTAAAAAAAGGAGGGAGACAGGAGGACAATGTTAAAAGAGGAGGATGTGTCCTCCAAAAGGAGAACAGATGGCTACCCTGCGGGAAAGTGAACGACAACTCTCGTGGATACCCCCCAAACTGTATCTGAGAGGCCACAGAAATGTCCACGCGTTCGTGGAATTGAGTTGAACTGATGTGACGGTCAAAGAAACGTTACAAAAACGACGCGGAGCAATTTTAAAGTAGTGAATACCCAGGCGTATTGGTGGATTACTCTCACTGTCCTCTTAGGTTACGCGTTCATAATTTACTACATTAATTTTCATCACCCGAGACTTTTTACATAATTTTCTCCTTCTCTCGGCAAAATATTCATCCAGATGCACGCCCGCCTGTCAGCAAAACAGCGGGCATGGATCGTCACAAATACCACCACAAAAAACTAATTTTGCAGAGAATCAGAACGTATGTAAATTATTAACTAGTATAATAGAAATATAACCACACGAGCATTCTGGAAAATATTGCAGTAGCAAATCAGCAGTGGCCGTTTTTAGTTTAAAACTACTGTTTTGATGGTTTTATGCATATTACACAATACAGAAAATAAAAAGGGATAAGAAAAAAATATCAATACATTGGATTGTAATCGTTAAAATTAGCGTTTGCCGTAGTCCGGTAGAATGGAAATATCAAGATTAACACAAATAGAATATAACTACAAACCCTTCGGATATCGGGATGTAGGACGCTCAAGAAGAAGATGGCACGATGACTTCTGAGTTGGAACAGGCCTCCAGTGGCTTAACATGCAGAAGAAGAAGTCATAGTCCGGTAAAAATGTTATTTTAGTTAGTTAGATAGATATCTAACACGTAAGCGGTTGGTGAGGTGCGAACGGATTTTCAGCATAGGCTAGGTATTATTTTAATGATAGTGAGGTGGGAATTTATGATTAGTTTGAGGTTTCAAAACTTGATATTGTTTAAATTTTAGTGTTAAATTGCAATTGTAAATTTTATTAATGTAGTTCTTGGAATTTTGAATTAAAGTAGACTCTGCTTCCGAGGGAATGTATATAACCGCTTACGTGTGTTCCCTTCAATACTTTTCTAGAGACTGATTCCTTGCCTCCTTCCACAAGATCACGACTTTCAATGCCTCTGTACACATTTTTGCATATAATGTGTTCACTCAGGGTTCTTGGCGTATCACACCACTTCGAGTTATGTCAGTGCCAAATCTAACCCATTCAAGAAGAAAACATTCCTCAGCATTAAGAGATAATTATGTAAGTTAGGCATGCCAAAGTGCTCGTTTTTTTACTGGGGATTCAGATTAAGTTTAATTTTAGTTAATTATTAACAAAAGTCCCCCTTCTCCCTCCAGCTGCGTAATCCAGAAGACAGTCGCTCAATATGTAAACAGTAGCTTAAAATAAATTCCCGCATTCACAGGGTTCACTATGGATGTAGCACAGCAGACGCCAGAGGTCCGCTGATTGTTAATGATTCCGGGCGGGAGGGGGCGATGGTCTTCCCCAGCTGGATGGCGAGATCCCGCGCCGACCTACCGTCAGCTAGCGGGGTTTTCCCACAACCATGTATCACCCACCAGCGAGGCACCACCCCAGTCGGGAGCTCTAATCTCCCGACCGATCTTCCGGCATGTGTGGTAGTGTAGTGCATGTTAGTGTAAGAGTGTGTAAGGGGACATCATAGGAAAAGGAAGAGGAAGGAAAGATCGCGCGCGCGGTCCGTGGCCCGTTTGGTAGGGTACTGCTCCGGCATTCGCCTGGTGTTGATCACAGAAACCACGGAAAACTACCGATCAGAGCAGCCGGCCGCAAGAATCCTCCTCCAGACAGCGACTGAATTCGACCTAGCTGAAAAGCTAGAGTCGAAAATCCTGCCACCGTCAGGACCGGAATCTAGGATCTCCCGGTCAGAGGCGCTGCAGTGACATTCGTTGATGCACTGAGCTACCGCTCCCGGTCCGGCCACAGACATCTCCCCAACAGCGACTGAATCCGACCTAGCTGACCAGCTGGTGTCGAAAATCCTGCGCGCCAGAGGTCGGGCGGCGGGCAGCGTCGCGCTCACGTCGCTCATCCTGCCAGGAGGCGCAGCGCCGCCGCTCGTCCCAACATCCCTGCCGCCGTTCATTAAGCCGTCCATCTCCGTCTGTCCGCCGCCGCCTCGTCGTCGTCTCCGAGGGCGACGCGATCGGCCCAAGGCGGCGGCGCGCGCCGTCCAAGGTCGCGAGCAGCGGATGTGACGTGTTTTATGGTCCTCCGAGTCCGGAACGACGCAGCCTGCCTTGTAGGACACGGCTCTTCTCTTCGGAAGGGGGCGACTTTCAAAGAAGCAAGACGAGAGCTATTGCAGTCTGAAGTGTACCGACGAAACCTAGTGACTGGAAATACTCGAAACGATAGAAAACATACAAAAAATGTCACATCACATGTCTACAATAAAACTAGTCGTGCTATCCTTCAGAAATTGCATTAAATTTAATGTAGATTTAATGTACGCCTGTACATGAATTTTAATGTACCTTGTACATAAAGGGAGATTAATGAACTAGTACATTGGTATTAATTTACGCATTAAATTTAATGTCGACTGTTGATTTAACTACATATTTACATTAAATTTAATTGTACACGTACACTAAATTTAATATACATGTAAAAAAATTTTCCAAAATTTAGAGAGTTAATGAAAATGAAACATATCCATTTTTATAAGCATATTATCTCTATTCGTAAAAAACGAACATGTTTTTGGACATTATTTTACTTTAAGAGCTTAACTTCACGCAAAACTACATGAAAATAATTATTAAGGCCTCGTATAAAGTACCCCCAAAAATTAAAATAACAATTTCAAAATCGCAGAGCCTCGATTTCAGCCACATCGGTCTACAAATATCAATTTCGGAGAATATCAGGTGAACGATTTCGGCGTTATCGTTGGCCGTAGACGGTCAACGGACGCTTTACCATAAATCACTTTTTCGGAATGACCCATGAAACGAATTATCCAACATAACGATACATAATGATTGAAGAAGTTATGATAGAGTGGGGCCTCTTTCCTGCCTGCATAAATTCGAAAATTTATGCAGGCAGGAAAGAGCATAAGAAAATTTATAATTAGTATTTCTGCACATGTCATCAATGACCCTCCAAAACGATGGCATTTGAAAATCAAATCGAACTTCTTGCTCTTAAGAAAACATATTTCTGTCGCAATGTTTTGCTGTCATGATTATAAGTTAGTACTATTAATACAAATTTTCGAAAGGTGAAAGTTGACTTGAACTGAACCTTTATCTTCAGCCATTAGACATCTATTTGTACACCAACCTACCAAGTCTTCATTATTTCTTACGTAGCGGAAGAAAAAAACCCATCTAGACTCGTTGATCGGCTCGTTACTAAAACCTTTTATGTATATCTTCAGATCGCTCATAATTTATAACGAACGCCAGTGCCCTACTTATTACCACATTGAATTTGCATAATTTGTGGATTACGGTAATATTAATATCTTAAAGTCGATAATCTGATAACATGAGTTCTGTGAGGAAAGTTGTTTTTAAACCAGTTGCGTAACAGACTACGAACTTTGTGGAGCGTAATCTTATTCATGTCGTAACACAAACACCAATAGAACCGCATCAAAATACAAAAAAGATCTTGTCAGCACATGAAAGACGGCCTTTAAATACGCGTACGAGACTAACGCCGAAACTTTTTTTACATTTTCCGATACAAGCTTCAACACTGGCATTTTGGGACTTTTCATGTTTAAACCGAATTTCAATGCCACACTATTTAGTCAAAGAACGAGAAAAGAAAAAAAAATACAACGTCGTAAAACACAGAGGACAATGGCCTGTGTAAAGTTGTAATCTCCCGTATTAGAAGAAAGTTCTTTGTAGGTTTTAAGAGGCTCCTTTTACGATCTAGTGCTCGCGTGAGAACTCGCGAAATATCGCAAATTGTCTTCTCACGAGAAAACAGGCGGAGGGTTTGCCGACGAAAGTGCCAAGACGGACCCCACTCTCCCGTTTGCTGTCATTGCAGGTCATTAGCACGCTAAGAGAGAGTAGCCTGAAATTCCCCAAATCCTTGGCACGCGGCAGGACGTGCACTCGACTAATTAGTCCTGGAGGATCTAATGTTCCAGGATTTTGGGCTAAAATGTAGCTCGTTCTAACGGACGTACCAGCTACGCCCTCCCCATATCACCATTCTGATGGAACCCAGGAGGAAATGAAAGTTCCTGCCTCCCCTTGCACGCAATTTAGTGTAAGACATAAAACTGGGACTATCCAAGCGCGCTTTGAAACGAAAATACGGGACCAGAAACAAAAATTAATTCGAAAGATAACATTCTGGGAGGATCAAGTTCTTAACGTCACTTAACGACTGAAATATGTAAACAACTTGACGTGGAACAGCAGTGAACTCAATGCCTCTCCTAGAGACCATCGGACGTCGTTCCATAAATATCTGCATTTCACGCCTACTTAAGTCTGCAACTAACACATTCCGGGACATTTGACCCGCCGCGCGAACTGGGCCGTCGGCCAACATGGGGAGTGATGGCTTGGGGGTAACGTCCACGTTACCTTGCCTTATTAACTGGCCGTTACAACTTTGTATATCCATACAACATCCTTTTTTTTTATGTTGTATCTTTATCTTGTTGTTTATTATATTCTTTGACGTTCTTCACTTTCAGATATCATATGAGATAGATTCTTTCTTTTAAAATAACAATTTATTTCACCTTTCAGAGGTTACATACAATTCATACAATTCCTAATTTCAACTTTTTATCAACATCGTTTTCGTCTTTCAATCTCTCAACCTTTTTATATCATATCAATACTCTCTGTTACTATGTTAACTTTGGCAAATCCAGCAACGAAGTTGAAACGTTACAAACACTCTCCTCTTTCAAGAATTTTGGTCACCTTGGTGCCAAAATTTATAAATCTTATAATTAAAGTCTAAAATTAATATACAATAATAACTTTTATTTTATGACAACTAGATTAGTCCGGAAATGAATTTGGAACCTTTATTAAACAATCGGCATTTCCATGTGCCTTTCCATGTCTATGCTGAATCTGAACGTTATATGCTTGAAATATCAAACTCCATCTTAAAATTTTACAATTTGCATTTGTTTTTTCTTTTATATATTTGAGAGTTAACTCTTTCTCCAATTTATGACACAGAAGACTATCTTTATCTGCAACTAGCTTCTGAAAAGATTCCAATTCAGTATTATAAACTTTATTGAAGAATTTAATTTCCCTGCAAGGAATTAATGTTTTTCTGCAATTCAGAATTATCATCACGTATCCTTTGAACAGTACCAGTGAGCCGGAAACTACTGCCACTTTTGACGAAAGTTCTTCATCTTTCAAAATTATTTCTTCTTTTAAAAAAGTCACTTTACTCTCAGTATCTAGAAGTTTCGCATCTTTCTCCTCAATTTCTTTCCTGAAAGACTCACGTTCTATATTAATTGATTTCTGAAGATTTTCCAATTCATTTTGCAAATACAATATCATATTTTTTTCACTATTCTTCCTCCAAAACCGATACTCTTTCCTTCAATTCAATAATCTGTTCTTCTCCAGATTTGACTTCATCCTTCAAAGATAAACATTTCAAATCAATTGAAGTCTTGCAAACAGATGGTTCAGAATCCTTTTCTTTCACAGCTCTATCTTCGTGAAATTTGGTGAAATGTTTATTCTTGTCATTATCATACTTTTTTTTGATTCTGCTGAATCTTAATTTTGTCATCTATTTTCTCTAAGATCTCTATCCAATTCTTTTATCAATTTTGCAGTTTTATTTCCTAATATATACTCATCTCTGTCTAACTTATCTGAAACTACTACCGCTTTTCCATAACCTTTCCAAATTGGCCACAGATTTCTACTTCTGCTACAGGCAAACATATGGGATTTTCTGTTAAGGGAGTACATACCCAGACTCTTTCTCCAATATAATGTTCTTGTCTAACATTTTTTCTTCCTATTAAATCTATAGAAGCACCGGAATCACGCAAAATTTTCAATTTTTTTCCATTTATATAAGCTTCGAACGTATAAGGTGCTAATAAATCTTTACTGGAAGTTTTTAAACAATTAACGTGCTCAGATCCTATATTCTTTTCAACCATTTTTTTATATTTTGGGCAAAATGGTTTTATATGTCCTATACCGTTACAAAAATAACAATGTACTTCTTTCCTTTCTTCAAATCCTTCCTCAATTTCCTGTTTTGTATCAACTTTTTTATTACTTTCCTTTTGAATTTTGGATTTCTCATAGAATTTGGTAGTATCAGCTGATTTATAAATCTTATTTTTTTGTTCTAGTAAATATTGATCACAAGTTTTCAATTTAAAATTTTCTAGTAATGTCATAATTTTCTAATTCTTCAACTATGTCACGAGGTTTTGTATATTTAGTCCATTTGCTAACTAGATGCTCTTTAACTACAAACGGAACGCATCGTTTTATTTGTTCCGTTATTAGTAATTCCTTTATTTCCTCAAATGAGTATACATTTACGCCTTCTAACCAACCATTAAGACTTATTTTTAGCTCATAAGCAATATCTTTCCACGTTTTATCTGGTGTTTTTCTGATCGAAAGAAATCTCTGTCGTAATTTTTCTGCGGTTACTTTGTACTTACTCAATAATATTTTCACTATTTCATCATAATCTTTACTTCCCTACCATTTCTCTCGTTATATATTCCGCATCATTTCCTGGCAAATGTGTCATTAACAAAGGTCCCCATTGGTCTTTAGAAATGTCATCAGCAGAAGCAAAATTTTCAAATTGTTGAAGGTATAAAGAAATATCATTTTCATTTGATTGAAAATGTTTCATGCACTGTGTGAATTTCAAGGAATTTTTACTTTGTAATCCCTGAGTTAATTGACCTTCATTATTTATATTGTTTGTTTCAGAAGTATTTCTCGACATCACCTTACATTTTTCCAACTCAATTTTTGCCAGTTCAATTTCGTGTTCCTTTCTCGTTCCTCTTTTCTATCCTCCCTTTCCTTTCGTATTTCTCCTTTCAATTTCGTGTTTCTCCCTTTGTAATCTATCCTCCCTTTCTCGTTCCTCCCTTTGTAATCTATCCTCTTCCTCCAACCTTACCGTTTCTAAAATCTCTTTTACTATAGTTTCATCATAATCCTCTGTTTCCGATATTTTTTTTATAATATTCTTAACAGTTTCTTTCTCCGAAACCTCGCAGTTCAATTCCCTAGCTAAATTGATTAATTGACTTTTCTTACATTTTTTAACCCGTTTCACACACATCAGCTGTCACTCACGTTTCAATCTGACAGTTTCTAGGCTTCTTCAAAATCTTCAGATATGGTTAAAACATTCCACAGTTCTCCTTCGTATAATGTTTCACTCCACGCAGAACCACCACTGCAATTAATACGTCTTGATTACCAACCACAGCAACCAACACTGATTCTTTGAACACTCTTTCCGCGAACTACAAATCCAGGCACACCGCGTTGTTCCACCAAGTTGTTGCAACCATTTCTTCTAACAATTTCTACGTCGTACCACCGCTTCTTCTAACAATTTCCACGTCGTACCACCGCTGCCACCAATTTGTAACGTCCACGTTACCTTGCCTTATTAACTGGCCGTTACAACTTTGTATATCCATACAACATCCTTTTTTTTTATGTTGTATCTTTATCTTGTTGTTTATTATATTCTTTGACGTTCTTCACTTTCAGATATCATATGAGATAGATTCTTTCTTTTAAAATAACAATTTATTTCACCTTTCAGAGGTTACATACAATTCATACAATTCCTAATTTCAACTTTTTATCAACATCGTTTTCGTCTTTCAATCTCTCAACCTTTTTTTATATCATATCAATACTCTCTGTTACTATCGTAACCTTTAACAATGTTTCCAATATTTATTTACATCTCATGTTAACTTTGGCAAATCCGCCAACGAAGTTGAAACGTTACAGGGGTGGGGAGGACGACAAGGAGGGGAAGAGGGGGGAAGGGGAGGAGGAGGGGTGTGTGCAAGAGCAGACACCGCGAACTCTGCGGTTGCTTGCTGCTCGCAAAACGGGAATGCTGCAACTGCACTACTAAAATGCTCATTCAAATATCGCGAATGCCACAATTTACATCACTACAGGGAGAATTTCTACTCCCCTCTCTGAGGGGGCAATGTAAATCAGAAATGTATTATGTAAATGAATTTGAGGAGTTGTTTTGTCGTAAATATTTAAAGCTTTTTCGGCCGCATTGCGGCCATCTTCAGTGCTACAAATAATAATAATAATAATAATAATAATAATAATAATAATAATAATAATAAATATAGGATATTACTATAAATGAAATTAGAATTTAAGTGAAATAGAAAATGTGGAATGTATATAAACATAATTTTGAATAGAGAGTACTAATAAAAGATGTACTATTCTAAAGTGAAGAAAATTAAATGAAATACAAAATGTAGACAAATATATAAGTGAATAAATAAATTTAAATTTAAATAAATTGAGATGAACAACGCCTCAAATTCTTTACTATGCAATGTTGTTAATGCCGCACCATTTCCTACCAGAAATGCATTATCTATCACCGATGCCGAGCTAGTGGCTTGCGGAACCGAGGACAAACTGGTGACCTACAAAGGTTCTTAACAACTGATACTAATTTTGATCATCGTGAAGATAATTCATGCAAAATTATTTCATCGTTCTAAACCATTTATCTACATGCAATTAATGAGACCAGTAAATGATTAAGACACGAATACTTAAGACGAGTGATTATTGTAATTACTTCAACATTTTTACCAACAACGTTTACAGATACGTTTTATCCTAAAACTAAAACCAATATTTGAAAGTGCTTGAGAATAAACTCATTCTATCTCACGAAAATGTTATTAACTTCCATTTTACATGCAATATAAAAAAAGCGCCAGAAAATTAATAATTGAATTATTAGCATCATTAGTACACTAGTATTATATCTTTGACCCCAGTGAATAAGCTGATAAGTAAAAAGATAATAATTTTGCAGGGAAGCAAAAACCAACTTTAAACTTATACTATAAACAACGGATTAATGCTATTCAAATAAAATCTACACAATAAGAGTTTTATCTGAATATCACCATCGTTTGAATATAATTAATTCCTGATTTAATTAATTTAAACGTCGTTTTTACTCTCCTGTAAAATTAAGTGTTTATGACTTATCAGCTTATTCAGGGGGATTAAAGATATATAGTATTATTATATACATTAAAGAATCGTCACTACATGATTGCTTAGTAAATGTGATGCAACAACATCTTATAACTAAAATTTAATTTTCTTCCCATCGAATATTACAGCCCTGACATTTAGCGAAAATTGCGACACAAGTATTGCTCACATATACAATTCCTTTCGTTCCCCTGTCATTCCATTCCAAGACATTTGATTGCACCGCGGCATTAGCCGCAACGCTTTTTAATGACTTCATCAGTCCAACAATTGGTGAAATACGCGTGCCTAGCATTACGAACATGTCCGTCTGTCGTGATACTCTCATAGAGTGGCATTTCAAAGAGATGAAAAGGTTAACAGAGACGCGTTATACCTCATAAAAAGAAAATTAACCTCTTTCGAGACAGAGAGAAAAAGCAAACGGAACTGTGAAAAGAGTTAGAAAATAATATTACTGTATTGCATCGTTCTAAACTCTCTTATCAACGACATTCGGATTCATGACTAGACTCACGAGTCATTAATTTACTTTCAAAAGAAGTTCCATTAAAATGGAAAACCCACAAATTTCATGGAAACGAACAACAATTTCTCTCTTTTTTTTAACATGCATAGGTCATGTACGGAACAAAACAAACTGCTCAACTCACATATTCCACGCGTATGTACGTTCTCGTAGCGACCGGAAAGTGAGTCAGTACGTGTGTGTGCGTGAATGCATATGTACGTATGTGCACAATGAAAGCGGAAGTGTATGCGCGTACACACTTGTGTGAGCATGCCCACGTGTGTGTGCGTGTATGTGAGTACGCGCGCGCGTTAGCGTGTGTGTGTGTGTGTGTACGCGCGCGTTGCATGCGTGTGCGAGTGGGCGGGCGCTTGTGTGTTGCGCAGGCTTTCTGACAAAGCTCCGCAGACATGCAACGCACGCCCCGAAACGCGCGCGCGCGGAGGTCGAGGCCGCGGCGTCGACACAAAAGCCCTCCAGGGTCGAAGCACTCACCGCCGGCGGGGGCAAAGCAAAGCGCGCGTTTGCGCCTGCGCCTGCACGCAGGCACACAGCCAGGGCGCGCAGCCACTCACCTGGAAACAAACAGAAACACACACACAATTAGTCATCCGCAGCGTCTCGCCGCGCGGGGCAGCGCGCCACGCAGCTCTGACAACGCAGGTGCGCGGCAGACGCCGGGGGGGGCAGACAATGAAATAGAAAGGGGGTGGGTGGGTGGGTGGGTGGGTGGGTGGGTGGGTGGGTGGGTGGGTGGGTGGGTTGGGTGGGTGGGCAGGGGCGGGCGGGCGGGCGCTGGCGAGGCGGGATTGGAAAGGGTGGGCGGGGCGGGGCAGGGCGGGCGGGGTGTGGCGTGGGTGTGTGTGGGTGGAGGCAAACGGCCCAACATCTGTCGCGCAAGGCAGCTTCCGGCCGTTAAGTCACCCTGAACGGTTACGTACGACGCGCGGCTCGCCCCGGTCGCTTCCGTTTGCACTCCCGCTGCACTCAGTGCCACATACAGTAGCCCACTAACACTGCATTCGCCCCCTTTCTCTATTGCTTTCTCGTCCAGTTTTCAGCTTGCATTTACAACTCTCCTTACTTTCTTTTCTCTTTCTCTCTCATAGTCTCTCTCACTCTCTTTCCCTCCGAGTCCTCTCACCTCTTTCCCTCCGATCTCTCACTCTCTTTCCCTCTCGAGCTCTCTCACTCTCTTTCCCTCTCAGTCTCTCTCCTCTCTTTCCCTCCCGAGTCTCTCTCACTCTCTTTCCCTCCCGAGTCTCTCTCACTCTCTTTCCCTCCCGAGTCTCTCTCACTCTCTTTCCCTCCCGAGTCTCTCTCACTCTCTTTCCCTCCCGAGTCTCTCTCACTCTCTTTGCTCTCTCACTCTCTTTCCCTCCCGAGTCTCTCTCACTCTCTTTCCCTCCCGAGTCTCTCTCACTCTCTTTCCCTCCCGAGTCTCTCTCCTCTCTTCCTCCGAGTCTCTCTCACTCTCTTCCTCCCGAGTCTCTCTCACTCTCTTTCCCTCCCGAGTCTCTCTCACTCTTCTTTCCCTCCCGAGTCTCTCTCACTCTCTTTCCCTCCCGAGTCTCTCTCACTCTTTCCCTCCCGAGTCTCTCTCACTCTCTTTCCCTCCCGTGTCTCTCTCACTCTTTCCCTCCCTAGTCTCTCTCACTCTTTCCCTCCCTAGTCTCTCTCACTCTTTCCCTCCCTAGTCTCTCTCACTTTTTCTCTCCCCTGTCTCTCTCTCTCTCCCCTGGTTTCTCTTGTAATTTTATATTTTCTTCCCATTTCGCTGTTTTATTCCACTCATTAATTTTTTATCAATAAAAAATTAAAACAAAGGAAATTTGTAATTTATCTCCAAAACCGTTCGTAAATTCGTACTGTTATCATTTCCTTACTCTCCGCGTCGAACACATTGCGGTAAATAAGAAATGCACACATGTATAAAGTACTATGAATGTAAAGTTGGTTTTAAAGGCCTCGTTTCTCATCCATGGACCGCCCGTGTCGACATTAGCCGCAAATATTCCGTCCATCACTGGTACTCGTCCCAGAGACTTCGCGAGCAGATATCCAGCCCCGTGGCCAGTTCACCAGTGACCCCAGCAGGGCCGTCCAAGCCCGGCTGCGACACCGCATTGATCCGGGCGGAAAGGATTCGCTGTTACACAAGCTCCATTCATCGGACTCGACGGCGGCGCTGGCAGCGTATCAAGGCCCCCCAGCCACTCACTGCAGCCGCCGTCGCCCCTGCAGGTAGCGCCCGGGGGCGCCATCGGGGCCCCGCCCATTTATATTCAGCCCTCGCCCACGAGCGCCCCTCCGGGCACGGCGAGATCCCATCGCCCTCCGCTCGCGCCCGAGGACTCGCCCCGGCCTCCGACCTGCCAGCCCCGTGCATCAACTGATGTCACTGCGATGCCTCCGATCCGGAGGTCCTAGGTTCCCACTCCCCACGGCGGCAGGATTTTCAGCTAGGTCGAATTCAGTCGCTGTCTGGAGGAGAATTCTAGTTGCCGGCTGTTCTGATCGATAGTTTTACGTGGTTTCTCCCATCAACACCAGGCGTATGCCCGAACAGTAACCCAACCAACGGGCCACAGACTGCGCGAGATCTTTCCTTCCTCTTCCTTGTTCTATTGTCTCCCCTTACACATACACACACACACGTACACTAACACGCACTACAGTACCACATAGTCCGGGAGACCGGTCGTGGACCTAGAACTTGTCACGGCTAGGGCGGAGTCCCGCTGGTGGGAAGAATGGGGAAGATGGTGGGGTTGAACATGCGGAAGTTGAGAGCATTTTATTATCATTTTTGGCAATGTTTTAGGTCACCAAAATCTGCCCCCTAATAAAAAATAATTGAGCATTTAGAAGACACTTTTCGCTTTTCTCACAATTCAGCCCAATTTTATGTTTGGAAGTTGTCGAGCCTAACCTGCAGCTGTACCCGGCGACACTAGCGCAGGATGTAGCTTATTTATTTATTTATTTTCAGACAAAAACAGTTAAAAACTGTGTGTGACGTGCTATGGGGAGAAGTGAATTCTGTGCACGTTTTCAAAATTCTGTGATCCCATTCCTACGCCATATAGTAACTGAATTTTGAATACGGAACAAAGTTAGCGTTTTTTTGCAAGGATTGTTAACAAAAGTATTCGCTCCGAGGTAATAAAATCTATTTTCAACAGTATATCAGCAATAAATTTGAGCTCTTATCCCTCATGTCTTGTCTCCGATTTCGATGGAGAGTTCCAAGGTTCTGCTTCCTACCCTCCCCGCATTTCCTTCTACACCACACTCGCATCCTCTTCCCGGTGGCTTTTCCCGAGGCGTCCCTCGGATACGAGGCTCCGGCCAGGCTTAAAATATGCCCCGACGCAATCGAGGAGCAGCGGCATAAAACATGGGGATCGTATTTTTTCTCCTCTCAGCAGCGCCTCTGACGTGCAGGGAGCGCCCTCTGGTTTTAAACAAGCGCGCCCGCTCTTTGTGACGTCGCGCCTGCAAGAGTCTTCCGAGAGCCTCTTCAGCCGCTGACTAGCAAATACACAAAGGATTGACATACAGTGGCGAGCGGTTTATACGCACGACTCTGCAGCTTCTCTCGCACATTCTTACACTTCGGGGAAGGAGGGGAAGCAATTCATCAACCGTCTCGCATCCCGAACAATGTTAGCAAAACATAAATTTTAACTTTAGGCTGGCGTAAAGAAACAAATATTTTATTAAAAGCAAAAGAAAAGGACCTGGAAGTTATATTGTTTTGTTTTGTTTTTTTCAAACAATTCTCAGCTAGCCCAAAAATACTTAAAAATGAACTCGCACAAAGCCAAAATAACGCACATCAGAGCGCAACAAACTTTTAGAAAGTTTTGATAATGTAAAAATGTTATGAAAACTTAGCCTCTTGTCTGCTGGACAGTCTTCTCCAGTTCTTGAACAGACAATGATAAAATTCCCTACCTCTTAAATAGCATGCAATTGAACTGGAACTTTTTTTTTAGAAAAGTTCAGCTCGCTAGATAAATGTGTAATAATTCAATGTAAAGCCTCCAAGACCGGCGCGGGAGATCGCAGCGGGTGCGGCCGGAAAGTTCCGAGGTAGACGTGGCTGCGAAATTCGCGGGACCGTTCACACCGAAGCGTCAATAATGAGTCAGCGTTTGGTGACGGTTGGCAAGGTCGCTCCACCCAGAGTGGAAGGAAGACTCCCGAACACGGGCGGACTTCCACGAAACTCGAGCTCTAGCGGAAGAAACGCGTCTGACTGCGTTACAAATTTCGCCGTCGATTAAAATATGCTTATACGTGGCCGCGACGCTCCCCTGCCGCGCAAGTCTGAACTGCCATAACACGTGACGCGAACTTTCCGCTGCGGCCAATCCGCGTAGGCTGCGGATCTTCCGCGACGGTCTGTGGGAGCTTAATAATTCAATATAATAGCTTATATAGTGGCTATATATAGTAGTATTATATAGCTTATATATATAGTAGTAATAATTCAATGTAATAGGTTGCTTGAATTCCACCAAGGAGATCGCAGTGCAACGAATTTTCTAGACATTTACATTCATTGCAAGAGTTGAAGCAGTCATTTCCCCATCCAAAACCCCCGTCAAATAGACACACGTTGGCGAAACATTGTTTTTATCGACGCGCGGCGAAAATCCACAGCCGTGAAAGGTAAACGAGGCGGAACGCAGCAAATCACAAAAAATCGCCGAGGAAACGAGCGGCGGCCGCCGCCGGACCACGGAGCAAGCAAATTGAGCGCGAGCGAATCTCTTCCCGGAGAACGCCGCGTCCGGCGACCGGCATTTGTCGTGGGCCCGATAACGCGCGCCCGTTCGCCCCGGCCATGAATCGGCTGCAACGGCGCGGCGCGCCGCGCGAAGGCCGGGCGGCCAGGGCCTTGCAACTAGGGACGGCGAAAAAAAATCGGTGTTTTGAAAACATTGATGTTTCCCACCAGAAACATCGATATTAGATTAGATTTATTGTTAATTCTGCAATTAAGTGTAGAAACTTGGTGGCAGAATATCTTAACCTTACATACATTAAACTTCATTCATTAACAAAAAGTTACAAAAAAGAGTTAATTAATAATAATAATAATAATAATAATAATAAATAATTCATAAAATCACCACGCAAACATTAATCCACTTCACTTCACTGCACAACACTTAACTGTGACGCATTTCTTTCACACTCGCTTCTTCTTTTCACATTCCCTTCCCTCCACTTCACTTAAACTACACTGCGCTGCACTACACTGCACTGCACTGCACTGCACAATACTACATGAATAATAATAAAATAATAACAATAATAATAAAGATAATAACAATACTACAACTGATATTTATACTAACAATAAATTATATATTAACATCGATATTCTTTTTACGTTCGATGTTGTTTGCACATCGATATTTTGTTGCAATAACATCAATTTTTTAATTTCTTTAAAATAATGACACTTAATCACGTTGTAGATTAAACGATATCCACAGCAATATCGTTGTTTAGCGCCATCTTTACCACGCTGCACATTTCGCCTGAACAATCTGAGAAAGTTTGGGAACAGCTTCTGTTATGAATGAATGTTATCGCCAGACGTGTCATTGCCCGAATCGATAGTGAAACACATCGATATCAAAACATGTTTTTAAAACATCGATGTTTTCCACCACTAACATCAATATTGAGTTGTAAAAAGAACAATTTTTAAAATAAAGGGATTTTAGCATGTTGTAGATTAGCAGCAGTTTACAGCAATATGTTTTCCGTCATCATTTTAACACGCGGCACATTTCGTCTGGGGAACCTGAGGAAATTTGGGTGCTACTCGTCTTATGAATGTAGATTATCGCCAGGCGTGTCACTGCCTGACAACAGTGAATCACGAAAACGATATCAAAACACGATTTTTTTTAAAACGTCGATGTTTTCCACCACAAGCATCGATATATTATTACATTCCATATTCTGCTTTCGATGTTTTCTTCACATCGATATTTTGTTGCAAAAACATCGATTTTTTATTTTTTCAATTTTTGATTTTTTTAAATAAAGGGATTTACGCATGTTGTAGATTAGCAGAAATCCACAGCAATATCGTTGTTTTGCGTCATCTTTACCACGAGGCACATTTTGCCTGTGCAATCTGAGGAAATTTGGGAGCTACTCGTCTTATGAATGTATGTTATCGCCAGGCGTGTCATTGCCTGAATCGAGAGTGAAACACGAAATCGATAGCAAAACACGATGTTCTTTATTGTTAATTTTATTCTTTACATTCGATAATAATTTTTATGTACTACTAACATGCTGGTAACCAAACAATAAAATATATCCCTTTTACGTACTGTAATTAAAAATGGATAGTAAAATAGCATGTTTATAAATATATAATTAAAACATCGATATTTTCTCGACGATGTTTTCATGGAAAACGAAAACGAAAGCATAAGAGACGCAATCTTCCGTAATTTTATGTGCCAGCTTGTGTCTCGCGAATCTACGCACCAATCACGCACGTTCAAGTGTCGTTGGCAGCAGTTCCTATTTTAGTTCCTGCAAGAAGGTGAGAGGGAGAGCGCGCCACTGCAATGGTCTCCCCTATGGGAGTTATAAGGCCCAGAGGCAGACCACGGTAAGTGAGGAGGCGGGCGGGCTAACTCGAGCGGCTCCGCCCGAAAAGAAAAAAAAATAAGTTAGTCTATGGTCACCGTTCCGTGAATAGCGAAGTTCTAGTTATTGATTCGGTGGTGAGTTGTAGTTGACATTTACATCATTAAAATGATTGAAGGCGTTGTCATTTTTGGTAGTCGGTAGATAGTCGGTAGGTTTGGTAGTCGTCATGGTTAGTAGTCGTTTTCGTGGTTCCCAGACAGCAGAAAACTGATGATGATGGCTAAGCCATCGAAAGCTGCTATTTTTTAAGTAATACTATTGTTGACAATCACAACGCCTTCAATCATTGCAAAGTTCTAGTTACTCATTTTTCTTGCCAATCGAAGCTTTTTATTTACTTCAGTATAGTTCCCCCCCTGACTTCACACGATAGGGATGCATTTTTATAACATGCTTTTATCCTGTGTACGGTTTGGTTCTGGTTTATAGGACATCAAGATGAGCTATTATATTACCACAATGGATTTGCACTAAATGTGGTTGGCTGGTGTATATGTACGACACATTTTCTCACGAGTTTATCACTTCATGAGAAATTCAAGCGTATTATAAGTGTCTAAACAGAGTTTTCAAATTAACTCCCAAACACTTAAGTTGTATAATATGATAAGAACGAATAACATTTCACGGACAGCACTCGTACAAGAGAAATCTTTCCTGCAATGTCAATGACATGACTACACTCATTGTCCGGTTCTCTGCTCCCTTTCTCACGCGCTCTCAATCACATGCGTCTAGAACGCGCGTGATGGAAAATGCGATAACAGTGCTTAAATGCTTCATGTCTGTTGGCAAAGGCAGACAGCAGGATACGCACTCCCACGTGAGACCACGCCTCCGTTTGGATCTGCGCTGTACCAACACACGATCGCCCTTCACACGCCCCACAGGTGCAACAGGGCTTAACAGCTTTTCTTCAATAACAGTTATCACAAAAACAGCTGACTCGTAATAGCTGTTATTAATAACAGTTGAAAAATATCAGGTCCATGACCAGCAATATAACACGGCCGACTGCTAAGAGTTAAAGCAGTTGTAGTGACTGCTAAGAGTTAAACAACGCACAACTAATAACGTTGGTAGCACCGTAAAGCTTGTGCAGCTATGTTACGGCGCTTCCTTGTACTACTTTCCCGAACATGTTTGGACAAAGAAACAGCTGATGTGAACGAGACTGGAAGGATGAATAGTAATTCATGTAATGTGTAGCGAATGTGTATAGAATATATATAAAACAGAGGACAGACATATTTAAAGATTTAGCGGAAACGAAAACAAGATTCTAGGTAAAGAAATACACGATCGACTTCGATTCATGAAAACAATGAATTAGTTGATGGAATTTAGACCCTAGAATGTTTTCAAATACATGTATATAGATAGTTTCTTTCACGTACAGGATTACAGGTAGCAACTTCTAATTTAGAGAGATGTACACAAAATTGTATCTCCATCAAAGACATTTTCGTATTCGTGTTCAATATCGAATTAAAAGGGGAAAAAATGAAGGCCAACATGTTACAGCAGTGTAATAAAAAAGGACTGAAACATTCTTTAATATGAACATACGTACTTGTATGTAAACATGAAAGTAACACGTATAATGCATTCATTAAAAGGTTACTTAATCAATATTAATCCCATCATAATATTTTTTTTCAAAACATAAAAGAACAACACTTTCAATAAATGACAATTCGCAAGTAACATTTGAATATGTAATTGATTACGATGTCACGTGAATAGCAGACCCCCTGGAATGAATATGAACTTTCACCTTATCTTCATCTCTCTCAGTGACTGCGGAAGGCGAGTGGGTCGGACGGCTGTTGTAGGCATTGAGGAACTTCCTCGTAATCTTCACCCCTGTGACTAGGCCAACAAATTCCCGTTCTTTTGTGCCGATCTAGAAACCGGTCGCCTGTTGCCACGAAAAGGGCAGAGCACGTGTGGGAGATCTCAATACGTGAAGTGGTTTAATAAAGGAAACTTGACATTAATAAGGCACAGCAAGTACGCTGCAATGTGCCAAGAATCTCGTCTTTCCAGTTGAAGTTCATCGCAATAAGTCTTCGAGAGAATGCAAAGGCTATTATAGATTATCTCGTTAGGAGAAAATGTGGAACTAGATTACTAGGGTGCAGAACAAGTCGCCTTTTACTCGAAGCCAACGCGAACAATCCACTGTCGTGTGAACAACGCTTGATTTTTTTATATAGTTAACCACCTGCCTGAAACAGCAAAAAAGTAATGTTAACTAATTCACACTTCACTAATTTTAGTCACTTATCAACCTTAAGCCTCTTTTTGAAATAAATTATCTAGCTTTTAAGGTAATATAACAAATCCAGAAACATGTGTCATGAAATTCATAAGAGACCCTGTCTACCATTTTCCGAGAAATTTTATTCAATTCAGGTAAGTAAATATGAATACGTACAAGTCAGTTGTAATATTATCATATATCAGGTTTAATACATTTGCAATGTTGTACAAATTACCTGTAATCGTGCAAGTTCTTTAGATGTTCATAAATGATTCAGCACCGATCTCATCTGCACTCATTCTCTGTAAACTACAATCATAAAACGTTCTTAAATAAATGGCCTTCGGAAGAGACGGGGACGCGTTTATACAAAGGCAATAAAGAAAAGCTATAGCGCGAAGAAATATTACATAGTGCGGAACCATGCACACATTAAGTGTTATTACACCCAGGCCGCGTGTTCGCGACGCGCAAACGCTCCTGTACTCTTCTTTACGCTTGCACAAAATAATTACTTATGTCACCCGAGCAAGCACGAGCAGAGTGCTGGCTTTGTAGTGCTTCGCTCTGAGCTACTCATGCGCACCAAAATTGCTTGAACCTCGACTCATCGCATGTCGTAAATTAATTCAAATCAATGCCTTCAAAGAACGTTGAGAAAACCTGAATACGCATGCATGTTATTGGAACAACATTACGTGTTAGTGGGAAACAAGTAAGTCAATGAAGGAAATATGAAGGAAAATATGAACATAGTATGTGTTCGAGAAGACTATTTAGGAGAGTTAATTACGAAACAACAAAATTTGGTACGATCTCAAATACAGAATGAGGTAAATTAAGACGGAATAATAAATGATAAACTTATTCTAGTTATAGACACAACCGTCGTACCATGCTAAAACATATCTGATTGTCATGAATTGAAAAATAGAACAATTAAGAACCTAAAAATAATGTAACGAATATGAAAGAAGAGAAAGACGTAAAATGTTATGAAAACTGAAATTCAAGGAGTATCTTCCCGGAGACATTAGCTCTTAATATTTGCATTCATGGTTAGGTTACAAGCTACGGTCAAAGAATTAAACACCAAAATTATTCAAACATTCCGCTAAACTTTTATATCTTCAATTAACAAATAGTTATACTTAAGTAAGTTTAATCGAAATCCGTAACCATGCGTCTGTTCGCCTGCTGGGGTGGTGAGCGAGTAAGAAGTGCACGTAGAAAAGTCGAGTAGACATACGCTTCGATCGAATCCTGCACAGCTAAAGGGACTAACACGCGACGGGCGCTGGAAAGTAGGCCATCGGCGGCGGCAGTTCATAGCCCCAATGGCACCTCACCTCATGTCGCGTCACACGCCCATCTGACTGCTGCATTTGAATGCACCGCAAGCAAGCTTTCCCCATCGACGGGCGACTAACGAGGGGCATTAGAATGACGCTGCTAAGGACAGGCTCTCTTGAGCATTGACCCTCGTCTGGCTCCTCTTATCCTTCCTCTCTCTCTCTCTCTCTCTCTCTCTCCTCTCTCTCTCTCTCTCTCTCTCTCTCTCCTTTTCTCTCTCTCTTCTGCTCTCTCTCTGTCTGTCTCTCTCTCTCTCTGTCTGTCGCTCTCGCTCTCTGTCTGTCTCTCTCTCTCTCTGTCTGTCTCCTCTCGCTCTCTGTCTCTCTCTCTCTCTCTCTCTCTGTCTTTCTGTCTCTCTCTCTGTCTGTCTGTCTCTCTCTCTCTGTCTGTCTGTCTGCTCTCTCTTCTGTCTGTCTGTCTCTCTCTCTGTCTGTCTCTCCCTCTGTCTCTCTCTCTCCTCTCTGTCTGTCTCTCCCTCTGTCTGTCTCTCCCTCTCTGTCTGTCTCTCCCTCTCTGTCTGTCTCTCCCTCTCTGTCTGTCTCTCCCTCCTCTGTCTGTCTCTCCCTCTCTGTCTGTCTCTCCCTCTCTGTCTGTCTCTCCCTCTCTGTCTGTCTCTCTGTCGGCATGTATGGTACTGTAGTGCATGTAAATGTGTGTGTGCGTGTGTGTAACGGGTGAGGGTAGGGCAAGGAAGAGGAAGAAAAGATCGCGCGCGGTCCGTGACCCGTTTGTTAGGGTGCTACTCCGGCATTCGCCGGGTGTTGATCGGAGAAAGCACGTAAAACTACCCATCAGAGCAGCCGGCCGCTAGAATTCTCCTCCAGACAGCGACTGAATTCGACCTAGCTGAAAAGCTAGTGTCGAAAATCTTGCCGCCGTTGGAACTCGAACCCAGGACCTCCCGGCCAGAGCGCTGCAGTGACGTTAGTTGATGCACTGAGCCACCGCTCCCGGTGATTCTCTAGATGTAACAGCAGTAATCAATGAGATATGCTCAACAGATGTGTCGACGAAACGAACATTCTTTCCTAGGTATCTTAAAAGCACCGAAGTGAAACGCAAAATGTGTGTGAATCGCAAACAAGTCATCCTTCACAGCCAGCTTTCCCGAAAACACGAACCAAGGCAATTAACGTGTTAACCGCGACGTAACAAAAATCTCCTGAGGGGATCTGTATAAAAACACTCCAATTACGCTACTAAATAAAGCTGCCTGCAACTGACCAAGGTCCAAGCTGTTTCGTTGTCGTTTCTTTTAAGTATAACAAGGACTCCTGTCAGGCAGTCGTAGAGCAACATGCTGTTACCACGGTAACTGTAAGTACAGAATTTTTAGAAACGATAATTGCCAGCACTTTCTAGTCTGGCTGCAAAACGTTTCCATTCACCTATTGCTATCGTGGAATTAGCTGTGCTATTACTGTTATTAGGGAAATTACCAGCATCGTAAATCCTAAGATGTTAGAATTTCAACAATTAAAACGGATTAAAAAAATTTAATTAGGCAAACATCTCGCGATATAACGTAAGGTTTTTGCGATGCTTCCCATTGGAGATATTATGGAACCTAGCTGAACGTTATTAAAATTTTTCTAGTATTAAATACATTTCTATAGCGTACACCATCGTTACGACGAAAATAATGTATAAGTAGTAACAAAGAATATTCAAAATCAAATCCATCTCTTTGAAAAAGTTACCTTTTTGAGTTCCATTTAATACGAACTGATTTTTTAACGGTTCCATTTAATACGAACTGAACTGGAATATCATAAAATTAATCGACTTGCTATAAAATAGAATATTTACAGTACTGGATAGTTTGTTGTCCATACTTTATTAGTTCATTTCATAAGCATGCTTTTGAGCTAGCAAACCATACCTGGCTAAAGTAAAATATACGTATATATTTTAAACAATGTTTTTTTGAAAACCTTCGTATACAGGATTGTCCACCTAGCTTTAAAAAAGAAAAAAATCTTGACCAATACGTCAGAATAAACTGGATCAATCGTAAGAAACTACATATGTTAGGACCTTCGAAATTGGTGAACTGTCTCAACATAAAGGTGTCGTACGGACGGGATCCTTCTTAGTGAGTAGATCCAATGCATTGATTCTGACCTTGGAATTGGTGAATGTCTCAAAATAAAGGTGTGGTACGGACGGAATCCTTCTTAGTGAGTAGATCCAATGCATTGATTCTGACCTTGAATTGGTGAATTGTCTCAAAATAAAGGTGTCTTACGGACGGGATCCTTCTTAGTGAGTAGATCCAATGGATTCATACTGACCTTGGAATTGGTGAACTGTCTCAACATAAACGCGTTGTACGGACGGGATCCTTCTCAGTGAGTAGATCCAATGGACTGATTGTGACCTTGGAATTACTCTAAGGCGCGCGACGAGCTGACAACGCGGGGTGCGTTCAGAACGTCTTGTCGGAGGAAGCAATCTCCTGGAGCTCCACGGCGCCGCCTGGCTACCTCCGTCATGGAAGCGTGGAGGCACGCCGCTCCAAGTCGCGTGACTACAACGCGTGCTACAACGTTCCCTTTCTCGCCGCTACCGGTCTTCCCCTACGCCAAGGAGTGAATTATTATCGGAGGAATTCACGTGGGCACGGCGCTCGCAACATAATCTCCGCTTCCTTTTTCGTGAGAACAGCGGAAACGCACACCTTACGTGAGGGGTTGCCAGGGAAGATCTCGTGTAAGTGAAGCTAGTCTGCCAGCTGTGCATGAACTGGTTAGTTGGTTGATAGTGATTCCGGGCGCGTCAACTACTCAGGTCGTTATTTCCGTACGTGTAGTGCATTTTTTCCTCGGCAAGAGAGAACTCTGTTATAGTGAACCTGAACCTCGGCTATAGTGAACGTAGGAAATATGTCAAGAAAATTAATTGGATCTGTTATGTTATTAGGCGATTAAAAGTGCCTTAGGAGAGTGGGATAGTGTTCCAACAGAGCAAGAGTCATTCAAAGGTGCCAAGACTGCATTACGATTCTTAGAGGCAGGACAATGGAGAAAAACCTAATGAAAAATGTAGGAAGCAGATAATTGAAAATAATTGAACTTTTGCGCACAAATAGAGATATTGAATTTTCCAGTTCTGCTGTTAATGAATTTTGCGGTAAATGAATAAAATCAATCATTGTGGACAAATTTCATTTAATGTTGACGGATAACATTTCGGATATAGTGAACCAAAAATGTCAGTCCTCAGAAACTCACTATAACCGGAGTCGACTGTATAGATTGATAATTTATTTACTTTGCTTAGGGCATTAAGCCCGGTGACAAATTTCTCACATTTATCTACATCTAATATACTACAATAATGAACACTAAAATACATACAATACAATACATTATACAAAATTATTCTATTTAAGGATGCCTACTAAATGCAAACACCCTCTACAGACTGATATTATCGCTTACAGCACTATTACTAGACCTTTTATATAGGTATATTATTTTGCATTTTTTGTCCATTTCAACTAATTGGTCAATTTTTTAGCCTTTTAACATAATGCTGATTTCATCGATTTTTATGTCATTTTTAATGGTATTTGCTTCAAATCATATTACGAGAACAACAAATGTTTTTCACAGAATTACTCAGTTGCCTATTCTGTTTGTTCGCTTACAATTGTTTTGACAACCTTCGTGAGTATGTAATTCTTGTGGCGTGTATCAGCGCCATTGCCGGTTCGGCCGATTTCGGGATAACTAAAGAAAGAGATTTCCTGGTAACAAACAGTCCAAACCAAAAGTTTGCAAGCTGAGTTCACAGGAATGGAATTAGCCTTGAATACATCAGTAACAAATCCAACAGCTTCGGTTCTTCATCCGAACCGTTTTTATCTTATTTTTTACATCATTTTTATTTGGTTTTAGGGCATATTTAAAGCATTTCAAGACCATTTTATTGATTATTTTTGGCGATGTTTTAGATCATCAAAATCCATTACTATCCACGACTGTACACAGGCAGCCGTGGTGTATTGGAGCTGTGAATCGCCTCTGCTCCGTCGCGCGTGCTTGCGGAGAGCGACAGCGGCGCCCGAGAGGGCTGGCGCGAGACGCGGGGGGGGCGGGCGGGGCGGGCGGGGCGGGCGGGGCGGGCAGGGGCGGGCGGGCGGGCGGGGCGGGGCGGGGCGGGGCGGGGCGGGGCGGGCGGGGCGGGGCGGGGCGGGGCGGGGCGGGGCGGGGCGGGGCGGGGCGGGGCCGGGGGCGGGCGCCCTCGCTCCTGCCCCTCACCCGCCCCGCGCTTATAAACATGTAGGCGGCGGCGGCGACGGTGCGCGACGCGGCCTCCAGGTAACGAGCCCTGCAGTGCGCGGGTAAACAAGTAAACAACTGCCTGCCCCAGCCTCCCTCCGCCCCAGTTGCGCTGCCCGACACGCGCCGCCCTGCGCGCCAGCAGCCAACTTGATATCCAGACGCCAGAGCTCCCCTTCGCTGCCCGCGCCGCCGTCTCCACCTCGTCAACCACCATAAGCAGTCACTTCCGACTTAATCTAATTAGATATAACATGTAGTAACTTCACAATTCATTGCGGCTAGCATTGAGTTATCATTGGGAATTTACATGTCACTCGTACAAAAGCGGCGGTAGCCGAATGTCACTCGTACAAAAGCGGCGGTAGCCGAATGTCACTCGTACAAAAGCGGCGGTAGCCGAATGTCACTCGTACAAAAGCGGGGTAGCCGAATGTCACTCGTACGAAAGCGGCGGTAGCCGAATTCGTTTATTACGCTCCGTGAAGTGACGAAGGTTAAGCGAATTCGAGACTCGCGGGTTCGTGGTTGGGTGACCGGCCAGGAATCCCGGGATCTAACGGCATCGAGCCCCTGGTGGAAGGGATAAAAGGCACTGACTGACTGCGATGTGACGAGACTTGACAAATATTTAAAAAAAAGCACATTAATGGAGGATTACTACCCAGTGCAAAGCGCTCAACGCCCCTTAAAGGGCTTGGAGACGCGTTGCGTCAAGGTGTAGACGCAACAAATTTAAATAATAAAAAAATGTTGGTAATTATTAAAGTTATGTTCGAGACGTAAATGTACTGATTTTTTTAATTAAACTTTTATTTACAATCCGTTCGTACATCACAACAATAAGCAAATTTTTTAAAATAGTAATTAACAATGGTTGAAGAAGATACTCAGTAGTATCTTCTCTCACCGCCACGTCCCGAGACAAAACATACACTATACATACGGGACTAATGACGCTGATAGTCGACGCGCCCGGAATCACTAACCAATCAGTGGAGTTGGTGTGTTCGAAGAGGCCAGACCGGGAGCGGTAGCTCAGTGCATCAACTGATGTCACTGCAGCACCTCTGACCGGGAGGTCCTAGGTTCCCACTCCCCACGGAACTAGCTTTTCAGCTAGTTCGAATTCAGTCGCTGTCTGGAGGAGAATTCTAGCGGCCGGCTGCTCTGATCCGTAGTTTTCCGTGGTTTCTATGATCAACACCAGACGAGTGCTGGAGCAGTACCCTACCAAACGGGCCACGGACCGCGCGCTATCTGTCCTTTCCATTCCTTGTCCTATCCTCTCCCCTTACACACACACTTAAACTAACATACACTACACTAACACATTTCCGGGAGACCGGCGTGAGCTTAGAGCTTGTCCCGGCTAGGGCGGTGCCCCGCTTGTGGGAGAGTCCTGGTTAGGAGGAAACCCCACTAGCCGACGGTAGGTCGGCGCCGGAACTCGCCATCCAGCGGGGGAAGATCACCGCCCTCTCCCGAGAAAAAAACATGCACTACACTAACGGGACTAATGACCGAAGCAGTTGAGGCGCCCGGAAACACGAAAAAATCAATCAATCAATCGAAGAGGCCAAGGTGATTCATGCCGATCAAAAACGCTCTCTCGCGTTAACGTAGACTTTGCCATCGATAGACACGAAACATACCGAACTGCAAGTGCCACTTCGGACCGCGGGTCGGGCTTCGCGCTCCGCACGCCAGAGCGCATCGACCTCGCGTCGCGCGGTGTCGCCTGCCGCGGGGCGGCCAGGCCGCCTCCATAATTAAGGAACAATGGATGTCTTCCTGGCCGCTCGTCCAGCCCGCACTTCGGTCGAGTTCAGCCCGCGACCAACTGGCGCGGTGTTCGTAATTACTATTTTATGGGCTTCTACATGCACTCTTATGCAAATGAACGAACCCGCGCCGTGCGTAAGCAGACGAAGAATTAGATTGATTGATTTTTTTCGTGTTTCCGGGCGCGTCAACTGCTCTGCTCATTAGTCCCGTTAGTGTAGTGCATGTTTTTTCTCCGGAGATGGCGGTGATCTTCCCCCGCTGGATGGCGAGATTCGGCGCCGAGCTACCGTCATCTAGCAGGGTTTCCCCCTAACCAGGACTCTCCCACCAGAGGGGCACCGCCCCAGCCGGGACAATCTCCAAGCTCTCGACCGGTCTCCCGGGATATGTGGTAGTGTAGTGAATGTTAGTGTAAGTGTGTGTGTGTGTGTGTGTGTGTGTGTGTAAGGGGAGAGGATAGGACAATGAATGGGAAGGATAGATCGCGCGCGGTCCGTAGCCCGTTTGATAGGGTACTGCTCCGGCATTCGCCTGGTGTTGATCGGAGAAACCACGGAAATCTACCGATCAGAGCAGCCGGCCGCTAGAATTCTACTCCAGACAGCGACTGAATTCGTCCTAGCTGAAAAGCTAGTGTCGAAAATCCTGCCGCCGTGGGGAGTGGGAACCTAGGACCTCCCGGTCAGAGGGGCTGCAGTGACATCAGTTGATGCACTAAGCTACCGCTCCCGGTACGAAGATTTAGAGAAACGCTCCGCAGTTAGAAACATTAGCAGTTTTACGAGACGATCGTCACAACCGTGGTGCGGCTTATTCAACATTTCGGAGCAGAATGAAGGATTTTGCGTATACGGTTATTTTCCTTCAGCGCCACAGTTCTTAAGCCGATTTGGTTGCGAGCAAAATAATAAAACAAGTAAACCTCACCCCACATACACACCATTACTGGAGTGGCAAGGCGAATGGTAACAAAATAACATAAAAAAATGCGCGCTGAACATAGAAAATACTTCGTCGCCTGAACGTAGATTTTGAACTTCGAAATCCCACAGCTTTTTCCGCGAAGCGTCTGCCAGAAAAGCGGTCGAAAAGAGGTCCACTTCTTCATCTATTTCGGTGAAGCCTTATTCCACACCAAACGACTTCGCAACAATTTTCCGAGAAACTTCGCCAGCGGCGTGATGAAGTTGACATCTCACAGAAAGGCAGTGCCGCCCGTGGAGGCGTGAACGTCAAAAGCCCCGTTGGGATGGGGCGGGGAGGAAGGGCGGGGAGGAGGCTGGAGAGGAACCGACGGCGGGCGGAAAGGAAAAAATAAAAGCAGTATGAAGAGGAGCTCCAGAAAATATGAGGGCGAGATTGGAAAGAAAGAAAAAAAAACTGCTATCCAGTTGCTGATGAATGCACTAGATGTGTGAAAAAGAAATGCAACAAGAACTGAGCAAGATTAAAGTACGCTTTAAACAACCGATATAAAAGAATAATTGTTGTAAATTAATGTGATATGTTTTCAACAATTTCTAACATTCAGATTGTTGGCACTGTTCAATATCTACTTAACAATATTTAACAATCCTTCACAATACATATTCGGAAAAATTGAAATTAACACCACAGTTCATTATTTATTCCTCACTGGATGTTGAGGGTATTGGAAACAGATGTTCATGGTTAGAGGGATAAGCATTCATAGACTAGCGACGGATGCGGAGGTTACAAGAGAAAACGAAATGAAATGAGAAAACGAAGGAGAGACGACGGTGGGCAACACGAATTATCAAGTGAGACAGCGAACAAGCGAACAGAGAACACGAGAAGAAGACAGAACCGTCCGAAGTTCAGAAGAATCCCGATGTTAGCAAATTTTCCATACCAGCTTCATAGCTGGGTCGAATTCAAACACTGTCTGGAGGAAAATTTTAGCGGCCGACTGGTCTGATAGGTATTTTCCATGGTTTCTCTAATCAATATAGGCGATCGCAGAGCAATACCTTAACACGGGTCACGGGTCCGAGAGCAATCTCTCTGCAAATTTGATCCCCGCCTTTACACGTACACACATATGGAATCCAGCTGGAAAATAACACCGTCGTCTCCCGGGATATATAAAAGAGTTACTCACAACGGGACTACTTTGACTGGTCGGTAAACAAAGGAATGTCATGGAGGGCGATGTCATTAGAAATGATAGTGATCAAGCCATTTACAAATTAGCTAACTATACACGAACGCACTGACAAAATGGGTGCAGGAACGTAACTTGCAGTTATATTGCCAGCAGTGGCCAAGCAGTAGGTGTCAAAGGGGTCCCTTGTTAGAGTAATCTCTCTCTATAGCACACAACTACGCTTTCGGGACTAGTAACCTGAGCATGTGGCTCGCCAGGGGTGGTGCGGTTCGGGGCGGGGAAGTGCGGGGCGGGGCGTGGATGAGAGTGGCAGGGCGCGGAGGGCAGGAAGATGAAGAGAGAGGGCAGGGAGGAAGAGGGGGAGGGGAAGAGAGGGGCGGGAAGGGAAGAGAGGGGCGAGCGGAAGGCGCGGCGGGGCGCGAGAGGGGCGGGGCGTGGATGAGAGTGGCGGGGCGCGGAAGAGAGGGGCAGGGAGAGGAAGAGAAGGGCAGGGGGAGGACGAGAAGGGCAGGGGGAGGACGAGAAGGGCAGGGAGAGGAAGAGTGGGGCGGGTGTGGAAGAGAGTGGGGAAGGGGAAGAGAGGGGCGAGGGAAGAGAGGGGCGAGCGGGAAGAGAGGGGCGGCGGGAGAGAGGCGGTTGGGGAGGAGGGGGGGGGGGGGGGAGAGGGGGGAAAGGGGGAGAGGAGAGTGGGGGGTGTAACGTCCTCGTTATCTTGCCTTATTAACTGGCCGTTACAACTTTCTATATCCATACAACATCCTTTTTTTATGTTGTATCTTTATCATGTTGTTTATTATATTCTTTGAAGTTCTTCACTTCAGATATCATATGAGATAGATTCTTTCTTTTAAAATAACAATTTATTTCACCTTTCAGAGGTTACATACAATTCATTCAATTTCAACTTTTGATCAACATCGTTTTCGTCTTTCAATCTCTCAACCTTTTTTATATCATATCAATACTCTCTGTTACTATCGTAACCTTTAACAATGTTTCCAATATTTATTTACATCTCATGTTAACTTTGGCAAATCCGCCATATATCATATCAATACTCTCTGTTACTATCGTGACTTTTATTTTATGACAACTAGATTAGTCGAAATGAATTTGCGGAACCTTTATAAACAATCAGCATTTCCATGTGCCTTTCCATGTCTATCTGAATCTGAACGTTATATGCTGAAATATCAAACTCCATCTTAAAATTTTACAATTTGCATTTGTTTTTCTTTTATATATTTGAGAGTTAACTCTTTCTCAATTTATGACACAGGAGACTATCTTTATCTGCAACTAGCTTCTGAAAAGATTCCAATTCAGTATTATAAACTTTATTGACAGAATTTAATTTCCCCTGCAAGGAATTAATGTTTTTCTGCAATTCAGAATTATCATCACGTATCCTTTGAACAGTACCAGTGAGCCCGGAAACTACTGCCACTTTTGACGAAAGTTCTTCATCTTTCAAAATTATTTCTTCTTTTAAAAAAGTCACTTTACTCTCAGTATCTAGAAGTTTCGCATCTTTCTCCTCAATTTCTTTCCTGAAAGACTCACGTTCTATATTGATTGTTTCAGATAATTTGTTGATTTCTCCTATTTTCTCATCAAGATTCTGGTTCTTGACAGCAATTCCGTCCCTTAATTCAAGAATTTCTTTATTATCCTCACCGATTATCATTTCCCTTTTAGCTAACATACTATCTTTCTCAACAAGTAATGTTTTCTTGTTCTCTATTTCTTCCTCCAAAACCGATACTCTTTCCTTCAATTCAATAATCTGTTCTTCTCCAGATTTGACTTCATCCTTCAAAGATAAACATTCCAAATCAATTGAAGTCTTGCAAACAGATAGTTCAGAATCCCTTTCTTTCACAGCTCCATCTTCGTGAAATTTGGTGAAATATTTACTCTTGTCATCTATATCATACTTTTGATTTTCTATTTCCATGGATTCTCCATTCTCTTCAGACTCTTCCTTTTTGACTTTCTTTCTTTTATTTTATTTCTAATATATACTCATCTCTGTCTAACTTATCTGAAACTATCACACTTTTCCATAAACCTTTCCAAATTGACCACAGATTTCCACTTCTGCTACCAGCAAACATATGGGATTTTCTGTTAAGGAGTACATACCCAGACACTTTCTCAATATAATGTTCTTTTCTAACATTTTTCTTCCTATTAAATCTATGAAGCACCAGAATCACACAAATTTTCAATTTTTCCATTTATATAAACTTCAGACGTATAAGGTGCAATAAATCTTTACTAGGAAGTTTTAAACAATTAACGTGCTCAGATCCTATATTCTTTTCAACCAATTTTTATATTTTGGGCAAAATGGTTTTATATGTCCTATACCGTTACAAAAATAACAATGTACTTCTTTCCTTTCTTGAATCCTTCCTCAATTTCCTGTTTTGTATCAACTTTTTTATTACTTTCCTTTTGAATTTTGGATTTCTCATAGAATTTGGTAGTATCAGCTGATTTATAAATCTTATTTTTTTGTTCTAGTAAATATTGATCACAAGTCTTCAATTTAAAATTTTCTCTAGTGATGTCATAATTTTCTAATTCTTCAACTATGTCACGAGGTTTTGTATATTTAGTCCATTTGCTAACTAGATGCTCTTTAACTACAAACGGAACGCATCGTTTTATTTGTTCCGTTATTAGTAATTCCTTTATTTCCTCAAATGAGTATACATTTACGCCTTCTAACCAACCATTAAGACTTATTTTTAGCTCATAAGCAATATCTTTCCACGTTTTATCTGGTGTTTTTCTGATCGAAAGAAATCTCTGTCGTAATTTTTCTGCGTTACTTTGTACTTACTCAATAATATTTTCACTATTTCATCATAATCTTTTACTTCCCTACCATTTCTCTCGTTATATATTTCCGCATCATTTCCGCAAATGTGTCATTAACAAAGTCCCCATTGGTCTTTAGAAATGTCATCAGCAAACAAAATTTTCAAATTGTTGAAGGTATAAAGAAATATCATTTTCATTTGATTGAAAATGTTTCATACACTAATGTGAGTTTCAAGGAATTTTACTTTGTAATCCCTGAGTTAATTGACCTTCATTATTTATATTGTTTGTTTCAGAAGTATTTCTCGACATCACCTTACATTTTCCAACTCAATTTTTGCCAGTTCAATTTCGTGTTCCTTTCTCGTTCCTCTTTCTATCCTCCCTTTCCCTTTCTATTTCTCCTTTGTAATCTATCCTCCTTTCTCGTTCCTCCCTTTGTAATCTATCCTCTTCCTCCAACCTTACCGTTTCTAAAATCTCTTTTACTATAGTTTCATCATAATCCTCTGTTTCCGATATTTTTATAATATTCTTAACAGTTTCTTTCTCGAAACCTCGCAGTTCAATTCCTAGCTAAATTGATTAATTGACTTTTCTTACATTTGTTTAAAAAGCCATTATCTTTGTTTGACTAGTTCGACAAGGAAACACACTTAAATTAATCTATCTGAATACCCGTTTCACACATCAGCTGTCACTCACGTTTCAATCGACAGTTTCTAGGCTTCTTCAAAATCTTCAGATATGGTTAAAACATTCCACAGTTCTCCTTCGTATAATGTTTCACTCCACGCAGAACCACCAGTTTCAATCTGACAGTTTCTAGGCTTCTTCAAGATCTTCAGATATGGTTTAAAACATTCCACAGTTCTCCTTCGTATAATGTTTCACTCCGCAGAACCACCACTGCAATTAATACGTCTTGATTACCAACCACAGCAACCAACACTGATTCTTTGAACACTCTTTCCGCGAACTACAAATCCAGGCACACCGCGTTGTTCCACCAAGTTGTTGCAACCATTTCTTCTAACAATTTCTACGTCGTACCACCGCTTCTTCTAACAATTTCCACGTCGTACCACCGCTGCCACCAATTTTGTAACGTCCTCGTTATCTTGCCTTATTAACTGGCCGTTACAACTTTCTATATCCATACAACATCCTTTTTTTATGTTGTATCTTTATCATGTTGTTTATTATATTCTTTGAAGTTCTTCACTTCAGATATCATATGAGATAGATTCTTTCTTTTAAAATAACAATTTATTTCACCTTTCAGAGGTTACATACAATTCATTCAATTTCAACTTTTGATCAACATCGTTTTCGTCTTTCAATCTCTCAACCTTTTTTATATCATATCAATACTCTCTGTTACTATCGTAACCTTTAACAATGTTTCCAATATTTATTTACATCTCATGTTAACTTTGGCAAATCCGCCAACGAAGTTGAAACGTTACAGGGCGGGGCGGAGGGGCGTGGTGTGTGAGTGTGGAACGGGCAGGGGCGGGGCGGTGGCGAGGCAGCCAGCGAGGCCGCGTGGCCTGGGGCTGGCGGCCGGCCAAGCGCCCGCTGCGCCTCGTGACGTCAACGGGAGGCGACGGCGACAGCGGCGGCGAGAGCGCGGGCGCGACCCCAGGCGCCTGGAGGCTCGCCCACGCCCCCCCCGGGGCCCCCCGGGACCCCGCCCCCCCCCCCCCGGCGCCGCGCGATATTGAAGCTGCACACAGGCCGCTGCAGGGCTCGTCTTCGCTTTGGAATCGCCTGCGCTCGGGTCATAAACCCCTTTCCCAATCGAATTTCAAAACAATTTCACAACAGTGTTTTGTCTCTTCAGTGATTTCTTTCCAATATTTCGACATATTTATTTACACTGGTTTTGGCTTCGACGGTATCGTGGGACTTATCACAACAGCCTTTAAAAAAATTGGAACTTGCCGGTCAAAATTGTTTTTTTGTTTATACACTTCGCACCTTTTATCTCTAACCAAGCATTAGTGAATAAGCACTCTTTAGAATTATCTCATTGCCAGTTCTCATGGCATTGCATGTCACAAAGGAAAGAATTAACATTTATATCACTCTCACGCAAGAGACATCGTGGAACACCTAGCATTTTCCGCGCTCACAACACTCCTAAAACCACCAAAATCGACAAGATCGAAATTTACTGTAGCCTTGAAAAAACATAACCTACACTTCTGAAAGTACAAGAAATATTCACTATTAAATGGCACTGCTAAGAAGTCGTAGTGACTAAAATTATTAACAGTATTTATTAATATTAAGCAAGGCTATCATGTAATTGTGTTACAAATTTTCTGAATTTTACTTTCCCGTAACAGCGTATGCACATGAAGTGTCCCAACAATTTTTTACGCCAATAACTAAATTAGCTTGAACAGTAGAATCCATCATTACACATCGCTGTCGGTTCGCCTCTTTCTTGAGGTGGTTCTTCAAGTTCCAAACACAATACAAATACATTGCTCAGAGATTCATAATCAGGGATTAATCGGCAATATTAACTTCCTCGTTTCCAGTATTAGGGCTATATCTAATGTTCCACGAAGTCTCTACTATTTGGGTTTTATATAGTGGATATCACATGGATATTCAAGAGGTCTACACTCAAATGTATATTCTCTAGCAAATTCAACCCAGTTCTCGTCTCAACAAACCCGTGTCCATGGCAACCGACAATCCATGTCGATTCTTCCCACTACAGTTATTTTCCAGGAATTACACACCACTCCTACAAAATTTATACATACATATCGCAACAAATTGACAGTTTGGTTTCTCCATAGTACAATTTTTAATACTCCGCCAGCAGCTTTCGCATCCCCAGCTGGAGCCGCTTCGGCTCGTCCTGTAAACACCCCACCCGCGTTTTGAGCCTGGGCTCGCCGTGGCTATCTCCGCCGAGGAAATCCGCCGCTCGCGCCGCTTGTCTCGTCGCCCCCGCTTCCGCCCTCGCCGCCGCCACCCCCGGGATCCGCATCCTGCGATACCCCCGTCCGCCTCCCTATCTACCGTTGCCAGAAACCTAAATTCCGGAACATGACAAAACAGCCATCCTCAGCACTCCCCGGGATACTTTGTTTTGCAAGCAAGAAGAGGACGTTAACCCTACTTCTATGGAAGTTAACAAAGTAGAAGCTGTAATGTAACCTGGTATACGAGAGACGGAATATGTGACCATACTACGATATCCCTGTAATACGCAACATGGAAGAAAATGAAGTAAAAACAGATCTCAAAGATCGTGTCTGCCAATTACTAAAATAAATCAAGAATATGTTTATACTAAAATTCTGTTTCAAATTATAAGTCAAATGCCACAAATCAAAATAACGAACTTTGAAGTGAGAAATTTTAAGCTCCCCATCTAATATCATAATTTGATTTAAGGTCGCTTTTCAACAATATGGTCATACAGCGACCGCCGTGATTATTTTAACTGTAGAGGGAACTGTTGAAAGAACACGTATGGACAACACCAGCACACACAAACATCCACGCCCGAGACGGGATTGGAACCCGCGACCCTGCGAGCCGAGGCAATTACGGCCGTTCAGCCTTAGACACCTCGGTTACCCAGGCCGGCCCACACCAACCCTAGTTACCAACTGATTTCTAAACCCAACATCACGTTTCTGACATTTTATTACGCTTTCATTTTGATCGAGAAAAACTTGGACCTTTCTCATATCATTTCTTACTACTTAAAATTTTCACCGCACACACTTCTGTTTAATAGGCTGTTCAAGAGGGGGATGAATACTAGTTAGAAAACTTGGACAATATTGGAGAAATTCACATCGTTTTAATACACTTTCCTGAGACATTTCTCTACAACAAAAATACGACTATAAAACCACAGACTCCATTAAATGTGTTACGAAAAAGGAAAGCTAATAAGTAATAATTTTCACTATTATTTCCCTAAATTTTCTGGAACAATGTCACGTACTTCGACGTTTCCTAGAATCGATTGTCATTCCCCACCTTCAATTACACAGCTCAAATACAGCGATCGTCTTTGTTGCTTGGTAGATCAGTGATTCCGGCGAGTCAACAGCTTACGTCATTAGTCCCATAAGTGTAGTGCTTTTTTTCTCGGGAGATGGTGGTGATCTTCCCCCGCTGGATGGCGAGATTTGGCGCCGACCTACCATCGGCTAACGGGGATTCCCCCTAACCAGGACTCTCCAACCAGCGCGGCATCGCCCCGGCCGAGACAAGCTCTAAGCTTCCGACCGGTCTCCCGGAATATGGGGTAATGTAGTGCATATTAATGTAAGTGTGCTTGTAATGGGTGAGGATAGGACAAGGAAGAGGAAGGAAAGGTCGCGCGCGGTCCGCGACCCGTTTGTTAGGGTACTGTTCCGGCATTCGCCTGGTGTTGATCCGAGAAACCACGGAAAACTACCTATCAGAGCAGCCGGCCGCTAGAATTCTCCTCCAGACAGCTCCTGCAGACTGAATTCGAACTAGCTGAAAAGCTAGTGTTGAAAATTCTGCCGCCGTCAGGACTCGAACCTAGGACCCGGTCAGAGGCGCTGCAGTGTCATCAGTTGATGCACTGAGCTACCGCCCCCGGTCCGCGATCGTCTTTCTGAGAGACTGGAAATTTCCTGACGGAATGAATAACATCTAATTTTACCCAATCTTCGATCTTGAAACGCGCCCAACTGTGGCTCCTCATTCGCAGAGGGAGACTGGATCAATCAAGCGCTACGATCTGCATCGTCGCGCTCACAGTTACGGCCAAGTTCGTGGGGCACACCAGCGCAGACGGCGTAATTAGCCAGTTGGCAGCGCTCTTCAACAAGTGTCTGCGGCCCTGAACCGCCGGCACGAGTCCTCGGTTCAAGACCACGCGGGACAGCGGCAGCGGCCTGACGCTGTGCCAACGCGTGTCCGGGTCCGCCCACGACTCCCATTGGAATAAAATTGACATTCAGGCGGAGACGAACCGAGCTGCTGACGTGCGCAGCTTGTCCAGGTAGCCACCTCTTCGCCGAACAGGCCATTTGTCTTGTTCTCAATCATGCTGATTATCATATCATATCTGATAATCATGCTCACTAAAATATTTGTATTCTCTAAACTTTTGAGGCTATTTCCAGTGTAAATATGGTATCGTTGATTTCAATATATATTCGATATAAATACATTACGTATTTGCGTTTAATGATTTCAAAAAATTGTACAATTTATATTTTTAACAACAATTGATGAATGGAATGGCATGAATTGATGAACCTGCCTTCAAAATTCATATTTCGTGCGAATAATATTTCATCACAATTTCGTGGAAGTATTTCAAATTGACTCAAAATAATCAATACAGTGATCTGACTGATAAAAACTCAAGAGAGGGATAACATATACATAAAAATGAACTTCTTTAGAATTAATAATGATTAGCATAGTTTTCAAGCGGCATACTTCAACACGAAAAATGTATTCCCATGAAACAAGCAATTTCAATTCATGAACAATACCAGAACCAAACGAATATCAGTCTTAGACCTGGACCGGGAGCGGTAGCTCAGAGCACCAACTGATGTCACTGTAGCGCCTCTGAAGGGGAGGTCCTAGATTCGAATCCTGACAGCAGATTTTTGACACAAGCTTTTCAGCTAGGTCGAATTCGGTCCCTGTGTGGAGGAGAATTCTAACGGCCGACTGCACTGAGCGGTAGTTTTTTGAGGTTTCTCCAATCAAAACCCGACGAATGCCGGAGCAGAACACTAAAAAATGGGCCACAGACCGCGCACGACCATTCCTTCCTCTTCATTGTCCTATCATTTCTCCTTACACACACACACACACACACACACACGAGATCGGTCGGAAGCTCAGAGCGTGTCCCGGTAGGGGCATTGAACTGCTGGTGGGAGAGTCATGGTTAGGGGGAAACCCCGCCAGCTGGCGGTTGGTCGGCGCCGGATCTCGCCATCCAGCGGGGGCCATCACAGCCATCTCCCGAGGAAAAAATGCACTACCATCACGGGACTAATGACCTACGCTGTTGACGCGCCCGGAATCACTAACAACTAATCAACCAACTTGGACCTGGAAAAAACTTTAAATTATTGGGAAGAAAATCGTACAATCAAATACTAATGTTTTAACCGCCAATTAAAACACAAGCCACGACGCGCTCTCTGTCGAATAACCATAAATCAAGAGACAGCTGCTCACTTGCCGCATCATCAATGACGCAGACCGAATCCTGCACAATGCAGCTCTCGTGACGGGCATCGCTAGTTGGTGCGCACGACCGCCTGAGCGTCTTAGCGGCACGCGCTGCGGCCAATGAGGCGAACCCCAACGCCGCTGGGGCGACCACGCAACGCAGATTACGCGACGTCCTCCGCAACAGTTGAGCACCTCTCCTCACACGGGTACGCAGTAGAAATGGGCTAACAGCTTTTCTTCAATAGCTGTTATCACAAAAGCAGCTGACTCGTAATAACTGTTGTTATTAATCACAGTTGAAAAACAACAGATCCATGACCAACAACCTAACATGGTCGACTGCTAAGAGTTAAAGCAGTTGTAGCGACTGCTAAGAGTTAAACACGCAAAACGAATAACGTTGGTACACCGTAAATCTTGTGCAGCTACCTTACGGCGCTTCCTTGCACTACTTTCCCTAACATGTTTGGACAGTTGGCGGTGTTCAGACGACCTGCACGCCAGCTTGCGGGCCGCATCTCCCACAAACTAATCACCACCTCATGCGGAACCAGCTCTAAGCTCCCGACAATTGTGATGGTGTAACTCTCAACTGGTCTCCGGGCCAGAACGTGTGTGAAGTGTATGTACTACAATAACGTTGTTGTGACATTGAAGCTCTCGATCGGATGACAGTGTCACAGATGACGAAGTGTAAACGGACCTAATGTTTAATCATCTACAGACTTAATATTTTGAAAGAAGTATAGATGCGGCATCCCTCATTTGGAGGCGCTTCGGTTCGAGACGGATTGACCGTGGCGCAATGGCTTGAACTTAACGTCACTGTAGTGATGTTCAAGCCCCCCATGTCAACGGTTCATGTTTCATGAAATATAATGCCATATTCCTCACTTGGAGACGCTTCAGTTGGCGACGGCGGGGGGGGGGGTTCCAAACCTGGAGAATACGCGGCGCTTGACCGTGGCCGTAGCGCAAAGTCTTGAACTTAAACGTTCGACGTCAAGCTCCCGATTGGACTACAACGTCACAGATGACGAAGTGTCAACCGACTTATTGTTTGTATATTGTGTATATGTATCAATATATACATATATAATACATATATATATAATATATACATATATACATATATATATACATATATATATATATATATATATATATATATGGCCACATGCTTCATTTGGAGGCGCTTCGGTGGGAGGCGGGGGGGGGCGTGCGGCGCTTGACCGTGGCCGTTGCGCAAAGGCGTAAAAAGCGAGCAGCCAAGCACTCAAAAGTGAAAGTGGGCGGCGTCGGCGGCGCACAAGAGGGCGCGCGAGCGTCGCGGCGGCGGCGGCGGCGGCGGCGGACGCAATCGCATCGAAGCGAATCGCGCTCGGGACTTGGAGGTCCCGGGGAAAGTGGAGCGCGTCATTGGGAATTACCCTTTCGTCATGGCCTTCACATCCCTTGCGCAACGCCCCCCGATGCTGTGGGCGCTAGACGACCGCGGTTTCAGTAAACGTAAATAACCACCATTCCAACCCAAGACCAATCTTAGCAGGAGTGCCACAAGGATCACCCCTATCACCTACCTTATTTAATTTATATATTGCAGATATTCCCAAACTAAACGACATCCACATTGCTCAATTTGCTGATGATACACCCTTTTATAACCGGTCTTTCACTTACTGATTGCAGCAACAAAGTTCCATTGTATCTTAACCTAATAGACAGCTGGGCTTCAAAATATAAAAGCCAACGCAATCCAACCAAAACGGTTGCCAAGATCTGCACACTCCGTCCACACTCACCGTCCAAACGTAGGGAGTTCCATCCAATTTATCTCGACCTGCCAATCTCATCAATGGAAAGAATAAGCGACAGTCATTGTCAAAAACTAGGATAAAATTACTAAATGGCTAAAATTGTTATAAATTGTGAATGGTAGGTCTAATAAATTGTGAATGGTATTCATGATTGGCGTAATTATACACGTACTGCAGGTTAATCATACGATTACAGTTGTGAGAGAATGATTTATAGATGCCGGATGTAAAATATTACCGAGAAAGAACTATGCACTTTCATATATCATTGAATTTTTTTAAAATAATTATTACCAGCATTTTGCATCACATTTATACCAAAATTTGTCTTACCTGTGAGTTTTTTCTACAATACCGCATTAAGTACATATAATATTTTAACAAAAGTACGGAGTTCCGTACACTAGACGTCAAACAAAAAGTTTCGGATGGTTGCAAAACTCGCTGTGTATTTGTTTATGGCAAGAACTGGGACAGGGCATTCCAGGAAATGCACATGTGTAAAGAGAAGTTACGAAAGGTGCAAAGTAGAGCAGCACCATCACAAACGCGTCACTGGATTTCCAAGCTTCCCTAGAAATCGAACGCATAATTAAGTGTTCTAGTTCATTACTTTTTACGAGTCGTCCTAATTCTAAAACACGCCTCTTACAATTCAAGCATGTTACACACCACAACAATGTGATGTGTCCGAAGTTATCAACGTACTACAACCTTTGTAATTCTTTTAGACACGGCATTGCTGCGATCTCAAAAGTGTAGAGCCTATATGTATTTATTAAGGAATGAAAACAAATAATCCGTAAGAGCAATATAGCATAACACTAATTGATTCAAATGTTAATATGGGATAAATGTTAAATGAAAATAAATGTTAATTATCGTTCAAGTATATTCAAGTTATCCGAAATAAAATATTTATTGGAAACGTTATAATATAGTCGCCGTTAATGCCTATTGATATGTGTACGCTATCAATTCTGTGCATTTTTGTCAAATACGTAACGCCATGAAACATCGCTGATCGATAATTTACAGACTAGTTAATAAATTTCCTTTGAAATCTCCAATGCTCGTGGCAGTGATGAAACGTGTAGAAACATACGGATGTTCCGCACTTTCAACGCTTATCATTAATGTTTTATTACTTGGTTTAAAATTGAATATTGCATTTGAAACATTTTTCCAGTAAACAAGTTTTCGGAATTTAACAATATGCGTGGTAAGATTAATTCCATTTGCTAATGCAATCGATGAGGTTCTTGTTTATTTGATAATTTAAAGAAGACTTACATTTTTCTTAAATCTCTAAGTTTATTTTATCATGTATTACCTTTCGCCATCCTTATTTTCTATTTTCTATGGAACGGGAAAGTCGTCACTACCTTAGACTCTGCCTCCGAAAGTTTCTCCACCTTGTTTTTACATCCACATCACATATTACTTCTATTCCTTTTTTACTTATTTAAGATCGCTTTTCAAATACTATGGTCATACAGCGATCACTGTCAGTGACATTAGGGGTAATTTATTACCAATACCAGTAATAATGCAATTAAAACCTTTAATCTATAGAAACAGTCCATTGCCATATCATTGCTCAATTGCAATATACAAAACCATTCTAAGACCGCTATTGCTGTATGCTTGTCCTATCTGGATAAATTCCGCAAAAACCAATCTAAAAAAAATTACAAATCATTCAGAACCAATTTCCAGAACCATTACCAATGCACCGTGGTTTGTCACGAATCACAGCTTCACAAAGAACTCAACTTAGAACTCATTGAACATCACATCACATACTTAGCCACCAACTTTTATTAAAAAAAAAAAAAATACCCCTACAATATATTCCTCAAATCCTTCTCCGAATTTAACCAGAATAGAGGACCCAATAGGCCATCCTCAACCTTATGTTAGATTTAAGTCTTAGAAATAAGTTTTAAATAAAAGTTAGTAAGTAAGTCTATCAAACATATGTAAAGTTTATACTAAAACTGACCTATGTACATCCAACAAAATCAATAAAATAAAATAAAAAAAAACAGTAATAACAGTTAACGGTATATGGACGTCCATGCCCCGGGCCGGCTTCAAACCCGCGACCTTTTAGGCACGAGGCAAGTACGGCCCTTCAGCCTTAGCTACCTCGGCTATCCACGCAGGCAATCCAATCATTCTCGCTGTCAGTTTGCGAATAATCCCTCCATTGCACTTACTTCTTTCCAAAGGGCGTCTTCCAATGCATCATCCCCGTCGCGAAAGCAGCTTGCGCAACTGCCCGCAAGGCCGCGGTAGCGTCGCGGGCGGGCAACGCCCGATTGATCAACCGATCGAGGGCAAACTCGCGCGAGGCAGAGAGAAAAAGCAAGAAGACGAAAAACCGGGATAAATAAAAAAAGAGGGGAAATAGAGCGTACTATGACTTGTACGAGCAAAAGATCCGACAGAAAAGTAGAAAATTAGGCAAATGAGCCTACAGTTAAGGGCGAATACTGAATAGAAAGGTATAATTAAAGAAATAAAGTAGTCGTACGAACACTAAGACTCGTTAACGTTCAAAAACAGGTGAAACGAAGGATCATTATTAACGTACTAACAACACAACAAATTAGAAATCGAATGCAGTACAAAAAACGACTAACATTAAAATAGGGAAGACGAGTTCAAATCGATATTAATAGGAACAAAGGAAGAGAAAGTCAAAGATCCAAGTTATTTATACAGAGAGAGTGAAGAAAGCTTACGAAATGTAATAACAGAAAGGAGTAAATATCCGCTACAAAGCGAAGCAAGGCCGTCTCAGCCAATCTGCAGTCATCTGGCGGTGGAAACGCTTAATAAAGTAGGCCAGCTCCCTGGGAGAGACGCGCCGCGACTAGCCACCCGATCACACCGCCCCGTCCTCCGGACCTCACCCTCATCTCGTCCCCGCCAGGGCGGGACGAAAGCCACGAAGAGCGTCGCTCCGCGCCCGCCCCCGCACTGAAGAGCCTCTCGCTCTTCGGGGCGCGTCTGGGACGGGTCGTGTCGGAACTGGTCGGGTCGTGTCGGGACTGGTCGTCTCGTGTCGGGACTGGTCGGGTCGTGTCGGGACTGGTCGGGTCGTGTCGGGACGGGTCGTGTCGGGATGGGTCGGGTCGGGTCGGGATGGGTCGTATCTGGGACGGGTTATGTCGTGACGAGTCGGGACGAGTCGGGACGGGTCGGGACGGGTCGGGAGGGGTCGGGAGGGGTCGGGAGGGGTCGGGAGGGGTCGGGAGGGGTCGGGAGGGGTCGGGAGGGGTCGGGTCGGGTCGGGAGGGGTCGGGACGGGTCGGGTCGGGTCGGGTCGGGTCGGGTCGAGACGAGTCGAGATGGGACGGAGCGGGACGGGATGAGCCGGGGCGTGCGAGACCGGAGGCGGCCACCTTTCATTGGACGTCGGCGACGGCAGAGGAGGAGGGAGCCGGTTCTGCTCGCCCGGCCACGTCAATGACGCCGCTCAATGGCGGATCGACCGCCTGCGCCCAGGGTCAGCCGGCGACTCCCGGGCACGCTGCCCCGTCTCCACGCACGTGCGCGCCCCCTGGCAGGGCAGCGCGCAACCCTGGGGCTTGGTCAGCTTCTTCCAATATTTTGTCCTCAACTTCAGTACATTTCATAAACAATTTTTCTCGCTAACAAATACACTATGCAGGCCCACAAAATAGATATTTTTCATAAGCATGCCTGTAAGTGTAAAGATGTGCTTGAAATTCTCAAAATTTATATTATTCTTAAATGGAAACGAAAAAAGTATTGAACGTAACATATGGATAAAGCTGTATAATTGCAATCGTGTTATATATGAAAACTGGCTCCTATCGTCGCTCGTTTTTTTGAACCTACCTTTCATGCTATTATACACGTTGTTATACACTCGTTTCGTTCATTACTGTAATTCTAGATACTATACATAATGTGAACAATTTGTTTTCTTTAAGGAAGAGGATACAATTAGATGAAGGCAACAAGTCAGTCACAGAGTACCCTTTAACTTTCTTTTTCTTTCTTTCAAAAATCAGCACTGTATGTAAGCGAAGTGCAACGTGAACCCCAAGTTAAGTACGGTGCAAGTCAATACGACCGCAGTGGCCCATTACCTTCACTTTCCGGCTAATGTCGCGGAGAGTAGAGCTTCGATTCTCGCTTCGAGTATTCAACTCCGAGGGGGGTCGAGACTCAAGGCGCAGGCGATGTAGTGTCCAATGGAACGAACAAACATACGCACGTATGATATAGACATTTCCACCCTTCCTTTCCCTTTTTATTTTTCTTCTTGCTCTTGTGCTTTTCATTCAAGAATCACAACAAGAAATAAATAAAATCAAAACAGTTTGAAATAAATAAATCATGCTTTCGGATTCTTTAGTTTTTAATGGAGTGTGATAACGAAATATCACTCGCGGAAAAAGTAATCATTTTCACATCGAATGACGGCAATACAAACGAATTCATTCCCTGATTTTTTTCGTACAGTTTCATATAAATTTACAATAATCCTTCATTATATGACACGTTTTCTTCAAATTTTTCCTTTCAGTTACAAGTCACAACTGCAAAAACTAATATTTTACATTATCAAGAAATGTTAACTAGTTCCTCATGTTCATCAATAAACTATTTCACTCAGAAATGCGCGTTCTGAACTAACAAGTCCTCATTCAAACAATTCCTCTTTCCTTATATTGTAATCAATCTCATTCTTAGTGCCTACCAAATATTTCCCGTTCTCATCTGAGACATCCCGCTTGAACAAGGAAAGTCTCACGGTCGTCGGAGTAGCGATGAACTGCACGAATTCCCGAGATAATTGTATTTGTCTCCTGGTGGGTTAATAATAATAATAATAATAATAACAATAATAATAATAATAATAATAATAATAATAATAATGCCAGTCCGGATAATCGACATTGCCAAGGCAGTAGTGCTGTGGCGACCTCGGGTTCCAATCCAGCCTCCGGCATGGTTGTGTGTGTGTATGTTTGTGTGTGTCGTCCATTCATCCTTCATTATCATCATCATTCCATGTTTCATCCCCCCAGGACTAACAACCCTGGGGTATAAAAATCGGATCCCTTGATTAGTGATATGCAAGACTTGCAACGTGATTAAAATGATACTGAGCCCGCGCAAGTGCATGTCCTGCGTGGTCCAAGATGGCATAGTCGCCCAATAATAATAATAATAATAATAATAATAATAATAATAATAATAATAAAAGCAATAATTCTCTCTTTTTATCCAGCCGACAGCCGGTTACCCTTTACGTCCCGATGGGACGCATATTCGACCATACACTAGACACCAACACACTTGCGGGCTCCTCTGATCTGGGGTCAGCAGAACGCGAGGCCCTCCGCGACAACACATACATACAAAGACAAGGGGCAAACAACCATGCCCAAGGCGGGACTCGAACCCGCGATCCTTCGGAGCGAAGCGCGTCGGTACTCGCTCTTAGCCACCTCGGCCATCCAAGTCGGCAATAATAATAATACTAATAATAATAATAATAATAATAATAATAATAATAATAATACCTAACAAGTTTTCTTTTCAAAAGCTGTCTCTCTGCCATTTGTTTCTCTGGCCTCCCGCGTCGCGGACTCCGGCACCCGCTCCAGGGTCGTTGAATAGACGGCAGCGGAAACAATGGAGAAGTTTCAACTAATCGCGAAAGGAGCGCGCGACTATAGGTCGACGGCGTTTCCCGTATCGAGTGTCCTAAATTCTCTAGTGAAATCGCTTCTGGTTCTCCGCGCCATCACCGCCGAGCGCGGCCGACCTTCGCGCGCTTTAGCCCACGTCAGGGGTGGGCAAAGCGCGGCCTCTACACTGTCGTTTTTACTCTGTTGCGTCTGGCATTTTATCAGCTGTCACGGTGCCATCCAATCGGGACCTTAAACGTCACTATGGTGACGTTTATGCTACCAATTGGATGGAACCGTCAACAGCTGATATGTGCCAGACGCACGGTTAAACAAAATCGGACTATATATAGTCTGAAGCTGACTTGTTTGCGTGTGGGGAACGGGGTGTCTTTGAAAGAATTGTTTTATTATTCTTGTTTGCCGTTAGTATTTTTGCATATTTGCATATATTAGATTTTTGCACTTGGAGCAATGTACTTGGGACAGCAGATAGTTGCGGACTAGGCGGGGGTGACGACAGCTTCCAAGAATACCGAGCACATTCCTCAGCCTCGCAATCAAGTCAGCTCCCAAATATACTTAGGTTTTTATAACCTGACCGTTGACGTAAATCAGCTAATGACGGTTCGTCCAATTGGGAGCTTAAGCGTCACTCCAGTGACGTCCCCGTGAAGATGGTTTAGCTCTCGATTGGATGTCACTGTAACAGCTGATTTACGTCAACTGCCAGATTGGTAAAACCCAAATATAAACAGCGATTTTCCATATTTGCCTGTGATAATTCATCAGCTGTTTCGGTGTCATCCAATCGGGACCCTGCGCGTCACTACAGTGAAGACACTAGTGTGGCGTTCAACCTTCCGATTGGATGACACCTAACAGCTGATTTACGTCACAAGCAGCTATGAATAAATCTAAGTACACTGTATTGGTCTACTGAAAAAATTAACATTCGTGGATCTGTTGGCTTTTTACCTAGCCTACAACAAACCCTATAGAAAAAAGGTTAAATGCACGAACAGGTATTTCTGATGCAGATTCTCTGCATAAGTGTTATCTAGAAGCTACTACTAGCCTAGCCTGTTTACTATTGTTCCTACTTGTACATCTCAAGCTCATTTTGACATAGCACTAATAAAATTATAGAATTGTAACTTAATATTTTAAATTTTCTGAATAAAAAGTAAGTTGCAGGCATGTTTGGCTCGCGAGCTGTTGGGAGTTTGACAATGTGACTTGCAGTAAAAAAAAAAGGTTGCGGACCCCTGGTCAACGCCGCAATCCAGGGGCGAAAAACTTTCCCCTAGGTCCGTTTTACACGGTCACTTTTTCATCATTTTTCTTCGGTACAGAAAAGTGATGGACCAGGATATAATTTGTTTGAAGAATGACGCATGTTTCATTTTTCTGTACAGATTTCATCCAGTTTGACTATCGAGCTCCTGTCGTAACTTTTTGGAACTTTCTTCTGGAATATAATGCTCGTTGTGCTATTGGTTTCTCTTGTACAGTTTCGAGAGCGTTCTAATGTGTTGAATTGAAATGTGAAGTAATTATTTAGTGAGAAATAAAAGATTCACTGTGTTCTAATGTCTAGTTCCGTGCTCGGTCCTAATATAACCTACCTTAATTTGCTACTTTAAATGCTATGTTCAACTATTCTTCGCGGCGCGCAGAGGAAATTTCCTCAAGATTATGTGCCGAAAACGAAATGATCGTATACAACGCCCATTCTCGTACTTTCGATACAGAAAGAACTGCATGTAAAACGGACGTCCCTTTCCCATCCATTTTCTACACAGACAAAATTATGAAAAAAATGAACGCGTAAAACGGACTTTACTCCCGAGAGTCTCCGACTATCAAATATTTGACATTTGTAGCAAGTGTAGCGTTCATATGTTAAAAGAAAACAGGACATTCGCCATTAACCATTACGATAATTAAAGGTAGATGAGAACACATGAGTGCTAATGGAAGTTACAAGAACTATATTGTTCTCAATTCCATTTAATGAACAGTGGATTGCTTTATCAGAACAAACGGGTTCTGAAACGCTAATGTGACTTCAGTATCCGACTTTTTACGGAAACTTACAAAACTCGACAGGCAAAGTAAATAGCCTAATAACCTATTAATGTTCGCTAAAAGATGAGAAAACACGAAATGAAAACAAAATCAATGAAGTAAGGGGAGAAATCAGGAAGTGGAAACGAAGTTGAAGCTCAAGCATCACAATCATTTTTTTCTCGAGCATGCCTTCCAGGGCTTACAAAAATCTGACTTGGCGGCGGGTTCGACGAACAACCACCCACTAATTCCCTATTGTACATGAACCCTACTAAGAGGACAAAAGGTAATAAAGTATATTATGCAACTCTGTTTCAGCTGATCACAAAGCATAGTAGGCATTAGCGGTTATCTTCTATCTACCTCCCAAACAAATATTGTTTCACACTATCGCACCTGAAATTTTCCGTGTTAAATGAGAGTTCCCGGCAAGAAAATCTGAGGATTCGATAAACGCGTCGCCTGCAACAGGGTCCACTAGATTTTGGCGGACCGGGAGACTACGTTTTCTGGGTAATGTTTTCGATGTTCCGTCTGGAGCACTTCAAGGTATAAATGATTTATCTACCTGATAAAGATAAAATGCACTTTATTATTAATTGGATTCTGCTTGAAAGTTATTAATTATCACAATATACTAGAAATTATTTTCCAAATTAGTCACATGTCAATGTGCGGTTGATTTGATAGTTCACGGTCATGATTCTAGGAGTGAAATCACACTCAGTTCCAAAACTCCATTCGGAACGTGTTCATGTTTTTGGTTGGTTAGCGATTCCGGGCACGTCAACAGCTTAGGTCATTAGTCCTGTACATGTAGTGCGTGTTTTTTTCCTCGGGAGATGGCGGTGATCTTCCCCCGCTGGATGACGAGATGCGGCGCCGACCTACCGTCGGCTAGTCGTAACAAGGACTCTCCCATGAGCGGGGCACCGTCCCATTCGGGACAAGCCCTAAACTCCCGACCGGTCTCCTGGAGTATGTGGTAGTGTAGTGTATGTTAGTGTAAGTGTGTGTGAGGGAAGAGGATAGGGCAAGGAAGGGGAAGGAAATATTGCACGCGGTCCGTGACCCGTTTGGTAGGGTACTACTCCCGCATTCACCTGGTGTTCGGAGAAACCACGGAAAACTACCGATCAGAGCAGCCGACCGCTAGAATTCTCCTCCAGATAGCGACTGAATTCGACCTAGCTGAAAAGCTAGAGTCGAAAATCCTGTCGTGGTCAGAACTCTAACATAGGACCTCCCGGTCAGAGGCGCTGCAGTGACATCAGTTGATGCACTGAGCTACCGCTCCCGGTCCGTGTTTATGTAAGACGGGGAATCTGTTTTCACACGTGGTTAACGCGTACGATGCCTTCAGCCGATAACCCCTTACGTAAACTTCACTCTCCCCGATATTTATCGGTAGAGCTGTTCCTTCATACTGAAACAACGTCAACGGTCGGAAGGTCGTTCGGTTCTGTCAGCCTCGAAGGAGAGCCGAAAATTGGGATCTCAGTTACCGATATTTCGTATGCGAAAAAGGAAAATTATGTTAATGAGCTTTTGTGCTTAAGTGAAAATATCGTTAAAGTGCCCGTAATCGACTAGTATCATGCCTGGCTAGAACTAAGCGTTCTCATAACTTCTATTAATATGTTTCGAAATGTCCTTAGAAACTTAACGACAACTTCCTTAATAACCATTTTTTACTTATACTTTCCAATAAAAAGTAAACAGTCGCTGGTATGAACAGATTTGTAATTGATAGCTATGCTCACTGATACGCCAACTCACATTTTGCAAATAAGTGCTGATTAATTACAATACGAACTGTAAGCTACTGTTCGAAGTAAATCCCAACGAAAAGAACAAAAGTTGTCTATATTTCTTGGCAAAGAGTTTGAAGGGCTTTAGGTTACCTCAATTCTTTTAGTGGTACTTCATTTTAGGTTATTCGTGATTAACAGGAAAAGTAGCTCAATAAAAAGGCAAAATCCCATTGTTCGATGCGAGAATATCGTAATGGGTATCTTGAATAAAAAAGGAGAAAATGTAGGGGTTTTAAGATTTTGTCCAAGATACTCGTACATTAAACGAACAAGTTCTGACAGCGAAAGAAAAAGTAGCACACGCTTTGTGAGGATACTGGACAGTGGAAAGTATGAACATTCATACTCGGAGACCGTGAAATTTGTACACAAAACTTCGTCCTACAAGAAACAAAAACCGCACGTCGAAAGAAGAGTCGATCGTGGAGCCCCAGTGGACCATGAATCTCAAGAGTCGCAGTCCTTCGTTGACTATAGGAAACCATCTTGAACGCGTACCTTCTTGGTCATAAAGCACAGACGGTTGGCTGCCTGCCTGCGAGTTCCGGTCGGCGGGAGGTGGCATCGCGGGGAGAGTTCAGATAGTGCGCTCTGAGGGGGCGGGGCGGGGGAGGGGGGACCTTCCCACAGTGGCCGCGGGACGCTACGCTTCGCTGGCAGCGGGCAAGCTCCCGCAGCCAAACCACATATCGTCGTGGACGCTCCTTCTGACGCTCGCTCACCGTCACTTGTTTCGCTCCCTACATTTCAATTGTTTGTTTTTTTACAAATAATATTTTGGAACCCTGATGTGAGACCACAACCCAGATTTTTAAAAACAAATGTGTCTCGGTTGTTTCAACGCGTCTCTGAAAGCTTGTTGGAGGTTAAGCGCTTGCCATGGAGAAATTCTCTTCTATTATCATTGTCAAGTCTCGTCGCAGTCACCGGGAGCGGTAGCTCAGGGCATCAACTGATGTCACTGCAGCGCCTCTGACCGGGAGGTCCTACGATCGAGAATAACGTAGTACATCCACCATCCATCCCAATCATTCACTTTCTATTAGGAAAATAGCCGTGCGAGAACTCTGGCATATTAAGCCCCACCCTCTTCCATATTTTTCCATTTCCATGTTAAGCCTGTAATATATGTTTTTCGTCAAGGCTCTGTTATTCTCCGTCACTTGTTCTATATTGTCACTTGTTATTCTCCGTCACTTGTAATTGATAACAATGCACCATAGTCAATACAAACTATTCTTATTTAACTTTTTTACCGAGCAGAGAGATACTCGCGTATAATTTAATCGCATAAAATATCAAGTAATTAGTTTAATTTCACCCACAGTTGCAGATTCTACAGGATCTGAACAGGTGGGGTAGAATCCAGAAGCGCCGAACCACCAGAAATGAATAGAATGTTCAGGAAGATCTCTCCTGAAGATTTCGGTGTGAAGAACGTCTCTTAGAGGCCATTGAGCACAAAAAATTTAGTTTAAAGGCCCTAAAACGTTTCGTTTAGAAATTATTTTAACGATATAGATTCAAAACCGCAAAACGAGTGTTGCGGGTTGCGTTTGACTCGAATATTTAGATTCTGGTTTTAAACAAATCCTTCAAATTTTTAACGTCAAAATGCAACTCGTCACGTCTACGCAAAATTCTCATTTATAAAGATTGGCTGCGTGTGGGGGCCGCAAGAGGTATGTATAGGACTGAAATAATATAGGAGGCGATGCCTGCGATGGTACTGCAGATTCCGCAAGCGGCGCAACGCGTGTTAACTTAAAAGGGCAGCAGCGGAGACAAATTGTGGTTGCGAAGGAGGAGGCGGGCGGTGGCCAGCGCCGGGTGACCTCCGCGTCTCCTTGCGGCGCGAGGGTTCAACGCACAAGTACAGCAGCGGCGGCGGCGGCGGCGGTCAAGCTGCAGTCCGCTCGGCGGTCGCGGCTGCGGCCGCACGGCGCCAACAAGTTCCGAGAAGCGGCCGGACGACGGCGGCGGTGGGTGGGTGGACGGTCGGGGAGACGGTGGTGGTGTTGGCGGTGGTGGTGGTGGCAGCGGGGGGGTGGGGTGGGTGCGTGGCGCGGTGGTGGTGGGGGGGTGGGCGGTGGTGGTAGTGGTGTTGGTGGTGGTGGTAGTGGCGGTGACCGTGGTGGTAGTGGTGTTGGCGGTGGTGGTAGCGGCGGTGACGGTGGTGGGTGCGTTGGTGGTGGTAGGTGCCGTGGTGGTGGTAGTGGGTGTAGTGGTGGTGGTGGGTGTAGGTGGTGTGGTAGTGGTGGGTGCGGCGGCGATGGAGTGGTGGGTGCGGGGCGTGTGGTGTGGTGGGTGCGGCGGGGTGGTGGTGGTGGTGGTGGTGGTGGTGGTGGTGGTGGTGGCGCGGTGTGCTGGTGGCTGTGGTGTGGGGGGGGGAGTGGTGGGGGTGTTGTCGGCGGTGGGGTGGTAGTGGTGGTGGCAGCGGTCGGCGGCGCTGCCCGCAAGCACTCGCCCGCTGGCACGCGCCATCCGCGGACGCGCGACCCGACTTGACAGGGCGTGACCCCGCCATGAGGGGTCAAATCGCGCGCATCTCTTGGGGATATGCAATGCTCAGACAGCCACGGTCGCTTCTCTAGCTTCGGTGATTTATTGGCTGGCGTATCGGGCTAATGTATCCAAGTCAGTTCAAACCCTATCAAAGCCGTGGATTTTTAAGGGCGAAAAAAAAGTTCGGACGTCTCCCTTTGGAGGGAAAGTAAAGCCGGCGGTTTCATGTTGTAGATTTATTGCATGTAAAATGTCCTCGAGCCTAAAAGAAGCCTCTGAAATTCAAATCGCCTGTTTCGTTGCCCGAGTGATAGCTTCTTTATCTGCCAGATCGTGAAAGGACCGTAACGAAATTTGCCTGGTCAGACGGAAGAACGGGCCTAATGGCCTGAGTCTCGCAACGTGAAAGAAGACCTCAACTGAACTGAACCATCTTCCCTTGCCATCCGCGCTCGGCATCAACCACGAACTCATTTCTATTACATTTTCTCATTCCCACTGCATTTGCTGTTTCCTTAACAATTGTTTTGTGGTTCCAATTAATGCAACCGATTCCTCCTGCAACTTATTCCAATACTGAATCCTATTACAATTCCTTTCCACTAACCATCACTGATTCGTAATGCACTGATTCTCTAGCCTACCAAGTCCTCAAAGTGCTCACGATGATGAGATATTTCCGTGACACGAATGGAAAGTTACAACGTGTGTTGCCACAAAGCTTTGCACGCGCCACGACTGGGGTGAAGGAGAGGGGGGCTTCATGAGCTCCCAAGAATCAATACTTCAAAATAGGTCGACTGGATGATCGATAGATTGTCATTGATTTAATTTAGTCTTTTAAAAATTAATACGTTCATACTTTACTTCCATCAATACGCTTTGTGGGTAGAATCCTAATAAATCTTTCCTTTATCATGAACTGTACTTCCCAGAATCTATTGCCCACGAACTCACGGCAAATCAGCGCTATTGGGACAACCAAAAATGATGTTAGATACACGTTTTGCCCTACCTAACTACTATTGAAAAGTTTCGCCAATAAATTTTACAACCCCAAAATCCGGGCGCACCATGATAGTGGAGCAAGGAAGAGGAAATTCGACCAGCCTGTAGATTTTAACGAACAATTCTACTATTGTTATTTTTTAACATGTATTAAATTTATGGTCCAATTTCTCTTACTTTTTTGCTTCAAACCAAGCATACACGTTGTCACGTCAGAACGTCACAGTAACGTTATCATCGTCTTCCCGTCGACAGCTTTTTCTTCGAAAACTAATGGACTTTCTCAATAACACAAAAAGCAATTTAATTTCAAGACTTCTGTTTTATAGTTCACAAATTACAACTTCTTAACCACTGCTAATAGTGCTAGCACATCATTCATACATTTGAAAAAACCAACATTCCTGTGGATTTGAAAATCTTTCGATCTTGCCTCCACGACCTCGAAAAGCATTCTGCTCGTTTAATAATCGTCTTTCATCATAAAACCTCGTTGCTAGGAGAAGATAATTGACAACGCTAATAGGCTACGTTACAACCTTCCTTCCACGTCTGTAACTTTTAAAACTCCACCTCCCTATGTGTTTCACTCGTTTTTCCTTCGATTACCAATCTCAGAACATCTACTTCCGTATTGCTGCACTAATCATTATTACCACAATATTACTGGTTGACCTAGTAATAAACGTTGTCTGTGGTTATTGACCTCTTTTAAGACATTTTAAGACAAATTCGCGAGTATCAAATAAAGGCCTCTAACCTCAAGGCAGTTGAGAGCAAATGTCAGAGTTCACATCCGCCAGCAGTAAATTAGCTCCACAAACTAGCATTCAGATCAAGTTGCATTTGCGAAGGAGTTTCGTATTGCCCATTCACTGCTCGGTAGTCAAACTCCTGTTTCTCGAATGTGAACTTATTCTTCGAACAGTGAACGCTGCCATTTCAAGAGGGAGTTGAATAGCACTAGTAAAGGTTGAAAGTCGAACATGTGGAATAAAAACATCAAATGAAATCGAGCTCGTGTCTCAGGACATCACAATATAAGACGATTTCGTCACGTTTCTTGCTTCCATTTATTTTCATAACCCGATAGTGCTCTCTGAATTATGGACGTGGAACATTTAGGTCAGAATTTCGTAAAAGGAAAGAAACTTGGAATATTTTTTCCCTGATGTAAGAGTTCAAACATGAACGAGATTAACAGCGAACGGCCGAAAATAGAAAACATAATTTGTTGGTAACAGGATGTAAAATACCGCTGATTGGTATTATGAGAAGTCTATGTTGCTCTTGATTGTCCATTAATTATTTTAGCATCTGGAGCCTATGTCAAAACCAAAATTGTTTTAAGTTGAAGGAGAAAATAAGGACATCAGAGTGGCATTAAGTCTTACTGAGTTTTAAAGCGACGTCACGGTTTACTTGTAGTCCGGACACTGTCCTCGCAGATTTTCATTCGTGATGAGCTTCTAAAGAAGTGTTATGAATGTAAATACATCCATCAGTGCATCATCTTCAATATTAATTTCTGACGTACTTGAAAATATTTCAAACGAGAATACGACTAGCAAATTAAATTTTGACACATCATCAATAAAGCAACGTTTTTTTTTCTGACGAAGACACAATTGTTTTGATTTAGATTGACATTTGCGGAGTAGAGTGCGAAACGAACTTGTAGAGCAGTCCGTCGCATCAAGGTCCACATAAACCATTCAACCAGCAATAAGGCGGTACTCGTAAAAGCGAGTAGAATAGTTAATGTCCCTTGAAGGGCATAATGTCCCATGTCGGGTAGCATCACTTATCTCTGGTAAATGCGAACAGGAGACACACTAACAAGCAACATTCATTAAAACGACAAGAACGATCTAGCGTCAGAGGAACTAACTCCAACACACTGAATGCTACTTACTATGAATAGATATGACTCCAGCTAAGCAAAGCTTGCGCAAATGATTTGTAGTAAGGCGGCATTCGACACTGCCCAACCGTCATGCTCCCTCGTATGTATAAATAGGTCTTGGTTATTCCAACGACTTAATAAACAGCGACAAGTGACAGTAAATTTTGTAAAATAATTTCACTTGCGTCACTAAACGAAAAGTCAATTTCAAAGCATGGTTCGGTGGGATGATTTTGAATTAAGATTTATAGAAGAATATCCAGTGTTCTGCAATATATTTCTGTTTCTGAATATGAGACTTATAAATGTGAACCTCAAAGAAAGTCTTCTGAAACAGCCCTGTTTAATACTTGTGCGTTTTCAAACAAAATACTTCCAGATACTGATATTACTGTCAATCTTATTCCACATACAAGTGTCAAGTATACAAGTCCTTTCTATTCAAGAACCTTCTAAGGAGATTTTAGTGAACAATGTGCCAGTGTATTAAGAGAATAGATTTTTTTATGTTTGAACGTAATAAATGAAGCAAATAAAATCTTCTTCCTACTTGAAACGCTTACATCTCACCAAAACCTCCACAGGATAATACATCGTGTTTAAATTACACATGAGTAATATACAAAATTAAACTTAAATGTCTCGAGCGTTTGGCAGTAACTGATGCATTGTGCTGGTCTTGTTTAGATATTTACTTCCACAATTTATCTCACGAAAACTATACCACTAATTAGAACTGCAAGATATTGCAGAATATTCTCGATTTTACGAACTGCTTTGTGTTTGATGAAGATTAATAAATTTGATAAGATAAAGTTTTACATGATGCGACCGCCTAATTTACGGAAGTTCGTACTCGTAATTTTGCCAAAAATGAAAACATATGAACCTATAAAACTATTTCTAGAGATATGAGTTAATATTTTTAAATGTGAATTTCAATTCACTTACATTTGTTTTCATTTCTTTTACTGTAATTGCATTAATTTGTTTAAATACTTACAATTTTTCTCTTGTACGAAAATGCACATTATTCTACTTCAAATTACTAGAACTGAACCCCAGCCACTAGACTATTCAGGCAAAAGTTATCATCATGAATCATAAACTCATTTGATAATACATGATGCGTCACGAACGACTAATTCGACTCACCGGGTATGGACCGTTGAACTTGAGAAGTAAAAGCACTGACCTGAAACATTAAAAGAAAAAGCTCTTTAAAGTGCACAGCAGAAAAGTTTGACCACATTATTAGCCACAGACACGCATTATTTAAGAATAATTATGTTATTTACAAATAAACTCATAATTAAACCGAAATTACAATCAGTCGAAATTTATAAGTCTGCATCAATGTAAAATGCAATTGCAAATGTACATAAAAATAAATTCATGTTGGATAAAAATATTAATTGATTTCTTAGTTAAGTTGAAATGTACCCAGTAATATGGCACGAAACACTTCTTCTGAAAAGACTTAATTAACGCTCCCATAAAATAACTTAATACTGTAATGTGTAGCGTGAGGTACTAAAAACATAATTTATTGAGAAGTTTTTACATTTGACTGTACAATGGACGGAACATTAATAAAATGTACATCATACGAAACAGGTTCAATACGGCATGCCCTTCGCATTTAACAGCAGACACACAACATTGTCTCTGTCCCAATACAAAGATTTCCGAGAACAATTAAGATACTCGTTCAATTTCTATGAAGTTAAAAAAAAACACAGTTAAACGAGCTGAGCCTAATTCTGTTCAGAACATATAGACCGCTCAATGGCAATACGAACAGCAATGATCGTCGACTGCAAAAACCAATTGCAAGCGCTACTTGTGCGTTGTAGTTTGTTTTTATGTCTGTGTATGTTGTAGATTTCTTGGAAGCAATTTTCACAGAAAATTTATTCTTTCAAAATTTACACATTATAGAACGTTATCTTAGAATTACTGACGTACGGTGATGGAGAACTGACATGAATGAAAATATACCTGAGGAAGAATCCAAACTAATAGGATTTGATACATTGTTTAATACATAATTTTAAACGGATTTGATACATTGTTTAATACATAAATTTTAAACGAATATATATCGTCTGTGAACCATTGGTTCTAATAATTCTACAAAAAATTCGCTGTTGTGAAAACATAGACGTCGATATCGCGTCCCAACATGGTAGAAAGAGACGGGTGGGCTCCTGTGGTGCACCGATATTTGCTCGTTCCGCGCAGCACCAGTTTGCTTCCCCAACCACGTGACCAAAACACGGGCACTTCATTTAAAAGAACAGACCAGACGTTGGCCGCCATGTTGCATAGAGAGCGAGAATATTGAGAAACAGTTTGAAAATGGCATAAAGTCACAATATTCAACGGTGACCAACCAAATGACATGATGGTGTAATTGAAATGCAAGATGCAATATTTTTTTAAGTGCTTCATACATTGTTTTAATGAATTGTAACAAGGTGCTAATGTTTGGCATTTACAAATCTCTCCAAACTAATGCCTGAAGCTCATTAGCTGAAGTTTTCCCCCCTTGACGAGTGAACAAGTTGGACACCCCTGACCTAATGTCAGCGGCCACTATGGGAAAATCGAAATATAGCCACAGGGAGAGATTGCTCAGGGCATCAACTGATGTCACTGCAGTTCCTCTGACTGGGAGGTCCTAGGTGACTTCGAGTCCCGACGGTGGCGGAATTTTCGACACTAGCTTATCTACGTCGAATCCAGTCGCAGTCTGGAGGAGAAATCTAGAAGCCGGCTGCTCTGATCGGTAGTTTTCCGTGGTTTCTCCGAACAACATCCAGCGAATGCCGGAGCAGTACCCTAACAAATGGGGCACAGACCGCGCGCGATCTTTCCTACCCCTTCCTTGTCATATCCTCTCCCCTTGCACACACACGCCGGGAGATCGGTTGGGAGCTTGGAGCTTGGCTGGTGCGGTGCCCTGCTGGTGGGTAGATACCTGGTTGGAGAAAACCCCTATCGCCAACGGTAGGTCGGCGCTGGATCTCGCCATCCGATCAACACCAGGCGAATGCCGAAGCAGAACCCTAACAAACGGACAACGAACTGCGCGCGAACTTTCCGCGGGACAAGTTCACCGCCACCTCCGAGAAAAGAAAAACATGAACTACACTAACGGGACTAATGACCCTAGTAGTTAACGCGCCCGGAATCACAATAAATCAATCAATGGAAGTGTAGTCGGGCGTGCATTAGGTGGTGCGAGTGGGGCGGACGCGCAGTCGCCGAAGGCGGCGCAGACGAAATTCGGGGGCGGCCGGCAGTTCCGAGAAGCGCAGCCGTGTGGAACGAGGACGGAGGACGGCAGGCAGCGCTTCCGAGCTTTGCGGCTTCTACTTCGCAGAGAAATTGCATTTGCGCGGAAAACGCTGTCCCGCGCGAGTGTTGCCCGAAGCACGAACAACGAGGAATACGATACCTTACAGAAACTACTAAAAGCGACTCAGATCCTTAAAATTACATTCATCTGTGTATGATTAAAAAGGAACTTTCCACAACGTCGAATATTCTTCCAGACCATCTGCAGACGGCTTGGAACGTGATCCAACTAGTGGATTCCGTGTTTTATATAGTTTCACAGAGAACGTTCTGCGGTTTGCGTTGGGAAGGTGAATAAAAATTTTTGGGCCGTATTCAAACACGTTTACGTTGTCCACAATTTTAAAAAAAATACTGAAAAATTGAAGAAACGGCTTTGTAGAATATTTGACAGGAAAACATTACAATGCTTAAATTTCCAGGCACAATAGGCAAGGAGATTAATATCTCAAATTAAGATAATTTCAAAAACTTTAAATGCCAAACATCACGATATGTGGGTAGAAAATGTGATTTAAAGACACTTTTGTTTTGAAGATCAACATAAATTATAACTTAGAAGGTATTACACGCATATTAATGGTTGGATAATATTAAATTGAATTACTGAAAAAATGATAAAGCACACCTTGAGTTTCTTCATTTATCTGCACACAAAATGTAGCCCATAATTAATTAAAGTTATGCTTAAGAGTATATATGCCTTTGTCAAAAGTTTAACTAGGAACAGGTCATTCCTACACTTTTGACAGAAAAGCTTCTTTTCACAATCTATTCAGTCTCGACAATTTGGGATAAATAACAACTAAGCTCCTTAATACATTAGTTACGAAAGAAAAATAAACTCTACTGAATTGAATAAAGATATAGAATAATAGAAATCAAACTACCAATAACATAAATCATATTAATTTCTCTTCGTGAAAATATACTGCCATGTTCTTATGAAGAATAATTCATCTTTTGTATGACATACATATTAAACAAACAAAAGTCTAATTTTCATGTAAATGTACTATTTTATCTTTCACGATTCGATGAACAACACAATAATAAGGAAATGAGAAGTTAGAATTTGTTTACTTCTGATTGGTAGATCTTAATTCTTCCAGTGTATTTTTTACTGAAATGACTGAAAATTATTCTCAACCACAACAATACTTCATCAGAAAACAAAGCGTTATTAAAGGTGGAAACCGAGAGGATGTTATCACGCATTTACACGCTAAACGCTGATGTTAACGAGCTCTCATTTCTTGGAATGATACATTCATTGCATAAAGATTCTGCGAGCTTGCGACATCTAAAGAGGAAAAACAAACAGGGTCAAAGAAGAAAAGTACACAATTCTGATGCTAAATAGGTATTCCCCGCCCTAAATTGCAGGTATAATACGAGTAATTCTTTATTCCTCGACCCGGCACCAGGTGTTCGGGCGACCAGATATATTTCCGGTCATTAACACCGATCTCGTAGATTTGGCGATTGTATGCACGCACATTTGTAACCTCTGCGTTTGAATTCAAACATTTTAATTTGTCCCTGCAATGGCGAGTAATAATACGCTAACTCACGCAGTTAAAAACTACACGGCTTGATAGCTGCCTCAATACAAGATCCATGTAAGAATTTCTACATCTCTTCGTCATTTTCTAACATAATTCAACGAAAAGAGGAGTGCGTTATAAACAAAGTCAATATGGAGTAGTATTGGTTGAATTAATACTTTTATAATTACAACTATGAAATATGTCATTATGCCCTATTTCGTTGTTCTTTCAAACGTTTTGTCTCGTGGAGGGAATAAAAAACACATAGTGAGAATTTTATTTCTCTACACTTAATGCAATGTAGGTTTGGTGTAATTGATTAATTATTTGAAGACTTCTTGACCACGATCTCTTTAAAATAGTGAAAGACGTTCTCTGCTTGAGCATACACGTTTAGTAATTTTTCAATTTTACCGCTTCTTTATATTGTAATTGACACAAAATGTCATTGCAGTCGAATCAAAAATAATTTATTCACAGCTGTGAAATAAACTCCTTTCTTTCCATTCTGTCACCTCGGGCTTCCCATTTCCTCGCGAATAAAAATCTCATTTTCCCTCGCAGGATAAATTACTATTTTTCTTTCATTCTCTAATTCAGAGGTGAAGTGAGTTCATGTGGAAAATTACAAATGTTGATTACTCCACTAGTCTGAATTCGCAATTTATTAGGCACTAGTTTCCGTACAGTATATTTTGCACTACCAGTCTAATAACTCAACTTTTGCCATTGTTTCAGAAACATTCGGAATATACATTCGTGTTTTCAACTTTCATACCCGGTGTCTTTAGTTAGGTTCTGACAGCAACACATCACTAATAATTTGAAAGCTACAATCTAACGATGCACTTATTTCTTTTCAATTCTGCAAAAGAAGCAAAACGTTTGACTAGTGCAGTACAGATAACATGATGCAAGTTAGACAAACCTGAACAATGTGCACTATAATTCGCATGTTTCATCGGGCAAGAGAACACAAGAAGTCACAGTCGCGACTGTCGGGTTAGAGAGCAAGGGGGAATGGGAGGGGAGCAAAACCGACACACTGATGGCGGCGTATGTGGGGATGACGGCGTGGGTGTGGGTGGGGATATGGGCGTGGGTGAGAATATGGGCGTGGGTGGGATATGGGCGTGGGTGGGGATGAGGGCGTGGGTGGGGATGGGGCGTGGGTGGGGTGAGGGCGTGGGTGGGGGTGAGGGCGTGGGTGGGGATGAGGGCGTGGGTGGGATGAGGGCGTGGGTGGGATGAGGGCGTGGGTGGGGGTGAGGGCGTGGGTGGGGATCAGGGCGTGGATGGGGATGAGGGCGTGGGTGGGGATGAGGGCGTGGGTGTGGATGAGGGCGTGGGTGGGGATGAGGGCGTGGGTGTGGATGAGGGCGTGGGTGGGGATGAGGGCGTGGGTGGGGATGAGGCGTGGGTGGGATGAGGGCGTGGGTGGGGATGAGGGCGTGGGTGGGGATGTGGGCGTGGGTGGGATGAGGGCGTGGGTGGGGATGAGGGCGTGGGTGGGGATGAGGGCGTGGGTGGGATGAGGGCGTGGGTGTGGATGAGGGCGTGGGTTGGGATGAGGGCGTGGGTGGGGATGAGGGCGTGGGTGGGGATGAGGGCGTGGATGGGGATGAGGGCGTGGGTGTGGATGAGGGCGTGGGTGGGGATGAGGGCGTGGGTGTGGATGAGGGCGTGGGTGTGGATGAGGGCGTGGGTGTGGATGAGGGCGTGGGTGTGGATGAGGGCGTGGGTGGGGATGAGGGCGTGGGTGGGGATGAGGGCGTGGGTGGGGATGATGGCGTGGGTGGGGATGAGGGCGTGGATGGGGATGAGGGCGTGGGTGGGGATGAGGGCGTGGGTGTGGATGAGGGCGTGGGTGTGGATGAGGGCGTGGGTGTGGATGAGGGCGTGGGTGTGGATGAGGGCGTGGGTGGGGATGAGGGCGTTGGTGGGGATGATGGCGTGGGTGTGGATGAGGGCGTGGGTGGGGATGAGGGCGTGGGGTGGGGATGAGGGCGTGGGTGGGGATGAGGGCGTGGGTGGGGATGAGGGCGTGGGTGGGGATGAGGGCGTGGGTGGGGATGAGGGCGTGGGTGGGGATGAGGGCTGGGGCGGCAGCTCACGTAGGCGGCCGGCGCCAAACGCGCCGGTGGCGACCTCTCAAATTACAACCGACTTCCGCTCCGAAGCCAATTGAAATTCCTCGCCCACAAAAAACGACCTTGGGGGTCAACCCATTCCCATCCCGCCCTCGCCGCGATCTCCGCAGACCGATAAGGAGCGCGGCGCGGGCGGGGGCGGGGCGGGGGCGGGGGCAGATGTATGGGCGCCCCGGGCGCGGGCAGCAAGCAGCCTCTTGCCCAACCTTCGGAGATGCCGGGGGCGACGCGCAGCGCGGCTCTCAAAGTATAGGGTTGGATGTCGAGGCGCTGCGGGAATTTGTTAGCCTCGCTCACGAGGTTATTTATGAGCTCGAATTCCAAAATCCTCAGAAGCGGAGCTGATTCTCATCCTCCTCCACAGTTTTCGTTGTTTCTCGAGACAATGGTACTTTAGGCAAGCAGCAGAAACAAATATTGAACAATGCAACAAGTATTCGGCTCCAAGCTGAAAATAAATAAGGGCAGGTGCCAGCGAAAATGTTATAATGTATAACATGTTCACAGATAACAGGAGAATAATGAAGCTGTGACATTTTTTTAAAGTTAAATACCATCTGGTAGGTATTACAATTCTCTTTGTCTTTGTCGGATTAATGAATTATTTTAAAAATAGAAAATGGACATTTAAATTATCACGAAAAACACACGTTCTCAACGTGCATTTTGTGGCTCTTTTAAGAAACTTCACTATTTGTTTGGATATTTAACTGCTTGCAATTATTTAGAACTAGTGGATACGGCAGTGCTTCGTTATTTCCGTGTAATACACATCACCCACTAATGGTCAAGTGATGGTTAATCACATTTTGTTAAACACTGCTGTTAATCGCGATTGTTAATCACTGCTGTGCAAAAATTCAAATAGATGAAAGACTTCCTTGCAAGAAAAGGTTTGCTCTATGTCTTGGTTTCGACATGGTTGTAAAGTATCCTATTGTTAAAATGTTCTCCCTCAAATTTGGGCAGGCGTTCACTATGATTATCTTGGAAAAAACTGATTTACATGTACGAGATTCAAGTAGTAATTCCTGCCGATATTTCGCAACAGCGGGGGCAGAATACTTGAAGGCAAGCTTAATCCGTGTCTGTGCGGCTGGTTGCATAGATTTCAGGTGCGATCGAGTTGTCTTAAACGAACAAATCATCCACGCCCTACATGTCCGATTTAATTCAAAACCAGTCTTTAAACACTCCCATTTCTAATACTAACAAAGCGTGAAAATTTCCAGGAAATCGCTCGAGTAGTTTCTGTATCTATGTGCAACACACATACACATTATGTATAGTGCTTGATTTATAAACTTTTAGATCTCGAAACGCACCACAAATTACTTATGTAACAGAAATATTTATATATTTCTAGTGTAATCTAATAATTATTCCAGAAGTACCGGAAGTCGTTCTGTGCGCTCCCCAGAAATCAAGCCCTATATACTTAACACACCACTAAACATGTGAATGACGCAAATGAACGAGTCCATGAATGTCGTTATGTAGACAATATTCGTCGGGAAGTGAAAAAGCACGGATTCAAAATATCCGTATATGTTGTCAGAAATTATAGATTTTTTTGTATTTGTAAAAACCTGGAAAAATTAAGAGTCCCGAAATGATTTGTAGGGTCGGGACAACGGTTCAAATTACGGGACTGTCTTGAGAAAATCGGAACGTAAGTATCTCTACCTATGTTAAGTTCTGTTAATGTTTAGTAATAACATTTTAATTTACAAACGCGACTCTTTTCCATGTTTTTCATGGGCTATATGGTGAGGAAAATCGATCGAAAATCAGCCTGTTTTGTATAACAACAACAACAATAATAATAATAATAATAATAATAATAATAATAATAATACTCGATCCGAGAATCCTAGATCGCTGAGGCAGTAGTGCCATGGCAGTCTTGGACCGAAGGATCGCGGATTCGAGTCCCAACTGGAGCATAGTTGTGTTTGTGTCTCTTCATGTTTGTGATTATCCATTTTATCGTTCATCATTAACATCATTTCCCCTCAACCCCCTGTGCTAACAAGCTTGAGTGTTAAAGCGAATTCAGTATGAAAATGCTGATCCCCCCCCACAAACGTCGGGTGCACATACCTTCGATAAATATGACTGAGCTCCGGTGGGTTGCATGTTCGGGAGGTCCCAAAATGGTCAATTCGCGACAAAATAATAATAATAATAATAATAATAATAATAATAATAATAATGTAAATGGCAGACAGATTGAACATTATTTTAGAATTTTGATGGAATGAGGTTTGTGGTAGAGGCAAAGGCTTGATTTTGCTAACTACAGTCATTTTAGTCAAAAAACATCTTTTCTCCGCTGTATCTAACAGAAAAAAAAATCAATTGTAATTTGCACAGGCTTGCTTATTAATATTGCATGTCCCCATCTGCGTCCCGTTTGCGACGTAACAATCGTAACTCCCATATCTTCCCAAGCCGCCTTATTAGGAACTCAAACCATGACATGGCTCCCCATTTGCGCAAGTAAATCTCGGCCGAGTTCAAATCTTATCTGCGATGGGTATTTAGAGTGGGCGTCTAGGGCAGAGCATCACGAACTGAATTGTGGGCGCAGCTGCAGGCAGCAGCCGCAGCTCGGGGACTAACGGACCGTCACGTGACGTCACATGACGTCACGTGCATCAGTGATGCAATCGACTGAAAGTGACACCGCGAAAGTGAGTGGGGAAGGAAAGTGGCGTCACATTGCAGACTCTACGTACAATGTAGGTTAAACAGAGCGTACACCAAAAACGACGCGCTACGTCTTGAGAGAAAGAAGCATGTTTCGTTGCTGTTGGCTGCCTTGTAGTAATTGTTCAAGATTTTCCTAGAACGATATACGTTCCGTAAACGTCCAAAGGATATCAGAGCGTAAAAATATTTTAAACGAAAAACTATGTAAAAAAATTAGCATTATGGAATATTAAAATAGAACTGCAAAACCACTGACGATTTTTCCCTACTTGTGAACATCGGCGACCAATAAATTCCTCAACCTATGTTTCGGAGTATTACTTAAAGAGATAGTCTTATCGCTAATAGACTGTTTAAAATTGTCAAAATATAACTTAGTTGAGACTTCTTATAGACAATAATTTCATTTTATACTGCATATTCGTTAATGCAGCACATTGCAATACTGAGGTGGGGTTGTCCTCAACTACGCACTACAGGAGGGAGAGAGTGTAAACAAAATACGCCAGATTTGTGCTACATAATTTATGGACGTCCCAAATGTGGATTTTCTCCAGGGAAGCAGCAGGCTGTTTTGTACAATATGCAGTAATAATAAATTATGAAATTGTACGCTATTTCAATTTAACGTGTTGAATTAATGTCCGAATTGTCTCTATAAGGTAGACCTCAAGTTACACTTGCTTGATCGTCCGTTCACGCGAGGTATTTTTCGTGTTTTTTTCTCTGAATCTCGTGACAATTCTGTCCTACGAATATACATACATGGATAAATGAACTGGGCAACTCCCTCCTGGTAGAGTTTCGTGTACTTCTACCATTTCCCAAACATAAAAGCTCTCTTGCAAGCGGACCGACAAAAACCTCAAATGTGCTCCACTGAGTTCGTGAAGAGTTTCCACACGTGTAAACAACAAAACCTTCGCTTCGGTGACATTTTGAATTTTAATGCGAAATTTGCTTTTTTGCTTACTGTTGTCGCGTGTAGAGATTCAATTTTCTGTTCCATTTTCAGCACAGAATAAAGAACGAGAAATAATGTTAGTAGGAAGTACGATTGTGGTCTTGAAAATGCCTTAATGAGTTTGCACACAGGCGAATTTATTTATTTCTTAATGACACGTAATTATTAATTATGTTTTAACATTTTTGTACGGTTATGTCTACTCTAATACAATACTAACTGTGCAAAATATCAGAAAATAGATGCGTCAAATTAGAAACAATTTGACACTGATGTTTCTTTATTCACACTGCTGTTTAATTTCCGGTATGATTTCTTTCTAATATGGAATACATCACCTCTCACATAATTTTCAAATAATATTGAACGTGTAAGAGATAAGACGAGCAATTTATTTGATGAAATTAAAACCAAATTAAACATACGTCATTCCGATATGGTGTATCAGTTGAATATTACTGAATTTTCCCGTTTCCTGAACCCTTGCCCTGTAGTGAGTACCCGGTCCACAACTTAGTTGAGTTATAAGACGCTTTCCTTCAATGAATAGAAGATACGTTTAAAATTTGGCTTAGTCAAAGAATATGTTTCCATCAATGGGAGGAGAAACGTCAGGAAATTATAAAGCAAAGTCAATTGACGTCTTGTACATGTGCCGCAATGGCATACCCTATCAACCGAAAACAGCAGCGCTCAGCGGCATGAGTCGAAAAAAAAACAAGGGCGAAGGTCTAACGCAACACAGGAATAGCTTTTCCTCTTCAGACAAACTGCAACACGAGGAGCTGCAATCTGTACGTCTTGATTGGAAGGATCTACGCGGGAACAGACATTTCCTTTGTAGGAACACTAGGCGGGAAACACTTTTACGGCGCAGCTTTTAGTACAGAGAACATATTTACGACAGGTTCACTGTAGCTGTTATCGTCAACATTGAGGGTCAAGCAATTTTTTTATTCGTTTTATTTTATTCTTCGGAAGGAACACCTTGACCACGACTTACCAAAAGAGGGCCCATCCTTTCACCGTGTTGCATAAAGACCTTCGATAAGTCCACAAGGTACCCCTAATTTGTATCTGCAAGTATTTGGAATAAATTTGCTTTTCTATTCAATATTTCCCGGAACTATAAAAAAATATACGCTGAGACGCAGTTCTGTTATATAATGTTGTAGATTAAAGTTATTCCCCAATTCAATATCTGAGAGAAACATATTTGTAGCCTCTTGGAGTAAATACCCAAACTTTTACTGCAATATTAAGAAATTATATTACATTGGTGCAATGGCACATTTGTTTACGCAAGTAACAAATAGAACACGAAACAATCACAACAATTTACGAATTACGAACCCGGTATTCATAGGGAATTAAGATACAGAATGGTGAAATAAAATCAAGTCGAAACATAAAAAAAAATCTCCTTAATCGAAGTAAAAATTAGTCTGCAATTTGGTGAATTCAGACGCCTCCCCACCGCTGGCAATCTGCCGAATGAAGGCAGGTGCTCCCCAGAAGCTGGCGCGGACCCAGAGCAGCAACTCCACCTTCTGTCAAAGTTAGTCGCAGATGCGCCGAAGGCTTTCACTTCATTCTTCTCCATCGGAGCAAAAAAAACATTTTACACCTCGTTCTCGGAAAGAATGAGTACGTCATTCAGATGAGATAATGGAAAGCCGATTCACAAAGAAACTAAAAAATAATGAAGATTACAAACAAAATGAGGAGTGTCGCGGGGTCGTTTAGATGAATAACAAATTGGGTCATTTGGGAAGCGTTTGTACGTAGTATGAAATACAGAAAAACCTGGTCTACGCGGACCGTGCTTAATGCGGAAATCTGCCTAATGTGAACATTAATCGTGGTCCTGGTAAACATAGGACCTACTTTATTACATTGTATAATGCGGAGTCTTATCTAATACGGACAAAAACTGCTGCCGCCGCCCTTCTGATCCCTTGAGATTCCGCAAAGAGCAAGATGTAGTGTTTTTACAAACGAAACTAAAGAAATATCGAGCTAAAAATTACCTTAGGGCATTGACGGTGAGATCACTTCTATTAAACCATTATTCGATCCTCTTGCTAGTGGTATTCCTGTACAATTTTCCGGCCGCATTAACTTCACACTTCGCCGAACGTCGTCAATCCAACAATTCACTACTAAACCATCCACTAAACACAACTCACACGACAATTCACAGAGCGCTTACAACACAGGTTCAGACACACCGCATCGATCCTCAGCAACCGAACGTCTTGGCGCAGCGGCAGCCGCCAACTGACTCAATGACTCAGCCCGCCCACTCGCGAAAACGGCGGGAGGCAGCGAGCGCGCGCTTTTCAGCCATGTTGGCCATCGCCATTCGCAACATCCGGCCGACGACGGCGCGCGGGTTTCGTACACGCGTCGAACTGCTGCTGCTGGGGATAAGAACGGCGCCAAAAAATAAAATAAAATAAAAAAATTAAAAAATAAAAAAAAATAAAAAAAATCGAGGATTTTGCAACATTGATGTTGTCCACCAGAAACATCTATATTTTGCCACCGACGTTTTTTTACATCGATATTTTGTTACAAAAACATCGATACTTTTTTAATTATTTTTTAAATAAAGGGGTTTAGCGTAGCAGCCATATCGTTGTTTCGCGTCATTCCCTTTATCACACTGCACATTTTGCCTGTACAATCTGAGGGAATTTTAGGTGTTTTTTCTTCGTGTGTGAATGGAAGTGACTAAAGGGTAAAGTAGGGAAACACGATGTTCTTTATCGTTAATTCTCGACAATAACTTTTTATTAACATACTACTAACATACTGGTAACCAAAAAAATATCCGTTTTATGTACTGTACTAATTAAACATAGATAGGAAAATAGAATGTTTTCTCGTCGATGTTTTCATGACATCGAACACCCTTTAGCGATGTATCGACACATCCATGTTTAGGTAAAATTTGCCAACACTACATCCGGCCGACGACGGCGTGTGGGTTTCGGCCACGAGGCGAGCGGCTGCTGCTGCACGGGCGGGGGCACACGCGGGCGCTGCGGGAGGAGGGGCGGGAGGAGGAGGGGGGGGCGTGCGCGGGAAGCCAGCTCGGCGGGAGGTCCTCGCGCGCGGGAATCCAGTCTGCCAAGTTGCGCCGCGCGGGCGGGTCTCGGCCGACCTTGGCCTCTATCAGGCGCTGTGCGGGCGGCGGGGGATCGGCGGCGCATCCAGTCCACGCCGGAGGTGGGGAGGGGAGAGAGGGAGGGGGCGGGGTCTGGGCGTGTCTGTGACGAGGCGGGGAGCATTTTTGATTGATTGATTGATTGCTTTTTTCGTGTTTCCGGCCGCGTCAACTGATTTGGTCATTAGTCACGTAAGTGTAGTGCATGTTTTTCCTCGGGAGATGGCTGTGATCTTCCCCTGCTGGATGGCGAGATCCGGCGCCGACCTACCGTCGGCTAGTGGGGTTTCCCCCTAACCAGGACTCTCCCACCAGCGGGGCACCGCCCAGCCGGAACAAGCTCTAAACTCCCGACCGGTCTCCCGGAATATGTGGTAGTGTAGTGCATGTTAGTGTAAGTGTGTATGTAAGGGGAGAGGAGAGGACAAGGAAGAGGCTGGGGCAAGGAGGTGGGCTAGTGGCTGGGGAAGGGGCAGCGGGGAGGGGAAGGATCCTTGGATGGGGAGGAAGAGCGATTATCGCACGAGAACTATCGTGCATCCACCCGTAAACCGGGAGCGGTAGCTCAGTGCATGAACTGATGTCACAGCAGAGCCTCGGACCGGGAGGTCCTATGTTCCCACTCCCCACGGCGGCAGGATTTTCGACACTCGCTTTTCAGCAAGGTCGAATTCAGTCGCTGTCTGGAGGAGAATTCTAGCGGCCGGTTGCTCTGATCGGTAGTTTACCGTGGTTTCTCTGATCAACACCAGACGAATGCCGGAGCAGTACCTAGCAAAAGGACTACGGACCACGCGCGATCTTTTCTTCCTCTTCCTTGTCCTATCCTCCCCCTTACAAACTTACACTAACATGCACTACACTACCACATATTCCGGGAGACCGGTCGGGAGCTTAGAGCTTGTCCCGATTGGGGCGATGCCCCGCTGGTGGGAGAGTCCTTGTTAGGGAAACCCCGCTAGGCGACGGTAGGTCGGCGCCGGATCTCGCCATTCAGAGAAAATCCATCTCCCGGGGGGACATGAGCTACACTTACGGAACCAATGACAAAAGCAGTTGACTCGCCCGGAAACACGAATCCATCAATCAATCGAGCCCTAACATCTGGAGGTGAGAGGCAGGGCGTCGGGTGGCGAGAAAGCTGGGAGCAGGCAGGCGACTGAGGATGCGTTGGAGAGCAGCGCGGTGAGCAGCTGAGAAAGCGACGCGCAAGCGGCGAAAGAGTGACGTGGAGAGCGGTCCAGCGAAGACGAGAGCGAAAGTGGCGCGATGAGGGTGAAAGCGAATGGTGATAATGAAATGAAAGTGAATATGTATTTGACGTTAATGTTGTGAATAGTTTCTGGCAACAGGTGGTGTTCTGCAGCAGGATACTGATGAATGCCGTATAGACCAAACTGATATTTCAGAAACAAAGCGGGAGAAAAAGCAAAATCAACTTGTAGTCGACAACTTTCACGGTTGACGCTTCCATTGTGTCCAAATTATCATTTTATAGCATTGCCCGATTATTACATTGCTCTAACAGCAATCGTCACGTTCGTACTGTGGAAATTCCACAATTACATGATTGGGGCTTTCGATTTCAGGACAAAATGAACTAACAATTGGCCCCAACAGTTCAATTTACGAGTATAGCATTTTATTTTTTGTTAATTACACCAAGTGTAATCACTCCGTATCCACCCAATCATTCAAATGAACTATTAGAGTCATTTGCTCGTATTCTGTAATGACATTTCTCGACAATACAAAAACGGAAGACGAGATCAAAATACGACAACGCTGTGAAGTAGGTGGCACAGTGAGACTGGATGTCCGGCAGATGTCAGAAAGTCAAGGAAACGGCATTGCGAAGACAAGGAAACGGGGGCGGGAGGGGGACGGGACGGAGACGGGGATAGGGGGCGGGGAGATGATGACTCAATTTCCACACCGACGTCTTAACGGCGGCTATGAGCATAACCACACAAAGGTCCTTACATCCTTACAAAAAAACCCTTAAGCCTGGTACAATATAGTTACAGTATAGTAGAGGTACAGTACAGTTGGTTGGAATTTCAATAATAGTTCAAATTACATTTTCAGCAGATGTGAAAATTCGTAAAATTAGCGTGTGTGACATACTCAACTTGGTTTCCATTTTTCCTGAATAATTTGTGCACTCTATTCGTACAATTGTTTTAATATTGGTGTTGGAAATGTAATATGAAATCCAAATTTCAAGATGCTAAAAATGAAATTAAAAAGATAATTATCGTGTGAATTGAGTTACTAGCAAGAGCCATTATATGCCTACTCGTATAATGGTAATCTCACAGTCAACGCAATTAGAAAATACAAGAGACAATGAACGTAAATGAGTTATTATGAATTCACAAAACTACTTATGAGACGGGTTTCATTCTTCTTCTTTCTAGGGTTTTTATCCAGCCGACAGCCGGTTACCCTTTGCGTCCCAATGGGACGCATATTCGACCAAACACTAGACACCAACACACTTGCGAGTACCTCCGATCTGGGGTCAGCAGAACGCGAGGCCCTCCGTGACAACACATACATACAAAGACAAGGGACAAACAACCATGCCCTAGGCGAGACTCGAACCCGCGACCCTTCGGACCGAAGCGCTGAGTCGGTACTCGCTCTTAGCCACCTCGGCCATCCAGGTCGGCGGGTTTCATTCTAGGTGAAAATCATGATCTAACAAACATTACAATTTGAACTAGACACATCAGAAGACCTTTTCTGATATACATTTCTTTCTAACGTGACTTTTTAATTCGTTTTGCCGATTATTCTTATTTTTTTCAATAACGTTCTCTCGACATGGATTGGAGGGATTTTCACTTTTCACTAATAACTAGACATCGGATGTTTAGGCACTAAAAAATTGTCTTTTAGGCGCTTAAAAAGGCACTGAAAGTGTCAAGAATAAGAAGAAAAAAGGCACTATTATAAGTTACATACACAAATGAAAAATTGTTTACCATTTTTGTCTGTTATTTTTAAAACTTAAATGCACAAAACATGTTCGTACATTTTAATGTAAAACTAGATTTACTTATTTGCAACTCTTCTACATTTTATTCTAAACAGTTTATATTAACAAGTAATATTTGCATATTACCAGTAACATTTAAGGATCACAATTTCAAATTTCAGACGACTGGGAGACAAAATCAATTTGAATGCGGAGAAGTATATCTGAATGATGTGGCTGGTTTATGTTTTAGAAGTCCAACACTAGCAACACTGAAACCTGGGAATTTATATTTATTTCCACTTAAATTTCGGTGCCCTCGTATTGTCAATCGACCATTCTCAATCATGACTGGTATTTATGAAATAGGGTCATGGAGAAAATCAGTTGGTAACTTTCAGGAATTCTCTCGTAATTTAAAATACCAAGACGTGAATTGAAAATTTCGAAACGAATGGTCACGTTGGACCATCACCGATTTTTATTATTTTATCCGATATCGTAGCATTGTGTATAAAAATAATTAAAAAGTCCTAAAAAAGATAGTTATGCAAAAAAAGTAATGTATGCTCCAATAAACAAACTAAGCATTATAAAACTTCGTCATATGTCATCATTTGTCATGATTCGTGCACATATATTATCAGCCTTTAAATAAGTTCGCTAGAATAAAATAAGCATTTCCCAAAACATCCGACGTTAACCTTTTGCAGGGCACAATAAATTGGCCCCCAGCCCGACGCGGCGCTCCTTTCGTCGCGTCCCTATTCCGACCGGCGACGGGTCCCACTTGCATCACGGATATGGGGGCGCGGGCGAGTGGCGTGTGGTAATTTTCAGCGGCTGGCGCGCGCGGGCGGGCGGGCGCGCGTTCTGGAAAGCCAAGGCCGTCGCCAAAATAGCCGTGATGAATTTCGCGCCGAATCCGACGGCCGACGTCGTCGCGAATCGCGTTGCATAACGCCCCGTTCGCACAGTGGCCCCAAATCACACATTGGACCAAAATACGCGTATGGCCTCCTTTCGTGACACTTCCAAGCTCGTATTTTGGAAGTCAAATACAGATCAATTACATGATATAATCTAACAGAAATAAAACCACATCAAATGTATAACATATAATTAGATTTTTTAAAGTAGCCGATGACATTAGGTTTTTGATTGATTGATTTTTTCGTGTTTCCGGACGCGTCAACAGCTTCGGTCATTAGTCCCATTAGTGTGGTTCATGTTCTTTTCTCGGGAGATGGCAGTGATCTTCCCCCGCCGGATGGCGAGATCCGGCGCCGACCTACCGTCGGCTAGTGCGGTTTCTCCCTAACCAGGACTCTCCCACCAGCGGGGCACCGCCCCAGTCGGGACAAGCTCTAAGCTCCCGACCGGTCTCCCAGAATATGTGGTAGTGTAGTGCATGTTAGCGTAAGTGTGTGTGTAAGGGGAAAGGGTAGAAAAGGAAGATAAAGGAAAGATCGCGCGCAGTCCGTGGCCCGTTTGTTAGGGTACTGCACCGGTATTCGTCTGGTGTTGATCGGAGAAACCACGGAAAACTAGCGATCAGAGCAGCCGGGCACTAGAATTCTCCTCCAGACAGCGACTGAATTTGATCTTGCTGAAAAGCTAGTGTCGAAAATCCTGCCACCGTCAGGACTTGAACCTAGGACCTCCCGGTCAGAGGCGCTGCAGTGACACCAGTTGATGCACTGAACTACCGCTCACGGTATGAAATTAGGTCTTTGTTACATCTTCTGCCTAATGAAATTAATCTTTTTATCAATGGTAAGTGCATATCTGAATCCACGAGCCCGTTGAGAACGACGTTCGCGAATTAATTAAAAAGATTCATTTTATAAGGCAGGAGGTGTAAAAATGA